>CM067340.1:6077500-6677500 GCA_034376525.1 Nicotiana benthamiana | reverse complement strand
CTTCAGAGATCTTCATATAGACTTAATCAAATTAGTCATATAGATTATGTCTTGCATTTAAATGGCATGACATCTTTAGGTGTCTGGATTACATGTCCGATCCTCACATTGTTTTACAATATTGTGCACTATATTGTATCAAATATATCATCGGCGGTCATTTTGTATCGGTTCCTATGCAACATAACTTGTTGAAATCTCAGCACTTTCTTTATTTTCAAGTACCTGAACTCCTTCTGGAATTTCATGAAATGTTATGTTGTGGACTCTTCTAGAGCTCATTTCTCCTTGTTATAATCATTTTGATCATTTGCTCCTATCATTTTTCAATGATTGTTACCTTTGGGATCGATCGGTTTACTACTCTTCATGCGTACAGTAAACTTTATCATTCAGAGACTTTAATTCTAGTAGGAGCGTTTGCAGCTGAAATATGATATTTAACTTTGGATCAGCAAATGCTTCTGGCATTTGACTTGAATTATCTTTTAAGTGAGGATCATATTAATGATACTTCTATTCATATAGCATATTTTTCAGTTGTTTATTCCATCCCCAAAATGTTAGAAAAACTAACATATATCCCCCATCTTCTTTGATAAACCTATCTTTGTGCGTTGTGGTAAAAGAAATTAATTATATACTACAAATTAAAAGTCATTAGATAGTAAAAATATTTGGGTTTTTATCCTAAACCAATTGTGAGAGGGAGAACTTATCATATATTGTTGATATGATGCATACAAGTGTTGTTATATACAATTTAAAAAATCTTAGACCAACACATGAAGTTTTGTTCTCATAAGCAATAACTTAGCAATTAATAAGGGGTATTCAATACTAAACCAACTTGAATATAAACCAGCATCATCAAGATGAACTATCTTGATTTCATAATCTGAAAATTATGCTCTCAACTGATAAAAGCAATTTCAAATGTCAAATCAAGTTGACAAGAAACATATATGTAACCATCTTATATATGCATTTATAAGTGGTTCACATGATAGGTGAATAGGTCCATATTCACCTTTTATATTTTAGAATCGGGGGTTTTAGTCCCAACTTTAGTTGGTATAATCAATTTATTATAAGAACAAGCAACACAAGAAAATTCTTTAAGAATCTGTTCTTCAGTATATGCTTATCTGAATTCTCAAATAGCATTGAAAAATGGCAAATGAAAACTTCAAATTTATCATGGCATGTGTTATCTCTTAACAAACTTATAGCATAAACTTTTGCATTAGTAAACTTCTGATTACTATGGCTACTTTTGTATAAGTAAATTTCTTATTTACTATTGCTACTTTTGTATTAGTAAACTTCTGGTTTACTGCGATACATGGTATAGTACAAAATGAAGAATAAGGCGGGTCACTTCTCACATACATATTATTTTACCCCCTATGGTTGTAGAAATATGAAGATTTTCAATGTTTTAATTATTTGTGGTCTCAACATGATAGCCATTTGTGTTAGTAAACTTCATGTTTATTACAACATATGTTTTGACCATAGTCATATAATATGAATAACATATTTTTATATAAGCTTTTCGAGAGCCTTCATTCATTATTCACAATCTAATATTTATTGGACACTACTGGTGTCATATGTCTTTTAGACAAACAGCTAGCTCTTCAGGAGTTGTTGATATATTTTGTACTATCAACTATTACTCAGACACTTCTGGTATCACGAGAGAAAATCATAATCAAACGAACATTATAAAGACAATTCTAAATTTTAAATATAAGAAATTAAGATTTCAGTATTGTTACCACCAACTCTGTGACAAATATCTCCTTCAAGGAGAAATGTCATTAACATCAAAAATTTTTATATCAAAGCGGTAACCACATAGTCATTACATTCTTCAGGGAAAGATACATGAGTTGTTATGTCCTTCGAGGAACTCGATAACTAACCATAACATATTACTGTAGTTGTAGTAGAAAGCATTCAACAAGAATACTTTTGTATTGGAATGATATTAATAAAATTATCCAAGATATTTACGTACAACAAGTACATGCGATAATGATCTTTATGCTACAAAAATAGTATTTATATCCTCTGTTGTTCTAGCTCTTCAGAAGGTGAATTGTGGTATTTACACCGTTTTATAATATTTTTCTGCTTCAGGAGGAAATTCCAGTTGTGTTACTTCTTCAGAAGCAAATTTAAAATACGAAAAATTGAGTATATATTCTCTCAATCATATTACCTCTTCTCGAGGTAAATATATTTGCATCAAGAGTGCGTTCATATTTATGAATTTATTAATGTTGTCACATTCACTTCAGGGAATTGATTAATATTATCAAAATTTCTTATCCTTCAGGAAAACGAACATAATTATCTGAACGTGCATTAGTCACATCAAATTATGATACTTCAAACTCTTTTAAAATATTTACTACTTCAGGAGCAAATCGAGACGTGCATTTAATATAGAGAATATTTATATAGCTTTTCTTCATTCGTTATCATAAAAAATCTAAATTATCACTTTTGGTGATCATAGACATACTTTTGCTGGTTAACAAAATTTAGTTATAATGAGATATACAAAATATAACCATCACTTTTGGTGGTTGTATATTTTTTGAAAACTCTGTTGGAGTTTAAGTGGATCTAATAACGTCATCCATTTTGTAATCTTTTATTAATATAATAAGGATAAAAAAAATACCAAAATAGGTACTATATAAGTATCACATAACCAAGCAAGCAATGATAAAAATATTAAACTAAATATAAGCAAAAGGTTCAAATTACTTTACATAAATTTAATCACTCAAGACGTAAGTAATATCCACGTCACTACTCGGAGATGAACACTGCTCGAGTGTCAGCTGCTGCTGCACCATACTTAAGACCCTTCTTCTTCAATATAAAACTTGTTCCAATAAACAAACTTGATGATACTGCCAGAATTAACCCTCTGCTATTGTCCGAAATTGTCATCCTCTTTCTCTCTCCGTCTAAGTTTTATCCTTTACTTTCTTCTTCAACACAAACAATAAGGTCAAATGTGTACCAAATACACAATTCCAAAACAGTATCGATAAAGACCTTAGAAAAGAAAAAACTGGAAAAATCACACGGAACCATCCAACAACTCAAGCTAGTAATTGAAGATTTAAGGGTTAGTGGATTATAATTTGCTACAATCAATTACTATATATAAATCATTCTAAATATATTCTACGCATACATACATAGATCTGTTGAAAAAATGGAAGGGTTTATGAGAGGGAGATCTGAAAATTGATAAAAATTAGGAAATGTTTTTCGAAGTAAGTGGTCAAAAATGGCAGAGTCTTGTGATGATAACGTGTTATGAAATAACGACTGTAAAGTAAATAAACTAAAGACAATTATAGAGAGAAATTGATATATTATTCAACTTTCAAGGTGATGTACATAATGAATTGAAATCTCCTCTAGTTATAGAAGAAAGCAAGCTGTAGTATAAGCTGATACTGCAAGCTACTACCGCAAGCTGCTGTGTAAGTTGCTTGTATACCAGATCTAGATAATCTTCTACCAGTGGTAATGCTTACATAATGTAGTATCAAAATAATAAGCTTATTATACCACGTCTGGATAATCTTTTACTTGTGATAATGTTTATCTATAAACGAAGTACCGAAAGGATAGGTTTTCTTGAGGAGACTTATTTCCAATATAGTACTAAATAGATAAATATATTTATGACGGAGCCACATATAGATAAGCTTATTTACAATAGAGTACCAAATAAACATCCATAATATATATAGTTATAACACTTTAGAGGAAAAGGAACAAAGAGATTTCATTGTTGTCCTTATGATTCTCGAAAATACACTTTCATCCTATTACATTATTTTGCTGCGTTATTGAAAAAATAGTACTGTTACGATCCCAATTCCGATCGTGATGACGCCCAACACATTGCTAGGCAAGCTCGACCAATTTACAACCTTAACCCAATTTATTATACAGTTCATTATTAGCCAACACAATTAAATTACCAAATCAACATATTCGAAGTCTGAAATAAAAGTTACATGCGGAATCTCAAATAATAATCCTACAATATAGCCCATAAATATCTGGTGTCACAAGTCTGAGTCTCTAATGCAGGTTTATCAACCTAATACATGTCCATCTAGGGAATAGGAAATAAAAACAAGAATAGAAGGGAGAAATCAGGCCTGCCGATGCCATGCAGCTACCTCGATGCTCTCAATATGCATTGCTCAACAGAAAATCATCCCTTAGCCTCAGATGCACCTGGGTCATGATTACACACAAGGTACATGGAGTAATGTGAGTACTCCGACCAGTGAGTAATAAACATAAATAATGTCTGAGAATAAGAAATCATAGAAAGGCACGAAGTAACCTATACATCAGTAGTTTTAAGCAATGTAATATGAAGGCGATAAACCAATGAAATCGGAATATGGAAATACTACAACAGTTGAGAAGATAAATGATAGCCAAATAAAGGAAATGCAACACATAGAACGGTACCCTATAGTACCCGCTGCAGCGTGCAGCCCGATCCATTTATCTATCGTCGATGACACTCACTAAGGTTGTGCAAACTCCGGGAGGGGCCCCTTACAGCCCAAGCACAAAATCAAGCCATCTTGTGGTATCAACTAAGCCCTCTGCCTCATATCAATATCAATATAATACCGCTACGGCGCCCAGCCTGATCCCATACTCAGCCCAGAAATCACAGCCCTTAGGCAATAATAAAACAATGGTTCTCAACCTAAAACATCATTTAATATATCTTTTAGTTTCAAAAATTTGAGTAAATATAGTTGAGTTGTAAAATAATAGAAAACGGTAAGACTGAGTTCAAGTAGTAAATTCATACAGGTAGGATATAGTGATAAGAACTCCCCGAAGGGTTCAAGTAGTTAACACGAAGCCCAAATATGACAGTTAATCAAAATAATGATGATATTAAATAAGCTTCAAACAAATACACAGTAAAACATCACTCGGGATGGACCAAGTCACCATCCCCAATAGCAAACGACCCAGTGCTCGTCATCAAGTGCGTGTCACACCTCAATATAGCACTACGATATGCAAATCTGGGATTTCAAGCCCTCAGGATATCATTTACATTCATTATTCACCTCAGGTCGACCAAAAATCTAGCTCGCTATGCCCTTGCCTCTCAAATTGGCATCCTCGTATGAAGACTCTGACCAAAACCACAACAAATACGTCACAATAGGCTAAGGAACAAAACCCAAGCGAAAACAATAAAAAATATCAAAAAACCCGAAATTAGAAAAATTCGAGCCTCGGGCCCACTTCTCAAATTTAAAATTTGTTGACATCAACGGGTTACTTATCTCTCCACGAGTCTATACATATAAAGAACACCAAAATCGGAGTCCAAATAACCCCTGAAATCCCAATTTTAAAATCTAAAAATCCAAGCCCTAATTCTTCTATTTTTGGCTAAATTTTCATGAATTTCTAGGTTGATTCCACAATATAATCACGTTTTGGTTCATAAAACTTACCTCCAATCAATCCTCTTCGAATTCCTCTTCAATTTCTCCCAAATAGCTCTCAAAATGCTCAACAATGGTGGAAAAAATGACTTCGGCTTGTGGATGAAATGTTTTAAAACCCTTCTGCCCAGCTATAATTTCCTTCTATGCGATCATGGCCCCAGGCTCGCGATTGTGAAGGACAAAATTCTAACTCATAAAATTCACTCTATGCGTTCGCATTAAATCGCGTGCAAACCCAATACCCAGGCTCCTTACTCTATGCGATCGCGAACACTCATCCGCGTTCGCAATGAACAAAACCATCCAGGCTACCAGGTCCAAATTTACTCTATGTGAACTCAACACTCACTACGCATTCGCGAAGAATAACCTCCCCAAAAAGTGCGATCGCATGCCAAACTCCGCGAATGCAAAGCACAAATGGATCGCCTTCTCGAACCTCCTACGCGATCGCATGACACCCTATGCGATCGCAGAGAACAAAGTTCTGCAACACCTGAGCAGATTTTCTGCAACTCCCAAACTCCAAAAGTAATCCAATTGACCCCTCGAAACTCACACGAGGCCTCCGGGTCCTCAACCAAAAGTACCAATGTATCCTAAGTATTATTCAAACTTGTTCCAATCATCAAAACACCTCAAACAATACCAAAATCATCGAATTCAAGCCTAAGTTCTTCTAAAACTTTCGAAATACGCATTTGATAAAAAACCCAAGCAAATCATCTCCGAATGACCTGAAATTTTACACACACATCCAAAATCACATAATGAAGCTACAACAATTCTCAGAATTTCATTCTGATCCTCGGATCAAAATCTCACCTACCAACCAGAAATCGCCAAAATACTAATTTCGCCAATTCAAGCCTAATTCTACACCGAACCTCCAAAACCACTTCCGATCACACTCCTAAGTTACAAATCATCTCCCAAAGCTAACTGAACCATTGGAATTCACAGCCGAACCTTCTAACTCATAAGTCGATGCCCGGTTGACTTTTCCAACTTAAGCATTCTTAAAAGAGACTAACTGTCTAATTTCTTATCAAAACCGCTCCAAACCATCTCGATCACATAAGATACGGGTAATGAAGCATAAAGAAGCAGAAAATGAGGGAAAATGGAGTAATAGCTCATGAGACGACGGGTCGGATCGTTACAAGTACTAGTCCTAAAACAAACTCTTTGTGGGATTAATTATTCAATGCGGGATAGAATAATGGCCACTTTTGAAATTAATTAATCCAAATATTGATAATCTCTGATGTATAACTTCAATCAAATTTAGGATAAAATAATACCGCATCTAATTTTAAGATTATTATTATCCGTCATCTTACATACTAGACGACCCATCTGTGCTTCTAGAAAGCTTGTATATTACCTCTTGATAGTGTTATAAAGGTTTATTTATTATTTTCTATAATACCCTATACTTTAATAAAATTGTATTGGTCATTAACAAAATAATAATAATAATAATAATAATAATAGTAATAATAATAATATAAAAAACTAGCTACAAGTAAAAAGATAATGAATTCAAGAAAAAGGGGTCGAAGCCCATTCTGCCCCAAAAGGAAAAGAAACAAAACCTAGAAAAATAACTAACAAAACAAAAATTAATTAAAGCCGAAAAAGGGATTAGGGAAAGGAATATGCAGTCAGCTTAAATTGAAACAGAAGCAAAATGAAGAAGAAAGAAGAAGTTCTTGGTCTTCTTAGTGTCAGAGTAATGAGCTTCATAAAATATTAGCATATATTTTTTGATATTCAACAATAGATTTCGGGTAATTACATGAAATTTTTCTTCTTTTAAATAGTATTATTTTATATACACGATTCTTATAGGACTGAGTAGTTATGATTTTAAAATTGGATTAAGAGTTTAACGGATAACGTTTAGAAAAAATAATTGGGAAAAATTTCATGAGACCTTTCCATGACTTAACTGGGTAAATTATATAAATAGGCTAGAGTAGATCGATTAGTAAATAGTCATATGTGGATAAAATAATTCGGCAAATTTAGAGTCAAATATGAAATCTCGAGGGTTGGATATTCTAAATTAATGATGAATTTAGTCCAAATAAAGCAATTAATATGAGATCGGTATTATGTAATTATAGATTGAATTGGAGGAAGTTGTACGAATTGCTCGAGGTGAAGCATTTGGAATTTCGGCACGAGTACTGTGAGTAGTAATCTTACTGCAATTTATATTTTCATAACTTGCATGATTTACACATAATTTTTAATATGATTATGTTACTGATTATTTTGAGTTGCATGTGGGACAAGTCTTTTAATTGAATGATACCAAAATAGTCATTTGAGAAGATTACCGTTGTTTTAAATTTTTCTGTTATCACTAGATATGTTTTACTGTTACTGAAATTTACTGTTATTTAAATGAAATTACATGACTTGATAAGAACCAGAATGTCCTATATTGTTTTAAAATATTTTTCTATGAGTATATACGGATACAGAGACAAGTATAAATTGAAATAGGTTTTGAAGGATCCCATAGCTAACGGCAGAATCATTAGGCCTTGTGCACCTTGTATTTACCGATTACAGAGTACAGTTATAGCCCTCGCTAGTGGGAAAGTAGAACTCCTTCGAGTAGGACTACCGTTATATTTGACTTATTGCGAAGAAGTTCACAGTTATAGAGCGCACATGTTGATATTTCTCGGTGAGCCTCGCACTTGTTCGCGTGGGCACAGATTTTTCTTATTGTTATGGTCTTTTTATTGAACTCTTAATATTGCTCCATAGTCATTATTTTAGTATCATGAGTATTCTTTTGTTATTATTATCTTATGTTGAGTCGTTCTTATTTATCAAAGTTTGAGATAAATTAGTATTTCTAGAGGTTAGTTGGTTGTTTAGTTATGGTAGAGACTTGTATTGGTTAATTGACAAGTTGTCAATCGTTTGGTATGATATTAGGATGTTTGATCGTTGATTTGAGACGAAAAATTTTTTGGGATGATCCAAAAATAGGGGAAACTCCATCCAATTTTCTGTAAAATTTCCGATGAGACTTACTTAGGAACACTTGCTTCTAAGTGTCGGTCACAATCCTAATTGGATCGTAACATTTTCCCTCCAAAATGATGAGACGCAGCTAAACTAATAGCAACTTAAAGTTATATAAATTTTCAAAATATATTTATTTGAAATTTTATTAACTATTTAAGATGTAAAGTTATTAATTGATCATATAATAAATTTCATTTAATGACTCCTTTTCATTCTTTGATTTAAAATGAGAATTTATTGATTAAGTTTTGAAAAGAACACCCCAAAATTTTATGATCTAGTTTTTTAGGGAGAAAAGTCATATTCATGTGCAATATGTTAGATCTGCTTATGCTTTTTTCACTTACTATCTTTACTAATCTTAAGATACACGCGTTGCATATGTACTTTATTTTAGTAAATATATATTTTTGAAAACTTACCTGAATAGTATATTAGTAAATTACATTTGAGTTATAAAATAAAATTTTTAAAAAATAAAGAATATTTTCTGAATTCTTTTTAAAAAGTATATACTATTAAGTTTATTTTAAAAACACAAACAGAGTCGGTTACCTGACAAAATATTTTCTTTTATTTTTTTCACAAACAAAATGTAAATTATATATTTTTTAATCAATAAAAAGCACTACAAGAATCATAAAATAACCGGAAAAAAATAAGAAATTAGTTTTGAGGATTTGACCCAAACATGCACGATGTTGGCGAGATAAGGGGTGCCGAACATTATAAAGGAGTTAAAGTCTAATACTGAGTTGGAAAAATCGATTATATATAAGATACAGATCTCGACGGTATATTTTAGATCCATAACATTATTATTGACATTCATATCCCAAGATTATAAATTTTTTAGTGACATCCATATTCTTAGCATCTCCAATAATAAGGCTAATTTCATAACTTTTATAGTTTTGAGCCATGCACTCTACCGATTGTACCTTATTATATCTTTGTATACGATTAATTATAGGTAAATGTTTAAGTCTTATGTTTTTAATTTTATGATTTTTTTCTTTGTTGGAATTATTTTGCTAAACAAATTGCATGTTCACAGAAAATAGACATGCTAAATAGATATTTCTCATGTCATATATTATTACGATCCGAATTTCCCATCCTCAGAAGTCGTGATGACGCCTACTATTGTGAGCTAAACAAGCCAATCATTTGAACAAATTACTTCATTATCCAATTTTTTCCTTTTAACAATTATAAAGCAATATCATGTAAACAACGAAAAAACTTAGAATAAGGGGAAGAAAACAATAAAGCATCTGAACATGTAACTATTGCAACTCATTAAGCCTTAACCACCCAGAACTGGTATCACAGTATTACATACGATCTAAGAGTGCTAAATAAAAAGTCTGAAAATAAAAGATATACTGTCTCAGAATCAAAGAGATGAAACAGGAAATAAGTGATAAAGGAGACGCCAGGGCCCGCGGACGCCTGCAGGTCTACCTTGGATCTCTGCATAGACTGAAGGCAGCCACCTGATCTACTGTCTGAAGTCTACAACACTGGGATCTGCACAAAAAAGTGCAAAGCGTAGTATCAGCGCAACCAACCTCATCTGCTGGTATGTGCGTAGCCTAAACTCGGCAAGGTAATGATAAGGCTATGACCAGACTACCAAACAAACCTGTGCAGTTAAATAATATACAATGGAAAGTAAAGCAGGAGTAAACAAGTAAAGATGAGAGGGGAAAATCATGTTTCGAGGAATAACAGGTAAAAACATAATATCAAGAGAATTATAAAGGAACCAAAAATCCAACTACTAACAGGGATAAGGGAAACAAAGGCAGAATCCACTTTCACTTCATATCTTGTTGCAGGCGTGCAACCCACTCCCATTTCATGTATCTTGTTGCAGGCGTGCAACCCGCTCCCATTTCACTTATCTCGTGGCAAGTGTGTCACCCGCTCCTATTTTATTTATCTCACGGCAGGCGTGCCACCCACTCCCATTCCATTCATCTCATGGCATGCATGCCACCCGCTCCCATTTTATTTGTCTTGTGGCAGACGTTCGACCCTATCCCAGTTATAAATCAACAACAACCACAAAGAACCCCGGCAAGGGAACAAGAGCAATATAACAACATCCCGGCAAGGGAACAATAATATTTCAACAACATCCCGGTAAAGAAACAATAATATCAAAACAAATATCCCGACAAGGGAACAACGATGATAGTAACATGTGAGGGACAATAAACCACCATAGAGTCATAACAATTTATAAGACTTATGGGCATGCTTGACGCTGATATATAGATACTCGTCACCACGCCTACACGTCGTACTCCACAATTAACATGTAGCAAATAAGATACCACTCATAATCCCTTAAGCTAAGGTTAGACCAAACACTTACCTCAATGTCATGAACACAATTCACGTCTCAATTATCGCTTTATCCCTTGATTCTACTACCAATTCGCTCATATTTAGTCACAAGTTACTTATTACATCAATAAATGCTAAATGAATGAACTCCAATGCATGAAAATATATTTTTCAAAGTTTTACCTAAAAAGTCAAAAATCTCCCTCGAGCCCACATGGTCAACCCGAGGTTCGAACCAAAACCCCATTACCCATTCCCCCACGAACCCAAATATATAATTTGTTTTGAAATCGGACCTCAAATCGAGGTCCAAATCCTCAATTTTGTAAAAATCTAGGTTCTTCCGAAACATCCAATTTTCCCCATAAAAATTAATGATTTTTAGTTGAAATTATGTTAAAAGATGCTAATAATTGGAGGAAATGAGTTAAAATTAACTTATAATCGATTTGGAAGAAGATTTGTTCTTGAAAAATTGTCTTAGAGAGTTTGTGTTTTGAAAAGATGTGAAAATGGTTAAAATTTGTCTAAGTATAAAAGTTGTAGGTCTCATATGTGGGAATTGTGAACCCCGACCTCTTCCAGCTTGGGAATTGTGAAAGGACTCTCGCATTTGCGAGTTGGGAATTGTGAGAGGGGCGTAGCATTTGTGAGTACAGGCTGGGAAAAGGGACATAGCATTTGTGATGGATTTCCTCACATTTGCGAGATGGAGCTAGCTTGGACTTCCTTTGCAATTACAATAAGCCGCTCGCATTTGCGAGCCAGGCTTCGTATGCAGGCCTGCTATGCACAACTGAAAAATCTGCAATTTTCTAAGTCCAAAAAGCAATCCGTGGCCTATCCAAAACTCATTCGAGTCCTCGGGGCTCCAAATCAAACATACACACAACCTCAAAAACATCTTACGGACTTATTCAGGTAATCTAATCACCAAAAATAATGTCATGAACACCGAATCAAATCTCAAGATTAATGAAATTTCTCAAAACTTCTTAAACATCACATTTTGCATTTAAGGTCCGAATCTGTCACGATCCAAACCCCGCACTGGTCGTGATGGCACCTCTCGTGAAGACAAGGCCAGCTAACTAACCAAAGTCGTTATTTAAAAATAGTTAAACATAAATAAATAACTTAAATATGACTTAATAATATTAATTAGCAGAAATACAATACAACACAATCCTAATCGGGGTGTCACAAGTCACGAGCATCTATCAGAACATAAATCCACTACTAGGTCTAAAATATACAAAACCGGAATAATGAACAGAAGAGAGAAAAATAGTGCTGCGAACGCTGGCAGTCACCTCCTTAGCTCATATAACTCTGCCTCTGATCGGCCAAAACTCGCTACCGGGCAAATAGACACCTGCATCTGCATAGGCGTGCAGGGAGTAAAGTGAGTAATAAAAGTAAATAACAACTGAGCAGTAAGAAATCACGTAAAGCAAACCATCATGCTGTATAGAAGCATGGTACAATCCTTTGAAAAAAATGCGAAGTTGTGAAATCTTTAAATTTATCTTGGCTCAATTCAAATCTCTTTTGGAAAATGATCTATTCAATAGTTCCGAAATGATTTCAAAACAGTTAGTGCCGATAAGCACAAAACAATCCGCCCCTCGGGCACAAATACCACAATATAACAGGCAAAAAGGCAAATAAATATGCAAGATGAGCACATAAAAGTTCGCTCATCGGGCAATATCTCAAAACAGTACCCGCGCATCGAACTCAATATCAATCGCTCAGAATAGTATCAGCCCCTCGGGCTCAGTATCAGTTACTCAGCATAGCATCAGCCTCTCGAGCTCACTCTCAGTTCATATGGGTACCTGCACTCACTGTAGGTGTGCAAACTTAGGCGGGGCCCCTTACGGCCCACGCGTTATATCAACATAAGGCCTGAAAGCCTTCTCACATCACTCATAAGCCCTAAAAGCCTGATCACATCACTCTCAAGGCCTAAAAGCCTGATCACATCACTCTCAAGGCTTGAAAGCCTCCTCACATCTGTCACAAGGCCTGAAAGCCTCCTCACATCACTCACAAGGCCTAAAAGCCTCCTCATATCACTCACAAGGCCTGAAAACCCTCCTCACGTCACTCAAGCCACCTCATGGCATATAAATGTATCTCAGGCTCTCGGCCTCACTCAGTCCAGAAAACATCGTAAGCCCCTCGGGCATCAATAAAATAATAGTGCTCAACCCAAACAACAGTGGAAATATCATTTAAGTCTCGAAATTCAATTAAAGCGGCTGAGTTTGTAAAACAGTATAATCATTAGGACTGAGTCCAAGTAATGTTTCAAAATAGTTAGGAAACAGTGATAAAAGTCCACGAAGGACTCAAGTAGTCGGCATTAAGCCCAAAATATGGCAATAAGACCAAATCATGATGATAATAAACACATCTCAGTCAAGTACGCGGTAAAATATCAAACGTGATGGACCAAGTCACAAACTCCAGTAATAAAAACCTCGCGCTCGCCATTAAGCGCGTGTTTCACCTCAATATAGCACTACGTTGTGCAAATTCGGGGTTTTAAACCCTCAGGATATCATTTATAATCATTACTCACCTCGAACCGGCAAAATCTCTAGCCCGCGAAGCCTTTGCCCCTCAAGTCGGCCTCCACCGCGTGTTAGATTCCAAAATCAGAGCGAATACATCACCATATGCTAGGGGAACAATACCCAATCAAAAACAATCAAAAAATATCTAGAATCTTGAAATTAGCAAAACCCGAGCCCTGGGCCCACTTCTTAATGATAAAAATTTTTCACATTAATGGGTTTATTATCTCGCCACGAGTCTATACATATCAAGAACTCAAATCCGAGCTCAAATGGCCCTTCAAAACCCAATTTGAAATATCAAATTCAAGCCTAAGTTCTTCAAAACATCCGAAACATGCATTCGATCAAAACCCCACCCAAGTCACCTCCGAATGACCTGAAATTTTACACGCACATCCCAAACTCGCTTAACGAAGCTACATCAACTCTCGGAATTCGGTTTCAACCCTCGGATCAAAATCTCACCTACCAACCGGAAATTGCCAAAATACTAACTGTCACATCTCGTTTTGTCACACAACCCTGTTACGAGGTTGAGTTAGAAGAGTTTTTCCAATTAATGAAACGTTTTGAAAAGGGATTATTTATATTTAGAGTCGCCACTTGGAATTGAGTTTTGGTGTTCCAAGTCACCTTTTATTTGAATCTCTTTTCAAAAGGAAGATTTGACTCTTAATTTATGGCATACGAAAACAGAAGATTGAGTAAGGAATTCTGTTGACCGAAGGGAAGTGTAAGGCACCCCTCGAGTCCCGTGGTTCTAGCACGGTCGCTTCTATTGATTAATGTAAGGCTTAAATTAATTTTTTAACTATTCTTGTATTTTATTGATTATGGCTTATTTATTACCGTTTCACTTAATTTATTATATTTTTTATTAATTATTTTGACCAAGATGCGATACGCACACAAGGTACTTCCTTCAAATTAAATATTAAACCAAGGTACGCAATGTACACATTATTATAAAATAATTATTTTAAATTAAAAAGGTATCAAGACGCGGAATGCGCACATAATCCTTTTATTATTTAAGCGTATCAATCGAAGGTTCGGGTATGAACACATCAACTAGTATTTTAAAGTGCATCTAAAATTTTTCTAGCATTTTAGAGTATTCTATTTATTTATCTATTTTATTATTGTTATTTTTAACTGTTATAATAAATTTTAAGGTTTTAAAGTAAAAAAAAAAATAACTAAGAGATGAACCAAATTAACGAAGCTTTTTATTAATGCGTTGTAATTTAAACAAAACTACATAATGTTGGATTTATCATTATTTGGAGATATTTATACAAAACAAAAACATATGCAAATTCCAGCCATATTTATCAATAGAACTTAATATAAAATATAATCTTAATTAACTATCATATTGTTCTGTGTGACTAACTTGCCGTAATTTGGTATACACATCTATATGAACATGAATTTAGTTTAACTATTAAAGAACTAAAATTTCAGCAACTTAAATAATAAACTAAGACGTGTTCCAATCCAGAGATATTCTACAAAGGAACCAGAATTGGAAGGAACATAAGTGCTCGACTAGACAGTTGTACCACTAACAGATGCAAGCAATGATGAGAGTCCCATGGAAGAATTTAATCATACAGAACCATGCAAGGCCAAAAGCAACTTTAAACCTATGGCTATTCTAACAGGATAGACTCCCACAAGGACAGACTACACAGCTGGGGAATGAGTATTGATCAACAATGCACCTTATGCCAAACCCACCCGGAAACAAGACATCACTTGTTAATGAACTGCCCTATCACTGTGGACTTATGGGAAAGAACAATGAACTGATTGCAGGAAACCTACCGACCCAGTTCTGATTGGAACCAGAAAATGCACTGGTTGATTAGCAATGCCAAAGGTCGAACAGTTCGAGCTGCCACTTTCAAAATGGTTATAGCTAAATTTGCATATGCTATCTGGCTGGAAAGGAATGCAAGAGTCTTCAACAAAATATTCCGATGTAACACTGCCCTACTAAGAGACATAGTATATAATTGTATTGTTAGAGGTACCCCACGAATTAGATAGATATTACAACACCTCCGCATATAGTAGTGTTAGATAGTTAGGATAGTATAGTTTATATGTTAGCTTCTAGACAGTCAGCTGGGTTGAAGCTCGACTGTGATTTTGTAAAGCTACTTCATTGGTGATTAATGAAAAATCTTAATTACCAAAAAAAAAGGTTTCACCACAAAAGGATATCTACATATTTCCAAAGTTGCAATACTAACCTTTTTAGAACCACGAACACGGAACCGCGAGAGAAATCCCGATCTCCTATTTCCTTTCTTTCTCTCTGTTTTTCAACGTTTGTCCTTTTTCTTTCAGTTTGCTTTTTTTTCTTTGCTTCTCACGTTTCCTTTCTTTCTTTGTCCCTTCTTCCTTTTTTCACGTTTCTTCCTTTTGATTCTTCCTTCGTTTCAGTTACTTTTTTCCTTCTTCCTTTGTTTTCTGTTTTTCATTTTTTTTATGCTTTGTTCTTTCTTTTTTTTTTTCCAGTTAAATATTGGTATTTATATATAGCAAAAATAAGGATGTACAAGTGTTCCTACGCGTAGCCGATTGGACAGTCAGCTACTGGTGCTATTTACATTTCAGTTTCTATGAAACTACCAAAAGAAGCGCAGACTCATATGTTTGAGTTCAGCAAGTAACAACACAAAAATAGTTAGTTACGGAAAGTAGTTGAGTTGTCGTAGACCATTCTGCCAGCTTTTGCTATGTCTCCCACGAATGTGAAGGAGTAATGCAATCTCTCTAGTTGTTCTATCTTCATTATATGTGAAGTTCTGAAATCGAGGTTTGTCCCTAGCCTGCCATATTAATGCTACAGCATGCACAAATGCAGCAGCAGTGATGGCATTCCTCCATGCACGACTGCGAGCCTTACTGCAGATCCATTCTAGTTCTCTGCCCCAGTCAAGTACTGATCTTGAATATCCCAACCAAGAGCCAATTCTGGACCATAGACTATTGGTAACAGCACATTCAAAGTAGAGATGCTGGAAAGTTTCCACTTGTTGTTTGCAGAATACACACATTGAAGGGAGTTCAATACCAAAGTTTGCTAATCTGTCCACAGTAGGTAACCTTCTTTGAGCAGCCAGCCAAGCTGTGAAACTGTGTCGAGGCAGTACATTTTGAACCAGAAGCAGATTTCTCTAGTCCACTCTATCGAATCTAGGGAGCATGTTTATATATAGTTTCTGGATGTGGAGTTTGTCAAGGCAACACACAGTCTTGAATTTGTCATTCAAAGTACCTTGTAGCTGCTGGTTTGCCATAAGATCCTCTCTGCATTGAATGATCTTCCTGATGACCCATGCTGCTTGCTTGGGCACATTGACTGAGCCAATATCAGCTCTTTTGATGTAGTAGCAGTGAACCCAGCGTACCCATAAGCAGTCCTTCTTCCTTGCAAGGTCCCAAAGTAGCTTTGTGATTGCTGCTTTGTTCCAGATGGTTATATTCAATATATTGAGACCTCCAGCAGTTAGGGGTCTGCAGACTCTATCCCAAGCCACTAGGGCTCTCTTTGATACACTAGTCGCTCCTGTCCAGAGGAAAGTCCTACAGATGGTGTCAATGGCCTTTAAGACTTTCTTAGGCAACAAGAAGATTTGGGACCAATAGGCTTGTATGCCAAAGATGACAGCCTTGATTAACTGACATCTTCCTGCATAGGAAAGCAGCTTTGCAGACCAGCAAGTGATCCTAGCTGTGATTTTCTCAATGAGGGGCAGGTACTGATGTATAGAGAGTTTCTTTGAATCCAGTGGAATGCCCAAGTATCTAAAAAGAAGCTTGCCTTCACTGAAGCCCAAGAGTTCTCTCAATTCTGTCTTAACCTCTTGTGGTACCCCTGCAAGGTAGATAGCACTCTTGGTTGTATTTGCTTCCAGTCTAGAAGCCTTAGAAAATTGAAGGACTGTCTGGTGTAATATCTGAATGGAGATGGTGTCTGCACGATAGAACATAAGTAGATCATCTGCAAAGCAAATATGTGTACAGTTGAGCTGCTTGCACTTTGGATGAAAGTTGAAGTTTCCATTCTTTTCTAGTTGCCCCATGCTTCTGGTCAGATACTCTATAGCTAGCACAAACAGATAAGGAGACATTGGATCCCCTTGTCTTATCCCTCTCCTGGCATTGAATGGTTTGGTGAATCCTCCATTCATTACTAAGGAAAAGGATACAGTAGTGGTACATGCCATAATCCAGTCAATGAATTTGGCTGGGAATCCATAAGCTACCAGAATCTGCTGCAAGAAAGGCCATTCCAGTGTGTCATAGGCTTTTCTCAAATCAACATTCAGCACACAACGAGGGGAGACACCCTTCCTAGAGTAGCCTTTGAAAATCTCATGGATGAGGAGGATATTGTCAGCAACACTCCTTCCTTCAATGAATGCAGACTGTGCTAAGCCAACTAATTCAGTGATAACAACTTGCAGTTTTTTGGTAATGATCTTTGATATAATCTTGTACAGGGTAGTGCAGCAAGCAATGGGTCTGTAGTCATTAACAGTGGCAGGAGAGCTGACCTTGGGCACCAATGCAATGGCTGTAGTATTGATCATATGAAGCATTGTGCAAAAGGTGAAGAATTCCTTTGTAGCAGCTAAGATATCATTCTTGATTAGTTCCCAGTTTTTTGTAAAAAACTCCACAGGATAGCCATCTACTCCAGGAGCTTTATTCTTTGGCATGTCAAAAAGTGCTTCAGACACCTCCTCCATAGTGATCTCCCTAATTAGCATCCTCTGTTGATCTAGGGACAGGCACTTGCCTGTTTTGATGGTAGTAATATCCACACAAGGCAGTTCCTGAGCACATACTCCCATCAGACCTTTGAAAACTGTAAGGAACTCCTGCTCCACATCTGTTGGTTCAGTGAGCTTTACTCTCGTGGCAGTGTAGATTGAGTTGATAGTATTTTGGCTTTGTCTGATCTTCCATTGGGCATGGAAGTATCTAGTATTTACATCACCACAGTCAATCCAGGTAGCCTTTGATTTGTGTCTCATCACTTGCTCTTCCACACTGCTCCATTTCTCTAATTTTGCCAATGCTGACCTTTTCTCAAGAAGTAGTTCCTATGAAAGTGGGCTATTCTGCATTTGAGTCTGGATAATGTCAAGAGATTCTCTGGCTTGGATAAGTTTCTGACTGTAGGATGCCATATGATTGTTAACCTCTTTTAACTGCTGCTTCAAAAGCTTCAATTTAGACCAAACCTGCTGCATAACATTGCCCCTGCACTCCTGTCTCCATACATGCTTGACTATGTCTTGAAACTGTGGAAGGTCCATGATGCCAATGTAGAGTCTGAAGGGCTTTGGGTGCAGAAACTTCTGGCTACCCAACTTGATGAGAATTGGTGTATGGTCTGAGATTGAGGGATTTAAGAATTCATCTACAATATGCCCATACTGTTGCACCCACTTGAAATTTCCTAGTGCCCAATCTATCTTGCTGTAGACTCTTGTTGAAGAATGCTGTTTGTTTGTCCAGGTATAATCCCATCCTATCTTCCTAAGGGGAGTAAGGTTCAAGTCATAGATGAACTGCTTGAATCCTCTAACCTCAGCCTCAGTAATAGTAGAGCCAATCCTGTCTTCAGCAGATAAGACAGTGTTGAAATCTCCACTAATTAACCAAGTGTGTTGGTTAGGAATAGAAATTCCTTTAAGGTCACTCCATAATCTATCCCTCTAGAAGGCAGTGTTGTGGGCATACACAATGGTCAATTGAGTTGTGGTATGGCTAGAGGGGTCCTATATACAGCAGTGTACAAATTGGTCAGAATGATAGGATATGGTAGTCTGGATGTGTGGTTTCCAGAGCAGCCAGATCCTACCATTAACTGCCTCTGAGTAATTGCAGAATACCTTCCATCCCTGTGCAACCTTCTTTTGGATTTTTAGAGCTTTATGCTGTTTTACTCTGGTTTCAAGACAACCCAAAACATCCACTTTATTAGCATTCAGAAAGGTTTTCAGTTCTTTCTGTTTATGGGCTAGGTTCAGCCCTCTTATGTTCCATGTGACAATGATCATAAACACAGGGGGCCAGGATAAACCTGCTGGCCTTTCCTGCCAGCATCTAAAACCTCATTGACAGCCTCTCCTTTCTTGCATTTATCAGCTGATGCAGTTTTTAAGATAGTGTTTCTGTTATCCTGTGTAGTGCCTTTTGGACCTCCAGATTTTGACTGTATTTGTGCTTGCTGAGGAGTTGCTACACCTACATCAGCTGTTTGAGGCTTTGTAGGCACTGCAGCTTTTACCTCTCCAGCAGTGAGGTCTACAGTGACTTGATCCTTCCCTTTCTTGCCATTTCCAACCAATGATGCATTGATAATCCTGGCATCACTTGCATCTCCAGATGTCAACTGTACTGGTGTTTTCTGAGTAGTCAGCACTGCATCAGTTACCTGCACTACCTGAAGTTCATTCACCTCAACAGCAGATTGAGTGCCTTGAGGTATTTCAGCAGCAGGGGCCTTCTTTACAGTCCATCTCTGTCTGTTTGCTTTTGCAGGCTTCCTCTGTCTCCTAGGGCCCTCCTGGTGGTCCAAGTTTGTATTTCCATCCTTCTTGACAATAAACTGACATTCTAGGGAATCATGTCCGAACTTTAGACAATGATTACAGAATTTGGGCTTCCAATCATATTCAATAGTTTGGATCTTAGGACCATAGGGGGTATCAATGTCAATCTGGTCAGGTAATGGTTGGGATGCATCAACCTCTACCAGCACACGAGCAAAGGATATCCTCTCAAAATGGGCTGTTACTTTGTCAGTGTACAATGGATTCCCCACAGCACTTGCAAGCTTGCTCAATACCTCTGCTGACCAGTAGCCTACTGGCAAACCAGGGAATCGAATCCATATAGGAATGGTACTCAGCACATAACTCTGAAAAGAAAAATCCATCTCCCAAGGCTTCAAAACCATGGGCCTGGATCTGTAGGTATATGGACCAGACTGCAGCACCAGATCCATATCCTCTTTGTTCAAGAACCGAAAGATGCAATACCCTTCAGAATGAGCTAGGATTTGAGGTTTAGAGACAAAGTTCCATACATGCATTACATAACTCTCCATAGCGTTTTCAGTAGGGTTGTCACCAATAATGTATCCAATCAAAGAGTTTTGCCAGTACTCCACCAGAGGTTTGAGGTCCTCCTCACTGATGGTAACAACATTTTTGCCCTCCTTACTGACTGGGGGAACATATGACAGAGATTTCCCCATTTGAACATTTCGATTTCCTCTCACCACATCAGCAGCAGTTGGAGGTGAGACTACAGACTCCCCAGCATCAGAAAATTGCAATCTCCTCACAAGGTCATCGTCTTGGCTTTCCCTATGCTGCTTTCCAACATCAGCTTCCTTTGCATGTGTTCGATCTGTCGGTTGTGGTTGCAAAGAAGGAGGAAGAAAGTCACCCAAGGTTATAGGTTCGAGTTCTTTAGTCACCCCAGGATCTGGAGTAGCTACATCCAAATTTGCGACTGGTTGTCGACGGCGACGGCGAGCCATTTCCAGCGGCGATAGCTCCTTGCTAACGTGCGCCAGGAAATTGTACTGTTCTATTGGTTATGTGCGCCGAAAGAAAGAAAGACACTAACGTGCGCCGAGAGCATCGTTGTACTGTTCTACTTCCTGCTTTGTTCTTTCTTTTATAATAGGAATATAAGGGTAGGTAAAAGAGTTAGAGTTAGAGTTGAAGTGGGAGAAAGAAGTTGAAAAGATCATGATAAGTGGTTACGATTATTTTGTTTGAATCTTTTAAGATTTATCTTTTCTTATTATATTATTACTTATTACTTATTATTATTGTTATTATTATTATTATTATTATTATATTTTTTTTAACTTTTACTTATTCTTTATTAATGTAGAAATTAGAAAGTAAAATGCATAGTTAAAAATATTAGTTAGCTATCTTATATTTAAATATTATATACATAAGAAAATTAAATATTTACATTGTAGTTTAAATTATATAAGAAAAATACTATAGCTTACATTTAAAATTTTAATTAGATTTTTAAATTTTTTTTATTTTATTTAAAATTAGGAGTAAAACTTATACTCTAAAAATGTGAATATATAGTTATTATATTTTTTTCTAAGATAAAACCTACTAAGAGTATGATAAAAGTCTTTTAAAATATTAAGATTACACGTTAAAGAAATATTTACACTACACTAGTATAGAATTTGGGTGTGGTAAAAAATTAGGTGTTCATGCTAACTTCGCCAATTCAAGCCTAATTCTACAACAGACCTCCAAAATCACTTCCGATCACACTCCCAAGTCACAAATCATGCCCCGAAGCTAACCGAATCATCAAAATCCAACTAACATATAGGTCAACATCTGATTGACTTTTCCAAACTAAGCCTTCCTTTAAGAGACTAAGTGTCTCATTTCCTTCCAAAATCAATCCAAGCCAACTCGATCACACAAGACACTGATAATGAAGCATAAAGAAGTAGAAAATAGGGAAAACGGAGCGGTAACTCACGAGATAACGGGCCGGATCGTCACATCCCTCCAATTTAAACAAATGCTTGTCCTCGAGCGTACCCAGAGTTCTTCTAAGTGCCAATCAGTCGTTGAATAACCTACCATGCATATACCCAAGGGTGATCCCACGTCACCCTATCTCATATAGGCCCGACAACACCTTTTAATTGAAATTACACAATTCAATCTAGCCAATAAACCATAGAACCACATTTCCATTTCTGAAACCATACACAAGATAACAACCTCACATCTCTACTCAGAATAAGCCTGAACCAGCTGTAATAACCCATACCTACAACCTCAGGTGCAATTATATGATATACCACATAACTCCAACACTCGAAACGATAACTCTTATTCACAACAGCCATACAAAACAACCGAATGTCGATAGGAAACCTCTTATCAACTAAACTTTCATTCCAACACTTCAATATACTGCTAATGATAAATGAAACATGCAATAAACCGTAACCATCTCTCAGGTCAACCATTCATGAAGTCACTTCCTTTTTGGCTAATATCACAACAGATTTTTGAGCCGGACATTATCCTTCCGACAAGCTAAAATCAAATCCATTTGTATTTATTAATGACCCCAATGATTACCTCGAATCCAACACACCACTTTGGTGACATGACACATCAATACAGGCATAAGACACAGCTTGTATAATTCGCGCACCAATAGGGAACAATCTGAATATACTCAAATCATGAAAAATGACTCAAATGCAAAAGCTGCACCTCAAACTCACCCGTACCACCACAACGCAAAGCTGAGAACCCGTCTCACATTATAGAATAAAACACACGAATCAACCTCGAAAGGTCATATCTCCACGTAGCCTCGCTACAATGCGCGATCCTATCCAAACACTGCTACACATGGCACACCTCAAGTCACTATGCTCAAAATCGACAACCACGTACCATTTGATGTCTGGAACCAAAGCACATCATTATACCCATGGCGAGACAAATAGCATATACGATACAACCCGATAGGTCATAGCCGATACTCCATTCACCGAGCAACACCCAATTACTTTTGCCCGCTCGACTTCCACTATGAATTCCCAATGGATCCACACCATATGTGCCCATAACCAACAAATTATAACGCCTCACAACACACAAAAGCAACTCTTAGATCTCTCCAGATCACTAACAAACTCAATTACGATCGAATCGGCCTATCCCTTAACAATACAAATTGGGGCCAACCAAGCAGACTCAAGCTAGAACACGCATACACATTGACCTGCCAACGAACTCATCATCAATGAAGCCTGAAGCTGCTCCTTCCACTACTACAACTCCCACTAGAGCCATATGATACGGTGCCCAACTCCAAATCAATACCAAAATCCACCATCTCGCCCAGCGACATGTCCGACCATAAGAAATGCATCCGAAAAGTCCCTCAACACCAAAACTGAATCAATGGTAGAAACCTCTGCACTGACATCCATCATGAATGCCTACTTAAGAAAAGTAATCCTCCCCAGCCGTCCGCCGGTCATTGAAGTGCAAACCATTCTACTAGAACATAATCCGACGCACCTCGCAGCTCAGCTCGTGGAGTTCTGGCATAGCCCATAGCGCAATAGTCTAGAATAACCCAACACCGCTACACCTAGTCTACACGCCAATACCATATCAAAAGTTTCTTTCCAAGATGAATCAATGACGTACAATAAGAATACTAAGAATGTGATATTTTCCTAAAGGTTCTGCAACCTCTCAAGGATAAATACAGACATCTACATACCGATCTGAAAGACTCTACTAAACTCGCTCATGACTCGTGAGATCTATGTAACCTAGGCTCTGATACCAACTTCTCACGACCCAAACCTCGCGCTGGTCTCATGAAAATGAGGCCAACCATCTAACCGAAATCGTCTTTTCAAAATAGTTAAGCATAAATAAATAACTTAAATATGACTTAATAATATTAATTAGTGGAGATACAACCCAACACAACCCTAATCGGGGTGTCATAAGTCACGAGCATATATCAGAACATAAATCCACTACTAGGTCTTAATTATACAAAACCGGAATAATGAACAGAAGAGAGAAAAATGGTGCTGAACACTGACAATCACCTCCTTAGCTCATATAACTCTACCTCTGATCGGCCAAAACCCCTTACTGGGTGAATAGATACCTACATCTTCACACGAGCTACTAGGAATAAAGTGAGTACTCCAACTCAGTGAGCAATAAAAGTAAAATAACAACTGAGCATCAAGAATTCACGTAAAGAAAACCATCATGCTTTATAAAAGCATGGTATAATCGATTGAAAAAAATAGTGAAGTTGTGAAACCTTTAAAATTATCTTGGCTCAGTTCAAATCTCTTTTGAAAAATGATCTATTCAATAGTTTCGAAATGATTTCATAATAGTTAGTGCTGATAAGCACAAAAAAATCCGCCCCTCGGGCACAAATACCATAGTATAACATGCAAAAAGGAAAATAAATATGCAATATGAGCATATAAAAGTTCAACCCTTGATCAATATCTCTAAACAATAGGCTCAATATCAATCGCTCAGAATAGTATTAGCCCCTCGGGCTCAGCATCAGTCACTCATCAAAGAATCAGTCCCTCGGGCTCACTCTCAGATCATATGGGTACCTCCGCTCACTGTGGGTGTGTAGACTCCTGAGGGGCCCCTTACGATTCAAGCGCTATATCAACATAAGGCCTGAAAGCCTTCTCACATCACTCATAATGCCTGAAAGCCTCCTCACATCACTCGTAAGGCTTGAAAGCCTCCTCACATCTCTCATAAGGCCTGAAAGCCTCCTCACATCACTCACGAGGCCTGAAAGCCTCATCATTCACAATGCCTGAAAGCCTCCTCACGTCACCCAAGCCACCTTATGGAATATAAATGTATCACAAGCCCTCGGCCTCCCTCAATACAGAAAATATCATAAGCACCTCGAGCATCAATAAAATAGTAGTGCTCAACCCAAACAACAGTGGAAATATCATTTAAGTCTCGAAATTCAATTAAAGCGGTTGAGTTTGTAAAACAGTATAATCATTAGGAATGAGTTCAAGTAATGTATCAAAATAGTGAGGAAACAGTGATAAAAGTCCACAAAGGATTCAAGAGTCGGAATTAAGCCCAAATATGGCAATAAGCCCAAATCATGATGATAATAAACACATCTCAATCAAATACATAGTAAAATATCAAGTCACAAACCCAGTAGTAACAACCCCGCGCTTGCCATTAAGCGTGTATTTCACCTTAATATAGCACTACATTGTGCAAATCCGGGGTTTCTAACCCCAAGGATATCATTTACAATCATTACTCACCTCGAACCAGGAAATCGCTAGCTCGCGCAGCCTTTGCCCATCAAATCAGCCTCCACGCGCGTTGAATCTATCAAAAATCAAAGCGAATACATCACCATATGCTAGGGGAACAATACCCATTCGAAAATAATAGAAAAATATCTAGAATCTCGAAATTAGCGAAACCCGAGCCTCAGGACCACTTCTCGAAACATTGAAATTTTCACATCAATGGGTTCCTTATCTTTCCACGAGTCTATACATATCAAGAACTCTCAAATCCGAGCACAAATGGCCCTTCAAAACCCAATTTGAAATATCAAATTTCAAGCCCTAGTTCTTCCCCTTTTTGCCAAGTTTTCGTGAATTTATTGGTTGATTCTACAATTAAATCATGTTTTTAGTTCATAGAACTCACCTCCAATCAATCCCAGTCGAAACCCTGTTCAATTCCCGTCCAAAAGCTCTCAAGAATGCTCAACAATGGTGGAAATTGACTTAACCTCGCGAAACAAAATGTTTTAAAATTCTTATGCCCATGTCCCTTTGTCCTCTATGCGATCGTAGCCCCAGGCTTGCGATCGCAATTCACAAAATTCCATCTCCAAATTTAACACTATGCGATAGCATATAGACCCCTGCGATCGCAACTCATCAGTCCCTAACCCTATGCAATCGCACACTTACACCCGCGTTCGCATTGAAAACTTTCCATTCAAGCCCCAAGTCCGCTTAACACCATGCGATCGTAGCCCTTGCTATGCGATCACATTGGACCACCAAAAAAACCCTCAAAATCCTCATATGTGATCGCAACACTCCCTGTGCTATTGCATAGAGTAGAATGCTTTGCAACAGCTTATGCCTATTTTTGCAACTTTTCATAGTTCAAATCTCCCCGTCAGCCATCCGAAATCACCCCGAGGCCCCCGGGACCTCAATCAAAAGCACCAACACCTCCTAAAACATCATTCAAACTTTCTACAATCATTAAAGCACTTCATAAAACATCAAAACCATCAAATTACATCAAATTCAAGCCTAAGTTCTTCAAAACTTCCAAAACACGCATTCGATGAAAAACCCAGCCAAATCACCTCCGAATGACCTGAAATTTTACACACACATCCCGAATCACTTAAGAAACTACAACAACTCTTGGAATTCCATTCCGACCCTCGGATCAAAATCTCACCTACCAACTGGAGATCACCAAAATACTAACTTTGCCAATTCAAGTCTTATTCTATACCGGACCTCCAAAGTCACTCCCGATCACACTCCTAAGTCACAAATCATCCCCCAAAGCTAACCTAATTGTCGGAATCCATATACGTTCCCTCTAACACATAGGTCAACATCCGAGTGACTTTTCCAAACTAAGCCTTCCTTTAAGAGACTAAGTGTCTCATTTCCTTCCAAAATCAATCCAAGCCAACTCGATCACACAAGACACTTATAATGAAGCATAAAGAAGTAGAAAATAGGGAAATGGAGCGGTAACTCATGAGACGACGGGTTGGGTCATCATAGAATCACATTAAATGGATTCCGTTTCTTACACATATAAATCATATTGAACCTGTACCAGGCTCCGAACCATAATATGAGCCCGATAGCACATGTTTCACATAACATTTCACTTTCAAACACTTTCATATTTTTCAGAAAATAATTTCTTTTAGAAAATTTATTTCTTGGACTTTGGACCTCTAAATTCGATTCCGGACATATGCCCAAGTACCATATTTTCTTATGGACATGCCGTGTCACGACCCAAATTTTCCACCCTCGGGAGTCGTGATGGCACCTACTCGTAGAAGCTAGGCAAGCCACGATCTTAGAAATCATTAACTCTCTTTGTTTTTAATTCCCTTTTAACCAATTAAATTGACCAGGAATAAACAATTAAATAATAGAAGAATATGAAATTTAGCAGAAATCTTAAATAAAATATAAAACCAAAATATCCTGAAGACCAACACATGCCTCTAGCCAGAACCTGGTGTCACAACATCTTCAGACTATCTGGGATTACTACAAATAAGTGTTTGAAAGAAAAAAACATAGTCTGTCTTAAGTACAAATGACAACAAAACATAAAACTGATAGAAGAGACGTTAGGCCTGCGGACGCTAGCAAGGCTACCTCGGAGTCTCGGACTAAAGGATAGCTCCCTATCTACTACTGATGACCAAATATTGCCCTGGGATCTGCATATAGTGCAGAGTGTAGTATCAGCACAACCGACCCCATGTGCTGGTAAATGTCTAGCCTAACCTCGGCAAAGTAGTGACGAGGCTAGGACCAAATATATATATATATATATATATATATATATATATATATATATATATATATATATATATATATATACATACATACACACACACACACATACAACGGGAAAGAAAAACAGGAAAGAACCAGTCAATGTGGGATGGAGAAATATGTTGTGGGGGAGGTAATGGTTCCGAATAGAAAACATCAAGTAAGAAAAGAAACAACATAACTAGAATATCAATAAGAATCGAAAATCAAACAATTTGCATGGCAGCACTCTTCGTGCTTTTACTCGCATCCTCACTAAAACAATATTTTATAATAAAAGTGTGCATAGCATCACCCTTCATACTTTTACTCTCATTCTCACCAAATGATTCCTATAATAACGATGTGCACAACATCACCCTTCGTGCTTTTACTCTCTTTCCTCACTATATAATCAATAAAAATCGGCACGGAATGGTACATCGTACGGCATGTCATCACGTTTCGTGCTTTACACTCTTTCCTCACAATAGCAAACAATGCACGACATCACCCATCGTGCTTTAACGGTCTTCCTCACCCAAACAACAATCACAAACAAAGGGGCAAGGGAAATAAACAAGATCATACAGGAATCCCGACAAAGGAACAACAGTTAGACAATTAAATCCCGACAAGGGAACAACAATTAAACAATTAAATCCTGGTAAGGGAGATAACCAATAATGCAACAATATCTCGGAAAGGGAACAATTTAAAATTTTATCTTTTTTCACTTTTATTTCATAACTCACTTTACCACTTAAGCCAATGCTCCAAAGGGTTCAATCACCTTATATACTTTCACAATTCGTAATATAACTTGAGCCAATGCTCCTTGATATTCAACATTCACAATTCCTTCTACAAACCTTTCACAATAATTAGAAATCATCACCAAGGCATGAAAAATACAACAAAATCATGATATTCACAATATAAAGACTCACAGCCATGCTAGAAACCAACGTATAGATACTCGTCACTATGCCGATACGTCGTATTCAACAATTTCCATATAGCAAATAGGACTCAACTCATAATCCTCAAGCTAAGGTTAGACCATACACTTACCTCGATGCCTTGAACCCAACTCAAGTGTTGGCCCAAGAACATGTGTAGTTTTGAAGAATGACAAATGAAAGTCATAGACCAGGTCCATCAAGTGAAACACAATGTTTGTCAACCTATACATGTGGTATGCATGTGAAGGAGATAAGTCCCATTGATCAAGTAGCAATATATCCTGAACTGATCGAAAAGGTTGCATATGGGATAAAGAGGGAAAGTCTTCTTATGAGAAGAGAAACAGACATGGATAAAGGATAAGGTTGAAGTTTGTATTGTCAAGGACTCAACTTCGATGGAAGATCAGCAATTCAGTCTCAATCAAACTCTAATTACTAAATCATTAAATAACAGTGATTGTTCTCTTTTACAGGTATTGCACAAACGCAGAAGTGAAACTAAATTGAGAGCAAAAAGCAAGGCCATTTTGCAAGCAATTTATGTGAGATTTGAGTGTGCATTCCTGAAGCTACATGGACAAGATAGAAGAACCAATTTCATTGTGTCTTTCTTTTATTCTAGTTCAACTGTAGTAGGTGGTTTAAAGTTGTACTTTTCAGCTTTCATAGAAGCATTAGTTTTTGCAAAAAAATAAGTACTTTCATTATTATTCATAGTTAATAAACAAGAGTTTTTCTTAACTCCGTTTTTACCCCATAGAGATATTGAATAGAAGGGGGTTTTTTGTTTCCCACCATAATTTTGAAAATGAGCGTTTAAATGCCCTTCAAAAGTAAGTAAATAGATCCGAAACATATAAAAATGAGTATTCAAGTGAGAGCTAACTTGAAGGTGGCGCAACAGTTGAGGCTATGTGCTGCACAGGGATTAGAGTTTAATCCTTTGGTTTACAAGATTTTTGTAAATGCTATTTTGGCTCAGTGATTCTAGTGGAAGTTTGGGAAAATCCTACTGAGTAGTAGATCGTGGTTTTTTAACCTTTTGAGCCAGGTGTTTTCCACGTAAAAATCATTTTGTTATCTATTTTATGTACTTTTAATTCCATAAATAGTAATAGTAAGTACACCTAGTAGAACCAGGTTCTTCTAGCGTGAAAATTGGATACTACACAAATCACCCCCCTTTTTGCGTGGTATTGACGTTTAGAACATTAATTGGTATTAGAGCCAGGTTATCCTTGAACAGGCTAACACCTTAGGGAAAGATAAACATGAGTGCACCACCTGGGAACCGGGAAGGGCAATTTACTGCTAGGCCTTCACTCTTAAATAGATAGTACTATTCTTGGTGGAAAAACAAGATGAGAGGTCATATCATTGGAGAGGACTATGAAATCTGGGACATAGTCACTGATAGCCCCTTGGCAAATACAAAGAAGAATGAGGAAGGAGTGGAAGAACCAAAGACAAGAGCTGACTGCATTTTCGAAGACCTGAAAAAGTGGGAGAAAAATGCTAAAGCCAAGAAATGGCTTGTGTGTGGACTTGGTCCAGATGTGGACTTGGTCCAGATGAGTACAACATGATCCAAAGCTGTACCACTACTAAGGAAATCTGGGACACCTTGGAACTAGCTCATGAAGGAACACCTCAAGTGAAAAGGTCCAGAGGAACACTAATGTATTCTCAATATGAGAAATTTACTATGAAGGAAGGAGAAACTATTCAGGCGATGTATACTAGGTTCACTACATTGAAAAATGTACTTAAGTCTCTTGGAAGGACTATTCTTGAAGAAGACGAGGTTTAGGAAATCTTGACAAGGGTTCTACCAATCTCATGGGAGAGCAAAATTACTGCTATTCAGGAATCTAAGAATATTGCTACCCTCAAGATGGATGAACTAATTGGAAATTTTACTACCTATGAACTAAGAAGGCAAACTATGAAGATGGACACACCTAAGAATGAAAGAAGTTTGGCTCTCAAAATTGCTGAAGGTTCATCTAGAGGATGAAAATGGCTATAATAACAAGGGAGTTCAAAAGATACCTGATAATAGAAAAAGGGTTCTTCAAGAGGTACAACCTTCAACAAACCAAGGGCTCTTGAGAAACAGACCAATGAGGGTTGTTACAAGTGTGGTAAGACTGATCATATGATCAAGAACTGCCCTCAATGAGAAATTGAGTGGAAGAAAGAAATGGTTGAACGGAGAAATATGAAGAAGGAATAGGTTCAACCAAAATGGAACAAAGGATTAACAAAGGCTATGGTTTCTACCTAGGGAGAAACATCAGATGAGGACTCAGAGGATGAAGCTGAAGATGAACAAGAACTTATGGCCATCATAGAATCAGATGATGAACAAGAGGTTAGTATTCTTCATCTCAAAGACAAGATTAAATTTCTGTCTAAGGAAAGGCTGGTTGAGCTATTACTGGACTTCATTGATGAGTCTGACATAATTAACAATGAGAAAGAAGATCTGTTTAGGGAATGTGTGATACTAAAAGAAAAATGCAAAAGTCTAGAGTCTAGGGCTAAGGAGAGTGATAGCAAAAATGCTGAGTTGAAGAACCAGGTTCTTCAACTTGACACCAGTGTCCTATAACTTAGATCTGAAAACATAAAATTGAAACTACATACAGGAAAGAAGAAAGCTGATCACACATATCTCACTTTAGAAGAAAACTTAGGAATACTGAAGGATGAGTTGTAGAAGAAGGATGAATTGAATAAAATCCTAAAAGAAGATCTAGGAAAGGTGAAACATGAACTAGGCAGAACTTGCAAATGGAACAGGGCTTCTGATGCACTTACTTGGTTGCAAGAGCATCACAGTAGCAACAAAAGAGGACTTGGCTATAGGACTCAAGCACCAAAGTGGGACCCTAAAAGCAAGCACCTCACATTTCCTAAAAATAAAATCTGCACACAATATGGCAAGACTGGCCATTACAAGAGTGAGTGAAATGCTAAAGAAAAGGCCAATAGAAAGAACAAAGCCTTTGTTCAAGAGAAAAGTAAGCTGCTTGGGTAGGCAAGAAGGAATCTGATTCATCCTTTTGCCGATAGAAAGGGACCCAAACTAGTTTGGGTTCCTAAGACTAATCCTGATTTCTTTTTGCATGTCCAAGTGAAAGGAAGTAGCCAAATATGTTATATGGATAGTGGCTGCTCAAAACATATGACTGGGAGCAAGGACTAGTTCCTTTCACTTCAGGACTTAAAATGTGGCAATGTCTCTTTTGGGAATGAGAAGAAATGTGAGATTATTGGGGTTGGAAAGGTAGGTAAGAAAGACTCTCATTCCATTGTGAATGTCTACTTAATAGATGGCTTGAAATATAGCATGATCAGTGTGTCACAACTATGTTATAGAGGGAACCTTGTAGCATTTACCTCTACTAAATGCTTTGTGATTAATCTTACCATTGACAAGAATGTTTTGCAGGAAAAGGGAGTTTACAATATTTACATTGTAGATTTGTCCACTCTCTCAGAAAATAAACTAACTTGTCTAAGTGTGCTGGATAATGATCCCCTCATATGGCACAAAAGACTTGGTCATGCAAGTCTAAATCAGCTAAACAAATTAGTCCCTAAGGACTTGGTGATAGGGTTAACTAATATCAAGTTCAAGGAAGACAAAGTTTGTGAGGCATGTGCTAGGGGGAAACAGGTAAGATCATCCTTCAAAAGCAAGAAAAGGGTAAGTACAACCAAGTCGTTGGAACTGGTCCATATGGATCTATGTGGTCCAATGAGAACTATGAGCAAAGGTGGAAAGAAATATTTAATGGTGCTTGTTGATGATTACTCTAGATTTACCTGGGTTATATTTCTAACTTCCAAAGACAAAACATTTGGCATGTTTACTGCATTCGTTAGAAAACCTCAGAAACAATTAGGAAATCAACTTTCATCCATTAGGTCTGACCATGGAACTGAATTTGAAAATTCCAAGTTTGCTGAATTCTGTGATGAAAATGGTATGTAACATAATTTCTTTGCCCATAGGACTCTTCAACAAAATGGAGTAGTTTAAAGGAAGAATAGGACTCTTGAGGACATGGCCAGAACCATGCTGCTTTCTAATAAATTGCCCCACAGCTTCTGGACAGAGGCTGCAAACACTGCATGTTACATAATCAATAGATGCATGACTAGACCTCTGGTAGAGAAATATCCCTATGAGTTACTTAAAGGGAGAAAACCAAACATATCCCATCTTAGGGCATTTGGTTGCAAGTGCTATGTGCACAATAATGGAAAGGACTCCATATGTAAGTTTGATCCCAGAAGTGATGGGGGAGTATTCTTGCGATATTCTTGACATAGCAAAAAGCATATAAAGTGTTTAATAAAAAAATTCTGTATGCAGACGAAAGTGTATTATTTGATGAAACTAAAATTCTTTCTGAGAGACAAGAACCTGAAAATGAAGCCATTGGATTGGTAAAGAATTTAACTGAAGCCTCAGCTCAGTCCATAGTAGCACTAATAGAAGGAACAGGTTCTTCCATCCTAGGCAACCTGACATAGCGAACTAATCAAAGGGGAATTGAAATAAATCCATTGAAGGAATCTGTTCATGACCCTGTTCCTCAGCGACAGAACATGGGAGAAACATCTAGCAGAAACCAGTTGGTTGTGAAACCTCACAAGTATCAAAGTTCTCATCCTATTGAGAACATTATCACTGATCCAACATCTGGAGTTAAAACTATATCACAATTAAAGAATATATGTGCTTTTCATGCCTTTGTGTCTCTTATTAAACCTAAAAATGTTGTTGAGGCTTTGTAAGATGCAGACTGGGTGATTGCTATGCAAGATGAACTCAATCAGTTTGAAAGAAGTCAAGTTTGACATCTAGTTCCAAAATCCAAGGATAGATCAGTCATTGGTACAAAATGGGTCTTTAGAAACAAACTTGATGAAGATGGAACAGTTACAAGAAACAAGGCAAGACTGGTGGTCCGAGGTTACAACCAAGAGGAGGGCATGGACTATGATGAGACTTTTGCTCATGTTACAAGACTAGAGGCAATCAGACTCCTTATAGCTTTTGCAGCACACATGGAATTCACTCTACATCAAATGGATGTCAAAAGTTCCTTCCTAAATGGTTACCTGAAAGAGGAAGTGTTTGTGAAACAACCACCAGGGTTTGAGAGCAAGGAATATCCTGAGCATGTGTACAAGTTAGACAAGGCCCTCTATGGACTCAAGTAGGCTCCAAGAGCATTGTATGAACGATTGTTAAAATTCCTAGTGGAGCATGGTTACAAGAGAGGTAAAATTGATAGTACCTTATTCTTAAAGGAAAAATGTAAGGATCTCCTTGTTGTACACATATATATTGATGACATAATCTTTTGGGCCACTACCGATAAGCTAAGTAAGGACTTTGCAAGATTAATGGGGAATGAGTTTGAAATGAGTATGATGGGTGAGCTTAACTTCTTCTTAGGCTTACAAATCAAACAAAGTCCAAATGGAACCATGATCCACTAACAGAAGTATGCAAATGAACTAATCAAAAAGTTTAAAATGGAAGAATCAAAGGAAATAGACACATCCATTGCCACTGCTACTAAATAGATGTTGATGAACCTGGTTCATCTGTTGACCAAAAGTTGTATATGTTGGAAACACGTTCTCAAGGCATTATACTATACGTGTGTTCATATTTGTAGGTTTTGATGAATGACAAACTATGCGCAAATTGACATATGACGAGGTCCAAGCACAAGCGCAAAATTGATATACAACGAGATTCAAGCACAAGACAAAGATCGAGATTAAGTTTTATATGAGTCGGTATTTAATTGTGATCTTGATCCGACAACTTAAACTCAAGATTTGGCTTCTCTCGTAAAAATATTTTTAACAAATCATGCATATTTAATTTAGAGCAAAATGATTTTAAATAATGCATATTTACTTTAGTCAAAATGTTTTTTAAACATGCCTCTAAAATCTGGACTAAGATAAACGATTATGTACTTATGATAATCGATTATGTTTAAGTCAGCTGCTTGACAATCGATTGTGAACTTATGACAATCGATTGTGTTAAGGCAATGAGCATCAGATTTTTCAAATCTGCATGACAATCGATTGTGAACCTTATGACAATCGATTGTGATGAGGCAGTGTCCATCAAAGTTTTTCAAAGCTCAAAATAATCGATTGTGAAGCTAATGACAATCGATTGTGAAGAGACAGTGTCCATCAGATTTTTCAAAATCACAAAATAATCGATTGTGAACGTATGACAATCGATTGTCAAGAGGCAGTGTCTAAATTGATTTTTCAAGACTGATATATAATCGATTGTTAACTTAATATAATCGATTGTATAACTGACCGTTGCCAAAATATTTTCAAATACCGTCAGGTAATCGATTATTGATTTCTTATAATCGATTGTTTTAATTAAAATCTGGAAAGGATTTTTTGAATGTTGCTGAGTAATCGATTGTAGATTTCTGACAATCGATTGTTTTAAGTAAAATCTGGAAATGATTTTTTGAACGTTGCCAGTAATCGATTATTGATCTTAGATAATCGATTGTTATGCGTAAAATCTGGGATTGATTTTTGGAAGATCTGGCAAACAATCGATTGTGGTAATTTGACAATCGATTGTCACAGAGTAAAATCAGCAATTCTTAATTGGCAATTAGGCAACGGTAATACAAAGTTTTTCAGCTATAAATACAGCTTCAAATCAGTCTTTTAAGCACAACAACAAACAACAACTGATCATACAATTGCTAAAGCTTGCATACTTTATTGCTTATCATTTTATATTCATTACATAAGCTTTTGAGAGCCAAATTCTTGTCGAAAGTTGTTGCGATCTTGAGCGTATTCTTTTTACTCAAATTTTACTCTTAAAGGGGTGTCTTGTTTGAGTGCTAAGTGTTTTTGTACACTTGAAGGGAAGTGTTAGTCCCTTGTGTTGTAAGAAGGAACTTGTGTTTCCTTGGTTGAAGTCTTGGAGTGTTGTATCTCCGAGCAAAGGTTGTTGAGGCTTGTGTCCTCAAGTTGTAACGGTTTGTTGAGCACCCGTAAGCTTAACAAGTTAGTGGAAATCTCGAGAGAGTCTCTCGGGGATTGGACTAGCCACGGGTTGTGGTGAACCAGGATACATCGGTGCGTTTGTTCTAATTTATTTACTTATCGCACTTATTTATTTTCTGCAATTTTTAAATTCCGCAAGTTTACGCTAATTTTTATTATAACTCTATTCACCCCCTCTAGCGTTAAGCGTATTATCTAATAATTGGTATCAGAGCCCAACTCTCTGAAGACTTAACCATTTGAGAGAAACATCCATGGCTTCTACTCGTGATTCTTTTGCAGGAATAGGTGAAGGACAATGCTCCACCCGACCACCGCTATTCGATGGTACAAATTATACATACTGGAAGGAGAGGATGAGAATATTTGTATAATAAAATAGTTTTCATCTTTGGAAGGTCATAATGAATGGAGAACAAATTCCAACCAAGAAGGTTGAAAATGAATGGGTCCCAAAGTCCGAAGATGAATACGATGCGGATGATATCCGAAAGGTGCAAAATAATGCTAAAGCTATTAATTTATTATATTGTGCTGTAAATGCTGATGATTATAGGAAGATATCTTGTTGCACAATGGCGAACCAAATGTGGGACAAGCTGGAAATTACATACGAAGGTACGGACCAGGTAAGGAAAGCCAAAATTGATTTCCTAACCCATGCATATGAATTGTTTCACATGAAGGAAGGCGAAAAGGTCGATGAGATGTTTGAACGATTTTCAAAAATCGTAAATGATTTACATGCTCTTAAGAAGACCTTCACGGATAAGGAACTTGTCCGAAAAATTCTCCGAAGTCTCACTCTAGAATGGCGATCCAAGGCCGACGCGATTCAAGAATCCATTGGCATTTCAAATGTCACCATCGACGCATTAAGAGGTATCTTAAAACTTATGAATCTACTATACTTAACCCTCTTGTTGATGATCAAAGGAAGCAAAGAATCGCTCTCAAGGCAAGCACAAGCCAACCTCAAAATGAGGAGGACGGAGACAACGAGTTCGGACTCGTTATCAAGAGATTTCAAAAGTTCATGCGAAAAGAGTATGAACGAAAGGGCAAAAAGCAAGGAGATCAAATAAAGTGCTATGAGTGCGGAGAAACCGGGCACATTAAATCAAATTGCCCAAATGCTAAAAAGGAGAAGAAACCCTTCAAGAAGCAACGAGCATACATATCTTGGGGAGGCGACTCCGGTGACGAGTCAAGTGAGGAAGAAGAAGACGAAGCCGCAAATCTTTGTCTTATGGCACAAGAAGACAACAAAGAAGAGGTATGTCAAATTTCTTCCAACAATTTCTTTTCCCTTGAAGAAATGCAAAATGCTTTTGATGAGTTGTATAGCGAATTTATTAAAGCTTCAAAAACTGTTAAGAGTATAAAAGAAAATGCTTCTTTAAAAGAAAAAGATTTTCAAAAACAACTCTCTTTTATAGAAAAGGAATTGGAAAAAATGATTTTAGAAAATGAGAAGTTGAAAGAGGAAAACAAATTTTTTGGCAAGAGAAGCGCCGACAAGCCCGAGAGTTCAAGAAATTGTACTTCTTGCATGCATCTCAAAAATGAAGTAGAAAGGCTTAAGGGCACCTTAGATAAGTTTAACTCTTCTCATCAAAATTTGAATGAAGTGCTTGTTAATTTGAAGTCGACCAAGCATGGCATAGGTTTTAGAAACGAGCCTAAAGAGAAAGTTGAAGCCAACCCCCAACCACCTAAGGCTCAACCTAGGATAAATAAAACAAATGTTCATCCTAGATACAACAAACCTAGAAATGGCTTTCATCAATCGCAACCTAGAAATAATCATGCTAGAAATAATGCACATTCTAGGCCAAACACTAGAAGGAATTTTGAACCTTTTAGAACACCTAGAAATGACTTCCAACCTAGAAACAACTATTCTAGAAATGATGCATATCCTAGAACAAATGGTAGGAGAAATGATTTTCATGATTTGTGCAATAGTTATATTGTCAAAAATAGGGTAAATGAATTTCGTCCGTCCAATTACTATCAACCTAGAAGGATGCATAATCCTAAGGTGACTTGTCATTATTGTATACGAATTGGACATATTGCTCCTGCTTGTTTTACACGACATAGCCATAACACTCAATCACATCACTATGATTTGCCTAACCCCCAAGGACCCAAAATGGCATGGGTACCTAAAACTCATTAATCTGTTTTGTAGGTATGTTTGAAGGGATCAAGTGTACTATGGTACCTTGATAGTGGATGCTCCAAGCACATGACGGGAGACGAATCCAAATTCCTTCAACTAGAACACAAGGAAGGGGGAAGTGTTATTTTTTGTGATAACAACAAAGGAAAGATTATCGGCATCGGATCGGTCGGTAAGGATGAAATTTCTTCCATTAAGCATATATTACTTGTGATAGGTTTAAAACATAATCTCTTGAGCATAAGTCAATTATGTGACAAGGGAAATCTTGTTTTATTTGATTCGGATGAATGCTTAGTTTTTAGACGTAGCGATTTTAAAATTATCCTTCGTGGTTTTAGAATGGATAACATTTATATGGTTGATCTTGCAAATTCTTCACCCGAATATGTGAATTGTTTAATGAGCAAAGAGGATGATTCTTGGTTATGGCATCGTAGAGTAGCTCACATCAACATGCATCTTTTGAACAAATTGGTTTCACAAAATTTAGTTGTTGGTCTTCCAAATTTAAAGTTTGAAAATGACTCTATTTGTGATTCTTGTCAAAAAGGGAAGCAAACAAAAGCATCTTTTAAATCAAAAAATATTGTTTCAACTACTAGACCATTGCAATTGCTTCACATGGATTTGTTTGGACCATCTCGCATTGAAAGTCTTGGTAGAAATCGTTATGCTTTTGTTATTGTTGATGATTATTCCAGATTTACGTGGACTTTATTTCTTGCCCATAAAAGTGATGCTTTTCAGAATTTTAAATATTTTCTTAAACATGTTCAAAACGAAAAGGAAACAACCGTCACTTCAATTAGAAGTGATCATGGGGGAGAGTTTGATCACAATCTCTTTGCGAACTTTTGTGACGAACTTGGTATCGAGCATACCTTTTCCGCTCCACGAACACCGCAACAAAATGGGGTGGTGGAAAGGAAAAATAGGTGTCTCGAAGAGATGGCTAGAACCATGCTCGAAGAGGCTAAGATTCCCAAACATTATTGGGCGGATGCCGTGAGTACCGCATGCTACGTTTTGAATAGAGTAGTCATAAGGCCAATACTCATGAAAACCCCTTATGAATTCTACAAGGGAAGGAAACCAAATATCTCCCATTTTAGAGTATTCGGTTGTAAAGTTTTTATTCATATCAATGGAAAAGATCAATTGGGAAAATTTGATGCCAAATCCGATGAAGGAATTTTTATTGGGTATTCTTCACGTAGCAAAGCATATAGGGTATTTAATAGAACCCAAACTGTGGAGGAATCCCCTCATATTGTGTTTTCCGAAAATAATGCTCGCTTGGCGAGAAAGGATTCTTGTTCTGATCTTGCAGGTATTTTGAACTCATTAAGCCCTCAAAACAAAGTACAAGAGGAAACTCCTAAGGAAATTCAAGATGAAATCTTGGAACAATCAACGGAGGAAGCGCCACAATTGGAGAAAGAAACGAAAATGCCTAACGAGTGGAGGACAATCAAAGATCACCCTCTCGAACAGGTAATTGGCGACGTCGGAGAAAAGGTAAGTACCCGAAACTCTCTTAAGAACACCTTAGGACACACTTCTTAAGAAACACGTTCTCATTGCATCATTTCATTACAAATTACTAATTTGAGCGTCGGAGACGTCTAATTCTCTTTTGTAGGTATCGCCCTAAAGGCAGGGGGAATTATAAAGAAATGGCATAGAACAATCGATTGTTACAGAAAATAATCGATTATTTTACTGTGCGGACAATCGATTAGCAAGTATCACTAATCGACAATTCATGTTTGATGCGTATTATGCACTTGTGTTTAATAATCGATTTTTTAACTGTATAATCGATTACCGTCTCAGCCATTCAGTACTGCTTTCCTAAAACAATCGATTTTTTCATAAATATAATCGATTATTTTCCGAGTCAGAAAATCACCATGCTCACTGTATCACACCAATCGATTATCATAATTCAACAATCGATTATTTTTTGTCAGTAATTCAAATATTTGTTACCGTTTAGGTCCTGCAATCGATTTTGTGTCAGTTCCGAGTTCAAGTCAAAATCTGCTCAACAATCGATTATTTCGTTTCAACGATCGATTGTCTTACGGTCAGTGCAATTTATTTTTACCGTTTCTGACTGTTTTGGCTCATAAATTTCTGCAGATTTTCATCATAAATGAAATGCCATTCTTCCCATTATAAATAGGCATCACAAGTCTTTAATTTTATTCACTCAAGCATCAATCTTTGCTCCCAAACCTTCAAAAAATCTTCCAAGTTTCTTACAAAGTTCATTACTACTTTTTGAAAATGTCGGGCAGATACTCTAAACGTTCCTGTTCAGGTAGACAAGGTGCATCTTCTTCTGCTCCTCCACCTCCAAATTTCCCTTATCAAGATGGGTCTATTTTACAATTCAATACTGGAACCGAGCTTACTAGATTTTGACAAAATTCGAAAAGCGTGACATTCTTCCTCCTCGCTTTTCAACAAGCAAGTATCTTGAATCATATGCCCCCGCTGCAAACATGCTTAAGGAATATCAACTTCTTGACTTCTTATATCTTACCTATCCTTATATTAATCCTCCATTGATTCAAGCGTTTTACTCAAACCTTCATGAGGATGACGATGGTGAGCTTGTGTCAAATATTAATGGTGTTCAAATTCTTTTGTCTAATGAAAACTAGCATTCCATTGCCCATCTTCCTCGAAATGGTAAAAACATTACTCGCTACATTAGAGAGGCCGGCGCCTTATTTGATGAGAAAATTCTCCTAAACCAAATAGGTCTTACATCTTATGATCCTAATCTATCCACTCGGCGTCCTACTATCACGGGAATGCTCCCCGAGTATCGTTTGATTTTCTATTTCATCACCCGAGTCCTCAAGCCTCGGAAGCATAATCATACCACTCTTTCCCAAGAGGACGCTAAGCTCATGCATGCCATTATAACCGGAGCTCACATCAATTGGTGTAAGTTCGTCAAAATTCACATGCGTGATGCCATCGGAGATGATGGACCTCTTCCCTATGCCCTCCTTATTATGAATTTTCTTGAAGCTTCCGGGTTCAACACCTCTATCGGTCCGCTCAAAAAGAGCACCAAGAAATGGGAAATTTCCGAATCCTCCTTTCCCCATGACGGCGATCATGTAGCTCCTGCTCCTCCTCCAACTCGTCGATCGCGTCAGCCTCAAGAACCTACTCTTCAATCCATTTTCGACCAAATTGCTTCATTGACCACCTCTGTCGGTCAATTGACACATGAGATCCATGGATTCTTTGACCATGTTCATTATCCATATGCTGGTCTTGTTCCCTATGAAGCAGTGCCGGATGATGAGGCGGGAAATGATGATGAATAATTTCTTTATCTGTTTTTCTATTGTTCTATGTTTTATTGTTCCCGTTATGTAACCGTTTTTTTAATAAATAAACAAGTTTTTTTTGATTATTCTATATTCTTTTGCTAATGGCAAAAGGGGGAAGATAACGGGTATGCACTCTCAATACCTATCGGCATAAATTGAGGGGGAATTCATATATTGAGGGGGAATAAATTGCATATCTATATACTTGTTGCATATCTTTACTTGTCTTGAATCGTCATTATGAATTACCTAATATGCATATCCCGCTTAAAGTTTGCCATTATCAAAAAGGGGGAAATTGAAACACGTTCTCAAGGCATTATACTAAACGTGTGTTCATATTTGTAGGTTTTGATGAATGACAAACTATGCGCAAATTGACATATGACGAGGTCCAAGCACAAGCGCAAAATTGATATACAACGAGATTCAAGCACAAGACAAAGATCGAGATTAAGTTTTATATGAGTCGGTATTTAATTATGATCTTGATCCGACAACTTAAACTCAAGACTTGGCTTCTCTCGTAAAAATATTTTTAACAAATCATGCATATTTAATTTAGAGCAAAATGATTTTAAATAATGCATATTTACTTTTAGTCAAAATGTTTTTTAAACATGCCTCTAAAATCTGGACTAAGATAATCGATTATGTACTTATGATAATCGATTATGTTTAAGTCAGCTGCTTGACAATCGATTGTGAACTTATGACAATTGATTGTGTTAAGGCAGTGAGCATCAGATTTTTCAAATCTGCATGACAATCGATTGTGAACCTTATGACAATCGATTGTGATGAGGCAGTGTCCATCAAAGTTTTTCAAAGCTCAAAATAATCGATTGTGAAGCTAATGACAATCGATTGTGAAGAGACAGTGTCCATCAGATTTTTCAAAATCACAAAATAATCGATTGTGAACTTATGACAATCGATTGTCAAGAGGCAGTGTCAATTGATTTTTCAAGACTGATATATAATCGATTGTTAACTTAATATAATCGATTGTATAACTGACCATTGCCAAAATGTTTTCAAATACCGTCAGGTAATCGATTATTGATTTCTTATAATCGATTGTTTTAATTAAAATCTGGAAAGGATTTTTTGAACGTTGCTGAGTAATCGATTGTAGATTTCTGACAATCGATTGTTTTAAGTAAAATCTGGAAATGATTTTTTGAACGTTGCCAGTAATCGATTATTGACTTAGATAATCGATTGTTATGCGTAAAATCTAGGATTGATTTTTGGAAGATCTGGCAAACAATCGATTGTGGTAATTTGACAATCGATTGTCACAGAGTAAAATCAGCAATTCTTAATTGGCAATTAGGCAACGGTAATACAAAGTTTTTCAGCTATAAATACAGCTTCAAATCAGTCTTTTAAGCACAACAACAAACAACAACTGATCATACAATTGCTAAAGCTTGCATACTTTATTGCTTATCATTTTATATTCATTACATAAGCTTTTGAGAGCCAAATTCTTGTCGAAAGTTGTTGCGATCTTGAGCGTATTCTTTTTACTCATATCTACTCTTAATGGAGTGTCTTGTTTGAGTGCTAAGTGTTTTTGTACACTTGAAGGGAAGTGTTAGTCCCTTGTGTTGTAAGAAGGAACTTGTGTTTCCTTGGTTGAAGTCTTGGAGTGTTGTATCTCCGAGCAAAGGTTGTTGAGGCTTGTGTCCTCAAGTTGTAACAGTTTGTTGAGCACCCGTAAGCTTAACAAGTTAGTGAAAATCTCGAGAGAGTCTCTCGGGGACTGGACTAGCCACGGGTTGTGGTGAACCAGGATACATCGGTGCGTTTGTTCTAATTTATTTACTTATCGCACTTATTTATTTCCTGCAATTTTTAAATTACGCAAGTTTACACTAATTTTTATTATAACGCTATTCACCCCCCTCTAGCGTTAAGCGTATTATCTAACAGCATAGGGGTATGATTGGTTCACTTCTCTATCTTACTACTAGTAGACCTGACATTGTTTTCAGTGTAGGACTTTGTGCTCGCTTTCAGACAAATCCTAAAGAGTCTCATCTGACTACTATCAAAAGGATACTAAGATATTTAAAAGGCACCAATGATCTGTGTCTTTGGTATACCAAAGGTAGAAATTTTGATCTAGTAGGATATGTTGATGCTGATTATGCAGGTTTTCTAGTGGATAGGAAGAGCACTTCAGGTATGGCAAAACTTCCTTGGTTCATGTCTTGTGTCATGGGCTATCAAAAAGCAAAACTCAATGCCTTATCTACTGCTGAAGTTGAGTATGTTGCTGCTGCATCTTGTTGTGCTCAATTGCTATGGATCAAATAGCAGTTGGTACATTTTGGTACTGAAGTTTGTTATATTCCAATATTTTGTGATAACATTAGTGCTATAAGTATGACAAAGAACCATGTTCATCATAAGAGGACTAAGCACATAGATGTTAGACACCACTTCTTAAGAGATAACTATGAGAAATTACTGATCTCCATAGAATTATGTGCTACTGATAAGCAAATTGATGACATTTTCACTAAAGAATTGACTAGAGAAAACTTTAAGAGGAACATGTTGGAATTAGGGACGATTGAGATCACCTAATAGGTCCAGTTCAGAATGCACAATGAAAAAAAAAACAAAAAAATGAAATTTTTTTGGTTAGGAGTTCTATTGTAAATAACTAGGTTAATTCTTACTCAACTTCATACTTTAATTAGTATACTCCTGTGACTTGTGTATATATGATTTACCGATCTCTTACAAAGTTTTTTAATTATGACATTTGAGGCATGTTCAGGAGAGTTCTATATGAAGAACCTGGTTCATCAGTATGAGTTCCTGTGAAAATACAAGTATGTTTTCAATACTTTGCATAATTAGAAAGATTAACAATTCAAACATGTGCAAAAGTTCGGTCATTGCTAAATTCCTAGAAAATTTTATCCGTTGAGGTATTGAACCAATTTCGTCCATTTAGAACTCCATGGTTTTTGCCTAAAATCTAGGGAAGCCAAATAAATCATTAAAGGACTGGAATTACAGGTTGATTTGACTTCTCTTTGACCTCTGAAAAGTTACCGTTACTGAGTAAATGTCTAATTTCTTTTAAATACACACCACATCTCTAATATTCTTCATTATGCAATAATCGTAAAAAATTTCCTCTAGTTCTAAAATCGCTTCTCCTCTCCAGAATTCCCAAAATTCTCTTCTTCAAAAATTCCCAAAGCTTCTCAAGCAATGAAGAACCATGTCTAACCCCCAAGATAATCCTGATACTCCCCCACCACTAACTCCATCAAATACATCCTCATCTACTCCTCCTAGTGAGTCCCCAAAACCTAGGTTTCAAAGGAAGAAAATATTGGTTAGAAAAACTGTAGCATCTGGAGCTCTGAGAAAGGTTTTAAGTGAGAGATTGAAATCTAGCCAAAGGAAAAAAAATCCAGCACAAGAATCTGACTCAAGTTCTGAGTTAGAATCCTTTATATCTGCCAGTAAAGGTGAAGAACATGGGTCTTCTGACACTGAGAAAATTCAAGAAACCCTTGTTAAGGTAAGTTCTTCTATGGTTGAAAACTTAGAAATTAGGTTTATTCTAGTTGGACCTATTAGAGATGTTAAGGTGGCTAAATCGAGTAGGAGCAGGAAACAAAGAGGAAAAGGAGAAGTCCTTGCTATCTGTGGAGTTGAAGAAAAGAGTGGCACAAAGCCAGGGGGAAGTGGATATGGGGAAACAGTTGGAGGGTTAGTTCATCTAAGAAAACAAAGATATGAACCTGGTTCATCTGCTAAGGAAACTCTAGCTGACATTCTGAAAAGGGTTGGGGAAGTTATGATCCAAAGAAACGCAAATCTACCTCACAAAAGGCCCCAATTGCTACCAAGCCACCCAAGAAAAGAAAGACTTCATCCCCAAAATCTACTGCCCCTTCAGTACCTAGGGGAATGGATACAAAAAGTAGGGTAATACAAAGTGAAGCTGAACTACAAAAAGCTCTGGAAGAAAGCAAGAAGAAGAAAATGGAGAAGGGAAAGAAAAAGGTTGCAGAGTCCTCTGAGGTAGAAGAAGAAGAGGAGATGGAACTGGTCCATCAAGAAAGGGGAACAATAGTGGAGGTTTCTACACCAAAACCTAAAAAGTCTAAGACTTCTACCAAGAAGTCTCATTCTGTACCCGTGTTTGATGAACCGCCACTATCTAAAAGGAAAAGATCTGCAATAAAAGGCAAGCAAAAGAAAATTTTTGAAGAAGATGAAGAGTGGAGTGGAGAAGAAGAAGAGGAATATGAGAGGGAGCAGGATAAGTTTGCCATCTTTGGTAGAAGAAAAATTCTAAAAGGAAGATTGTTGAAGGACCTAGATGAACCAGGAATGATGAGACTGTTGGATGCTCTAGCTACATAAGGTTGGAAGAACATAGCCCTTGAAATGGATGAGAGGCTGTTCAGGAATGAGCTAATTGAATTTATGGTCAATGCTGCTGTGAAGGATGAAGTAGTCACCAGCCTGATGAAAGGAGTGAAAGTGGAGTTTGATGCACTCAAACTGGGTGAGATTCTGGATATACCCACTGAAGGGTATGGTGATTATACAAGGAAAAGGTGGCCATATATGGACTCTCTTCCCACTGCTGTTGAAATCACTAGAAGGCTTTGTGATTTTAAAGATGTGTCTGAAGCCAGATTTGTGCAGGAGAGTGAAATGAGACCTGAACACAATGTCTTGTTTGAATTTGTCAACAAGTACCTCTTGCCCAGACAGGAAAGAAGACACACTGCAAATTACATGGATCTGGTTCTTATGGAGTGCCTGGAGAGAAGAATGCAAATCAACTGGCCTACTTTCATTGTCAAATTACCAGACAGGGTCATCAATGGCTCTAAGGCACATGTTACTCTATATGGGTTCATACTGACTACTGTGCTGGACACGCTGAACGTACCTTTGAAGAAATAGGAAATGGCATCAAGCAAAGAACATTTTGGTATTAAGACTTTGCTGGCTTGTGACTATCCATCCAATGCTATCCCAGTTGAACCTGGTTCATCTTTGAGGACACCCATCAATAGCAAGGTTAGGGATTTGGTTCAGGAGTGTGGAACATACGGATGATGAAATTGCTAAGCTCAAGGCACGTGTGGATGAATTGGAAACTTAGAGAGATAGCCTTAGAACCGAGCTAGCAAAAGAAAAGGAGAAAAGTGATGGAATGATTCAGAATATGCTAAACCTTCTCCAATCTCAACCCTTTAGTTCCTCCAAGCCCTAGGTCTCCCAACACTTCTCTTTTGAACCAGTCTAGTAACCCCCCAGTGACCCAGATTAGGGATGTTTCTATTTTTTTTGATCATGTTTTGGAAGTTTTTACTTTTTTTCTGTTTTCTATCAATGACAAACTACTGTTTTCTCTTGTTCAATGACAATTCTATTCTTAATGGATTAAATATGTTTTTTGATTACTAATAATTGCACAATGTTTTTACTTGCAGTTACCCCAGTGGCCATGAGTATTTATTAAATTTTGGGATTTACAATGTATGCAACTTTTCGATGATGCCAAAAGGGGGAAGAGATATTGTGCTTTACTCATTATTCTGAATTACGTGATATTTATAACCTAATTAATCTGGTCCTTGATGATAAGTAAAAATTTCTAAGTAAAGTGTAAATGGTTAAGCTGAGTTCTTACAGGTCTTTGATTAGTAGAAAGCACTGAGTTTTCATCATAAAAAAGGGGGAATTTATTGGCCCAAGAACCAGTGTAGTTTTAAAGAATGACAAATGAACTCTGTCATGGACAAGGTCCATCCGGTGAAGCACACTGTTTGTCAACCTATACATGTGAGATTCTCGTGAAGGAGATAAGTCCCATTGATCAAGAAACAATATCTCCTGAACTGATCGAAACGGTTGCATATGGGATAAGGAGGGAAAGTCTCCTTATGAGAAGAGAATACATATCCGGATAAAGGATAGGGTTGGAGTTTGTGTTGTTCAAGGACTCAACTTTGTTGGAAGATCAGCAATTGAGTCTCAATCAAACTCTAACTACTAACTTATTAAATAACAGTGGTTATTCTCTTTTGCAGGTATTGCACAAACGCAGAAGTGAAACTAAATTGAGAGCAAAAAGCGAGGCCATTTTGCAAGCAATTTATGTGAGATTTGAGCGTGCATTCTTGAAGCTACTTGGACAAGATAGAAGAACCAATTTCATTGTGTCTTTCTTTTATTCTAGTTCAATTCTAGTAAGTGGTTTAAAGTTGTACCTTTCAGCTTTTATAGGAATATTTTTACTAGTTACTTTGAGTATTTAAGTTAGAGTTAACTTAATGGCGTCGCAACAGTTGATGTTGTGTGCTACACAGGGATTAGAGTTTAATCCTTAGGTTTACAAGAGTTTTGTAAATGCTATTTTGGCTCAGTGATTTTAGTGGAAGTTTCGGAAAATCCTACTGAGTATTAGGTTGTGGTTTTTTCATCTTTCGAGCTAGGTTTTTTTTATGTAAAAATTGTTGTGTTCCTTATTTTATGTACTTTTAATTCCGCTAAGAGTAGTAGTAAGTACACCTAGAAGAACCAGATTTTTCTAGAGTGAAAATTGGGTACCACACAAATCACCCCCCTCTTGTGTGGTATTGACGTTTAGAACATTATCAAGTCTCAATTATACCTTTACCCCTTGATTCCACCGCCAAATTCGCTCGTATCTGATCACAAATTACTTAATTACATCAATAAACACTAACTGAATCAACCCCAATGCATGAAAATGAGTTTTCCAAACCCGAGGTTAGAACCAAAATCCGATTACCCATTCCCATACGGACTCAAATATATAATTTATTTTGAAATAGGACTTCAAATTGAGGTCCAAATCCCTAATTTTTAAAAAAACCTACCTTCTACCCAAAACACCAAATTTCCCTCATGAAAATCTTTGATTTGAAGTTGAAATCATGTTAAAAGATGTTAATGATTGAAGAAAACTAGTTAAAAATGACTTACAATTGATTTGGAGAAGAAAGATTGTTTGAAAAATTGCCTCTTACAGTGACAGGTCTTAGTATTTAGGCCACATCATTCTCTACAGATGTCCAAATGTCTATTATAATATGTTTCAGAATACTAGACAGAAAGCGAGATAACCTTTTTCTTTTGAATCATCTCAAAATTCCTTATGGATCAAAAGATATAGGCTTCCGAAGTCGGACCAGTGAAGTGTTCTTCACCGCGGACCGCACCAAGCCTAGTGCGGCCGCATAAGCCTCTCCGTGACAGCAGTCCACATCCCGCGAACTGCACTTCCCTGTTCAGAGGTCTTGCACCTCTCTGAGCCTGCAATAGCTCTATTTCTAAGCGTAAGGCACCCCATAACCTACCCGAAACTCACCCAAGCCATCGGAATCCAAACCAAGTGTACATAAAACTTCAATAACATTCTAGCAATTTATTCATGTTATTAAATCATCAAATTAACATCATGAGAATCAAATTAAATCTCAAGATCGTTGATATTTTTAACAAAACTTCTTTAAACGTCAATTTTGCAATTTAAGTCCGAATCACATCGAATGACATCCGTTATTCACCAAATTCCATAGAAACATATTAAATCATATATAAGACTTGTACCGGTCGCCGGAACCAAAATAAGGGCCCGATACCATCATGTTCTAAGCAACTTCATCTCAAATTTCTTTAAACAATTTCAGAAAATAGTTTTCTTTAAAAATTCATTTCTTGGGCTTGGGACTTCAGAATTCGATCCTGGGCATATGCCCAAGTCCCATATTTTCCTACGGACCCTCCGAGACCGTCGATTCACGGGTCGAGGTTCGTTTACCTAAAACGTTGACCGAAGTGAAATTTATTCATTTTGCAGTCAAAACTTATCATTTTTCACAAAGTTTCACATATAAGCTTTTCAGCTATGCGCCCTAAACTATGCACGAAAATCGAGGTGAATCTAAATAAGGTTTTCAAGGTCTAGGGAGCACAAAATTTATTTTAAAATAATTGATGGGATTTTGGGTCATCACATTCTCCACCTCTAAAATAACTGTTCGTCCTTGAACGGACAGAAGAAAGAAGTACCTGAGTTGGGGAAAAGATGAGTATAACGGCCCCGCATATCGGACTCAGACTCCCAGGTCGATGCCTCAGGAGGCTGACCTCTCCACTGAAATTGAATAGAAGGAAAACTCTTTGACCTCAACTGATGAACCTGCCGGTCTAGAATAGCCACTGGCTCCTCCTCATAAGACAAGTCCTTGTCCAACTGGACAGTGCTAAAATCTAATACGTGCGATGGATCGCTGTGATATTTCTGGAGCATGGACACATGAAACATTGGATGCACGACTGATAAGCTCGACGGCAATCCAAGTCTATAAGCCACCTCTCCCACTCGATCATGAATCTCAAATGGACTTATGAACCTAGGGCTAAGCTTGCCCTTCTTCCTGAATCTCATCACGCCCTTCTTAGAAGACACTCGGAGCAACATCTGCTCACAAACCATAAAAGCTATATCTCGAACCTTGCCGTCTGCATAACTTTTTTGCCTAGACTGAGCTGTACGAAGCCTATCCTGAATATTCCTAACCTTGTCCAAGGCCTCCTGAACCAGATCCGTACCCAACAACTGAGCCTCATCTAGATCAAACCATCCAACCGGAGATCGACGCCGCCTACTATATAAAGCCTCATAAGGAGCCATCTGAATACTCAGCTAGTAGCTGCTATTGTAGGCAAACTCTACTAATGGCAATAACTGATCCCACGAGCCTCCAAAGTCAATAACAAAAGCTTTAAGCATATCCTCCACAATTTGAATAGTCCGCTCGGACTGCCGGTCCGTCTGAGGATGAAATGCTGTACTCAATTCAATCTGAGTGCCCAACTTTCACTGAAATGCTCTCCAGAAATGCAAGGTAAACTGCGTACCTCGGTCCGAAATGATAGATACAGGCACACCATGAAGACAAACAATCTCACGAAAAAAGATCTGAGCTAACCTCTCGGATGAAAAGGAGACTGCCACAGGAGTGAAATGTGCTGACTTGGTCATCCTATCAACGGCAACCCATACTGCGTCGAACTTTCTCCGAGTTTGCGGGAATTCAATAACGATGTCCATAGTGATCCGCTCCCACTCGCAATGGGGAATCTCAATCCTCTTAAATAGTCCACCAGTCCTCTAATGCTCATACTTAACCTGCTGACAATTCACACACCGAGCCATATATGCAACGATACCTTCTTCATTCTACGCCACCAATAATGCTGCCGCAAATCCTGATACATCTTTGCGACGCCTGGATGAATAGAGTACTGGGAGCTATGAGCCTCCTCTAAGATCAACTCTTGAAGCCCATCCATATTAGGCATACAATCTCGACCCTGCAATCTCAAAACTCCGTCATCATCTAAGGTAACCTACCTGACATCTCTATGCTTCATCGCGTCTCTAAAGACACTCAAATGGGGATCATCGTACTTCCGATCATGGATACACTCCAATAATGAAGATCGAGCGACCATGAAAGCTAATACATGACTACGCTCAGAAAAATCCAGTCTCATGAACTAATTGTCTAAAACGTGAACATCGAAAGTAAGAGGCCTCTCACTAACCAGATTATAAGTAAGATTGCCCATACTGCCTGACTTCCTACTCAAAGCATTAGCCACCACATTGGCCTTTCCCGGATGATATAAAATGGTGATATCATAATCCTTCAACAACTCCAACCACCTCCTCCGCCTCAAATTCAACTCCTTTTGCTTGAATAAATACAAAAGACTCTTTGATCCTTAACACCTCACGTGCCACGCCATACAGATAATGCCTCCAAATCTTCAATGTGTGAACTATGGGTGCCAACTCCAAATCATGAGCCGAATAGTTCTTCTCATGAATCTTCAACCCTCGTGAAGCATAGGCAATGACCTTGCCATCCTGCATCAACACCGCACCAAGTATAATACAGGAAGCATTACAATAAACTATATAAGGCCCTGAACCTTAGACAAAACCAACACCAGTGCCGTAGTCAGAGCTGTCTTGAGCTTCTGAAAGCTCGCCTCACACTTATTTGAAAATCTGAGCTGGGTACCCTTCTGGGACAACCTGGTCATCAGGGCTACAACAGATGAAAACCTATCCACGAACCGCGATAGTAGCCTGCCAAGCCCAAGAAACTCTGAATCTCTGTAGCTAATAATGGTCTCGGCCAGTTCTTGACTGCCTCAATCTTCTTTGGGTCCACCTGAATACCCTCTGTTGATACAACATGACCCAGAAATGCAACTAAACTCAACCATAATTCACACTTTGAGAACTTAGTATATAATAGACTATCCCTCAGAGTCTAAAGAACCACTCTAAGGTGTTGCTCGTGCTCCTCCTGACTGCAGGAATATATCAATATATCATCAATGAATACTATCAGGAATGAGTCCAAATAAGGCCGGAACACTCGGTTCATCAAGTCCATAAAAGCTGCTAGGGTATTTGTTAACCTAAATGACATAACCAAGACTCATAATGCCCGTTTTGAGTGCGGAATGCAGTTTTAGGGACATTAGACGCCCTAATCATAAACAGATGGTAGCTAGATCGCAAGTCAATCTTGGAAAATACCTTGGCACCCTGAAGTTGATCGAATAAATCATCAATCCTCGACAGCGGGTACTTATTCTTGATCTTAACCTAGTTCAATTGCCGGTAATCAATACACATTCTCATTGACCCATCCTTCTTCTTAAGCAATAACACTGGCACACCCCAAGACGAAACACTGGGTGTAATGAAACCCTTCTCAAGCAAGTCTTGCAACTACTCTTTTAACTCTTTCAACTCAGGAGGCGCCATATGATACAACAAGATAGAAATGGGCTGAGTGCCTGGAACCATATCAATACAGAATTCAATATCCATGCCGGGTGGTATACTTAGTAGGTTTGAAGGGAAAACATCAGGAAACTCACAAACAACAACCACAAAATCAATAAGGGAACCTTGGCACTACAATTAAAAATATAGGCTTAATAGGCCAAACACCCCTTCTCGACCATACGTCGAGCATTCACATAAGAGATAACACTACAGGTAGAATGACTAGGAGTCACTCTCCACTCTAATCGAGGTATACCTGGTAAAGCTAAAGTCACAATCTTGACATGACAGTCCAAGATAGTATGGTAGGGTGATAACTAGTCCATTCCCAATATACTATCGAAGTCAACCATGTCTAATAGCAATAAATCTTTACGATCTCAAGACCCCCAATCACCACAATAAAAGAACAATTGATTTGATCGACCACAATAGAATCACCTACCGGTGTAGACACAAAAACATGAACACTCAATGCATCACTAGGCATGACCAAGTACGGGGGAAAATAAGATGACACATACTAATATGTAGACCCCGAGTCAACAAAACTGACGCATATCTATCAAAAATCAGAACCCTACCTATAATAACTACATCTAAAGCCTCAGATTTGGTCTTGGCCTGAATAGCATAACATCGGGGTTGGGCCCCACCACTCTGATCTACCTCTCTAGGACGGCCTATAGTTGGCTGGCCTCCACCTCTAGCGGCTTGAGCTCCACCTCTAGTACCTCTACCCCCATATCTAGTTGGCTGGGCGGGTTATGGAACACTTGGTGCCTGAACCATATGACGAGATCCCTGATGCTGAGAGCTACTCGGTGCTCGAGGGTAAAACCTAGCAATGTGACCCATATCACCACAAGCGTAACAAGCCCTCGGATGCTGTGATTGCTGACCCGGTCGACCTGGATCACCACCCCAAAATCATTAAAGCGGAGGTGCACTAATAGGATTTGGCGGTGCATTGAAGGGCTATTGATCAAAATAGTGTGTGTGAGAACCACGACCACCTGAAGCACAGTGAGAAACCTGGAGTGCTGACTTAAAGCTCCTAGAAAAATGACCCCTATCATACGAATCTCTACCTTCAGACACGACACTACTGAATCTGCCTGACTAACGGGGTTTCTTGTCTGCCCTGTGACCACCCCCTGTGATAATACCATCTTAACCCTCCAGGCGATATTGGCCTCCTCCTCGAAAGATATCTTACTTCCAGCCTCTTTGGCCATCTGAAGACGAATCGGCTGGATGAATCCATCAATAAACCGTCTCAATCTCTCCTTCTCAGTGGGAAGTATAATAAGAGCATGACAAGCCAAATTAATGAATCTGGTCTCGTACTGGGTGATTGTCATGGATCCTTGATGGAGACGCTCAAATTGGCTCCGATAGGCCTCTCGCTGTGTAATAGAGAGAAATTTCTCCAGAAATAGTTGTGTGAACTGCTCCCAGGTCAAGGCTGGCGATCCTGCTGGTCTAGCTAAGGAATAGTCCCTCCACCAAGTCTTAGTGGATCCAGACAAGCGAAATATAGCAAAATCGACCCCATTGGTCTCAATAATACCGATGTTCCTAAGAACTTCGTGGCAGCTATAGATAATCATGGGGATCCTCGGTAGATGCACCGCTGAAAGTAGTAGTGAAGAGCTTGGTGAACCTGTCCAATCTCCACAAAGCATCGGTAGACATAGCTGCCTAGCCTGGGCTACTATACATTGCTGAGCTGCTCCAACTGGCTGAACTGCTAGAGTATGAATTTTGGGAGCTAACTGCTACCTGAGTCTGGGCTCCTCCTCCAGCCTAAGAGACGGTTGGTGCCATAGGAATTAAACCTGCTCTGGTGACACTCTCTATAAGGCCCACTAGATGGGCCAGAGCATCTTGAAGAACTGGAGTGGCAATGAATCCCTCGGGGACTTGAGGTTGGCCCACTGGTACTGCTGGGTCTGGAACCTCGTCATCAAAATCAACCTGAGGCTCCGCTACGGGTGCTGCTGTCCTAGGCTGGGCTATGCCCCTTCCTCGGCCTCTAGCACGGCCTCGGCCTCGCCCTCTGTCCCTCATGGGAGCCATTGGGGGCTCAGACTGCTAATCGGTATATGAGGAAGTGCGTGTTCTTGCCATCTGCGATAGAACATAGTAGAAATTCAATTAACATTGAAAAACCAAACCACACGACAAAAAGAACAAATGTGAAACTTTTCCTAACTTTGTTACCTCTGGGGGATAAATAAAAACGTCTCCATACTGATCCCTCAGACTCTACTAAGCTTGTCCTTGAATTGTGAGACCTATGTAACCTAGAGCTCTGATACCAACTTGTCACGACTTCCACCCTCGGGAGTCGTGATGGCGCCTACTCATAGAAGCTAGGCAAGCCACAATCTTAGTAATCATTAACTCTCTTTGTTTTCAATTCCTTTTTAACCAATTAAATTAATAGGGAATCAATAATTAAATAACAGTAGAATATGAAATTGAGCGGAAATCTTAAATAAAATATAAAACCAAAATATCCTGAAGTCCAACACATGCCTCTAAGTAGAACCTGGTGTCACAACATCCACTGTCTAGGATTACTACAAATAAGTGTTTGAAAGAAAAGAACATAGTTTGTCTCGAGTACAAATAATAACAGAACATAAAACTGATAGAAGAGACGCTGGGCCTGCAGACGCTAGCAGGGCTACATCAGAGTCTCGGACTGAAGGATAGCTCCGATATACTAGTGATGACCAAATTGCTGGCCCGGGATCTGCACACTGTATAGAGTGTAGTATCAGCACAACCGACCCTATGTGCTGGTAAGTGTCTGGCCTAACCTCGGCGAAGTAGTGACGAGGCTAGGACCAGACTACCAAATGAACTGTGCAGTTCAAATATATATAGCGGAAAAGAAATATAGGAAATAACCAGTCAATGTGGGAGGGGGAAACATGCCGTGGGGGAGGTAACAGTTCCGAATAAAAAATATCAAGTAAGGAAAGAAATAATATAACTAGAATATTAACAAGAACCGAAAATCAAACAATTTGCACGGCATCACCCTTCGTTCTTTTACTCCCGTCCTCACCAAAATAATATTTTATAATAAAAGTGTGCAGGACATCACCCTTGGTGCTTTTACTCTCGTTCTCAACAAATCAATCATATAATAACAATGTGCACGGCACCACCCTTCGTGCTTTTACTCTCTTTCCTTACCATATAATCAATAAAAATCGGTACGGAATGGTATATCATACGGGCACGGCATCACACTTCGTGCTTTACACTCTTCCTTATCCAAACAACAATCACAAACAAAAGGGGAAAGGAAATGAACAAGATCATATAGGAATCCCGATAAAGGAACAACAATTATACAGTTAAATCGCGACAAGGAAACAACAATTAAAAAATTAAATCCCGGCAAGGGAGATAACCAATAAAGCAACAATATCATGGCAAGGGAACAAATTTAATAACTCTTTCTCTTTCTTTCACTTTTATTTCATAACTCACTTTACCACTTGTGTCAATGCTCCAAAGGGTCCAATCACCTCATATACTTTCACAATTCGTAATATAACTTGAGATAATGTTCTTCGATATTCAACGATCATAATTCCTTCCTTAAACCTTTCACAATAACTAGAAATCATCACCAAGGGATGAAAGATACAACAAAATTAGGATATTCACAATACAAAGACTCACAGTCATGCTAGATACCAACGTATAGATACTCGTCACATGCCTATACGTCGTATTCAACAATTTCCACATAGCAAATAAGACTCAACTCCTAATCCCTCTAGCTAAGGTTAGACAAACACTTACATCGATGCCTTGAACACAGTTCAAGTCTCAATTATAGCTTTCCCCCTTGATTCCACCGCTAATTCGCTCGTATCTGATCATAAATTACTTAATTACATCAATAAACGCTAAGTGAATCAACCCCAATACATGAAAATGAGTTTTCTAAATAATAGGCGGACTAGGGAATACGAAATGAAACAAGGGATAAAGGGGAGAAATCAGGGCTGCGAACGCCATGCAGCTACTTCGATGCTCCCGGATATGCGCTGCTCAACAGAAAATCCTCACTCAGCCTTAGATGCACCTAGATCTGCACACAAGGTGCAAGGAGTAATGTGAGGACTCCGACCTAGTGAGTAATAAACATAAATAATGGCTGAGAATAAGAAATCATAGAAAAATAGAGAGTAACCTATACATCAGCAACTTTAAACAAGTAATATGAAAGCGATGGACCAAAGAAATCGAAATATGGAAGTACTACAACAGATGAGCAGATAACTGACAGCCAAATAAAGGAAATGCAACACATAGAACAGTACCCTGTAGTACCCGCTGCGGCGTGCAACCCGATCCATTTATTATCATCGACGACGCTCACTGGGGGTGTGCAGACTCTGGGAGGGGCCCCATACGGCCCAAGCGCAATATCAAGCCATCTCTTGGAATCAACTAGGCCCTCGTCCTCATATAAATATCAATGTAATACCGCTGCGGCGTGCAACCCGATCCCATATTTAGTCCAGAAATCATATAGCCCTTTGGCAATAATAAAATAGTGTTTCTCAGACCGAAACATCATTTAATATATCTTTTAGTTTCAAAAATCAGAGTAAAGTTGGCTGAGTCATAAAATAGAAGATAACGGTGCGACTGAGTTCAAGTAATAAATCCATATAGTGATGATATAGTGATAAAAACTCCCCGAAGGGTTCAACTAGTTGTCATGAAGCCCAACTATGACAGTTAGTCCAAATAATGATCATATTAAATAAGATTCAATCAAATATGTGGTAAAAACATCACTCGGGGCGAACCAGGTCACAATCCCCAATAGAAAATGACCCCTCGCTTATCACCAAGCGCGTGTCTCACCTCAATATAGAATTACGATGTGCAAATCCGGGGTTTCAACCCTCACGACATCATTTACATTCATTACTCACCTTAATCCGGCCAAAACTCTAGCTCGTTATGTCCTTGCCTCTCAAATCAGTCTTCTCGCACATCAAATCTGACCAAAATCACAACGAATACGTCACAATAGGCTAAGGGAATAAAACCCAAGTGAAAACAATTGAAAAATATCAAAAATTCCGAAATTAGCAAAACCTGAGCCCCTGGCCCATTTCTCGAATCTCAATTTTTTTTTACATCAATGGGTTCCTTATCTCGCCACGAGTCCATGCATATAAAGAACACCAAAATCAGGTTCCAAATGACCCCTCAAATCCAAATTTTAAAATCTAAAAATCCAAGCCCTAGTTCTTCCATTTTTGGCTAATTGTCATGAATTTTTAGGTTGATTCCACAATATAATCACGTTTTTGTTCCATAAAACTTACCTATAATCAATTCTCTTTGAATCCCTCTTCAATTTCTCCCAAATAGCTCTCAAAATGCTCAACAATGGTAAAAAATGACTTAGGCTCGCGGATGAAATGTTTTAAAAACCCTTCTGCCCAGTTATGATTTTCTTCTATGCGAAACCGGTCAGACCCCCGCGTTCGCGATGAACAAAAATTACCCTTCGCTAACACGTTTGCACACCCACGAACGCGAAGCGTTAGATATAAGAACCTACGCGAACGCGACACCATATACGCGAACTCGATGAATAACTTAGCTGGACCTCAACTTGTACTATGCGAATGCGGACATCCTTGTGCAAATGCGGAACACTAGCTCCTATAACTATGCGGACGTGAGCCCCTGGCCGCTAATGCGAAGAGAAAACTCAGGCCACCCAAATTCCTTCGATGCGAACGCGGGGAACCTCCCGCGATCGTGAAGTATTAAAAACCTGCAACTACTGAGATGAAAAATCTGCAACTCCAAAGTGCCAAACATGGTCCGGTTGACCATCTGAAACTCACCCGAGGCTCCCGGGACCTCAACCAAAAGTAGCAACACATCCAAAAACCTCATTCCAATTCGTTCCAATCATCAAAACACCTCAAACAACACCAAAACCATCAAATTACATCGAATTCAAGCCCTTCCTAAAACCTCTGAAACACGCATTTGATAAAAAATCCAACCAAATCACCTCTCAATGACCTGAAATTTTACACACACATCCCTATTCACATAACGAAGCTACATCAAGAATTCCATTCCGACACTTGGATCAAAATCTCACCTATCGACCGAAAATCACCAAATACTAACTTCACCAATTCAAGCCTAATTCTACACCGGACCTCCAAAACCACATCCGATCTCACTCCTAAGTCACAAATCATCCCCTGAAGCTAACTTAACCTTCAGAATTCACATTTGAGCCCTCTAACTCATAAGTCAACATTCGGTTGACTTTTCCAATTTAAGCCTTCTTAAAAGAGACTAAGTTTCTCGTTTCTTGTCAAAACTACTCCAAACCAACTCGATCACATAAGACATGGATAATGAAGCATAAAGAAGTAGAAATAGGGAAAACGAGGTAGTATCATGAGACGACAGGTCGGGTCGTCACATCCTTCCCAACTTAAACAAACGCTCGTCCTTGAGCGAGTCAAGAAACATACCTGCAGCCTCGAATAGGTAAGGATATCTACTCCGCATCTCCCGCTCGGTCTCCCAGGTAGCCTCCTCCACAGGCCGACCTCTACACTGCACTTTCACTGAAGCTATGTCCTTTGATCTCAACTTTCGATCCTGATGACCCAAAATAGCCACTGGCTCCACATCATAGGTCAAACCATAATCCAACTGAACCGTGCTGAAGTCTAAAACATGAGATGGGTCCCCAACATACTTTCAGAGCATAGAAACATGAAACACTGGATGCACACTCGATAAGCTGGGTGGCAAAGCAAGCATATAATCCACCTCCCTAATCCTACTAAGTACCTCAAAAGGTCCAATGAACCGCAGGCTTAACGTCCCTTTCTTTCCAAATATCATAACACCCTTCATGGGCGAAACCTTCAGCAAGACCTTCTCATGTACCATATATGACACATCTCAGACCTTCCGATCCGCATAACTCTTCTAACGCGACTGCGCTGTACGAAGTCTCTCCTGAATCACCTTCACATTCTCTAAGGCATCCTGAACCAAATCTGTCCCCAATAGCCTAGCCTCGCCGGGCTCGAACCAACCAACTGAAGATCTACACCGCCTCCCATACAATGCCTTATACGGTGCCATCTGTATGTTGGACTGATAGCTGTTGTTGTAGGCAAACTTTGCAAGCGGCAAAAACTCATCCCATGAACCTCCAAAATCAATGACACAAGCATGCAACATGTCCTCAATAACTGAATGGTACACTTGGACTGTCCGTCCGTCTGAGGATGAAATGCTGTGTTCAACTCCACCTGAGTACCCAACTCTCTCTGCGTGGCTCACCAAAACCGCAAAGTAAATTGAGTACCTCTGTTTGAGATGATGGAAACCGGGACACCATGCAACCAAAAAATCTCCCAGATATAAATCCTTGCCAGACGCTCTGAAGAATAGGTAGTACACACAGGAATGAAGTGCGCGGACTTGGTCAGCCTGTCTACAATCACCCAAATAGCATCGAACTTCTTCAAAGTAAGAGTCAGTCTAACAACGAAGTCCTTAGTAATTCTCTCCCACTTCCACTCGGAAATATCCATTTGCTGAAGCAAGCCATCCGTTCTCTGATGCTCTTATCTTACCTGTTGACAATTGAGACACCAAGCTACAAAATCCACAATATCCTTCTTCATTCTCCGCCACCAATAATACTGTATAAGATCCTGATACATCTTCGCGGCACCTGGATGAATGGAATACCGTGAGCTATGGGCCTCTTCCAATATAAACTACCGAAGCCCATCCACATTGGGCACGCAAATTCGGCCCTGCATCCTCAATACTCCATCATAACTAATGGTAACATCTCTGGCATCTTCATGCTGAACTTTGCCCTTAAGGACAAGCAAATGTGCATCATCATACTTACGCTTTCTAATGCGATCATATAAGGAAGACCGAGAAACCACACAATCTAACACCTGGCTGGGATCCGAAATGTCTGATCTCACAAGCCGATTGGCCAAGGCCTGGACATCAACTGTGACTGGACACTCCCCAACTGGAATGTACGCCAAGCTCTCCATACTCACTACCTTTCGGCCCAAAGCATCGGCCACTACATTGGCCTTTCCCGAATGATACAGAATAGTAATATCATAATCCTTAAGTAATTGTAGCCACCTCCGCTGCCTCAAATTAAGGTCTTTTTGCTTGAACAAATGTTGAAGACTGCGATGATCAGTGAATGCCTCACAAGATATGCCATACAAGTAGTGCCTCCAAATCTTCAATGCATGAACTATAGCAGCCAACTCCAAATCATGAACATGGTAGTTCTTTTCATGGGGCTTCAACTGACGAGAAGCATAAGCAATAACTCTACCCTCCTGCATCAGTACACAGCCAATCCCAACTCGCGAAGCATCACAATATACGGTATATGAACCTTAAGCTGATTGCAAAACTAATACTGGAGCTGTGGTCAAAGCTGTCTTGAGCTTCTGAAAGCTCTCCTTGCACTCGTCCGACCATACAAATGGAGCATCCTTCTAAGTCAACTTGATCAAGGGCGAGGCAATAGATGAAAAACCCTGAACAAATCGACGATAATAACCCCCAACCCGAGGAAGCTACGGATCTCCGTGGCTGAGGACGGTCTAGGCCAACTCTGAAATACCTTTATCTTCTTCGGATCAACTATAATACCCTCACTGGACACCATGTGCACCAAGAAAGCCACTGACCCGAGCCAAAACTCACACTTCGAGAACTTTGCATAAAGCCTATCCTCCCTCAATCTCTGCAATACCACTCGCGAATGATTCGCGTGCTTCTCTTGACTATGCGAGTACATCAGAATATCATCAATGAATACAATAACGAATGAATCCAGATAAGGCTGAAATACACTGTTCATCAGATGCATGAACGCTGCTGGGGCATTGGTTAGCCCGAAGGACATGACAAGAAACTCGTAATGACCATATATAGTCCTGAAAGCAGTCATAGGAATATCTGAATTCATGATCTTCAATTGGTGATAGCCCGAGCGAAGATCAATCTTAGAGAATACCCTCGCTCCTTGAAGCTGGTCGAATAAATCATAAATACGAGGTAGGGGATACTTGTTCTTCACTGTTACTTTGTTCAATGGCCTATAGTCAATGTCTCATTGTGCCATCCTTCTTCTTCACAAACAGGACCGACGCACTCCACGATGACATACTAGGCCAAATGAACCCCTTATCTAGGAGTTCCTGAAGCTGCTTCTTTAATTCTTTCAACTTTGCTGGTGCCATAAGATATGGTGGAATAGAACCGGTCCAGGACTTCGTAGTTCCAGCTATGCCAGACGATGAACAGCGTCATCCCGAGAGGTTTGGTAGGCTCTATACTCCGTCATTCAGTGGTGCTGAGGGCGAGAATGCCCATAGTTTTCTTGATAAGGGTCAGCGCGTGCTTCGTACAGCAGGGATTCTTGAGTCTAGTGGTGTGACATTTACCACCTTTCAGTTCTCGGGGGCTGCTTTTACTTGGTGGAGATTTTGATAGGTGTAGGCTTGTTGGTGTAGCACCCCTTACTTGGCAGCAGTTCTCCGCTATATTCTTGGAGAAGTATGTACAGCAGTCCCGCAAAGAGGAGCTACAGTTTGAGTGGTTGATACATGGGGATATGACCGTGGCCCAGTACGAGATGAGGTTTTCGCAATTAGCCCGTCATGCAGACCGCACCAAAACTAGTGCGGCCGCACAAACCCCTCCACGACAGCAGTCCATATCATGCGGACCGCACTGCCCTGTTCAGAGGTCCTGCACCTCTCCGAGCCTTTATTTTTAAGCCTAAGACACTCCGGAGCCTACCCGAAACTCACTCGAGCCATCAAAACTCCAAACCTAGTGTACGGATTTATCCGTGTAATCAAATCATTAAAATAACATCGTGAACATCAAATTAAATATCGAGATCATTGATATTTTTCTCAAAACTTCTTCAAACATTAATTTTGCAAGTTAAGTCCCAATCACGTCAAATGACATCTGTATTTCATCAAATTCATAGAAACGCCTTAAATCACATATAAGGCTTGTATCAGGCGCATGAACCAAAATACGTGCCCGATACTATCATGTTCTAAGCAAATTTCATTTCAAATTTCTGTAAACAGTTTCAGAAATAATTTTCTTTAAAAATTTATTTCTCGGGCTTGGGACCTCGGAATTCGATCTGGACATAGGCCCAAGTTCCATATTTTCCTACGGACCCTCCGGGACTGTCAAATCATGGGTCCGAGTGCGTTTACCTAAAACGTTGACCGAAGTAAAATTTATTCATTTTACAATCAAACCTTATAATTTTTTACAGATTTTCACATATAAGCTTTCCGGCTACGCGCCCGGATTGTGTACGCAAATCGAGGTGACTCTAAATGAGGTTTTCAAGATCTGGGGAGCACAAAATTTAGCTTAAAATAAGTGATGGCCTTTTGGGTCATCACACTCCGGGACCGCCAAATCACGGGTCTGGATCCGTTTACCCAAAATATTAACCAAAGTCAACTTAATTTATTTTATAGTCAAAATTTATCATTTTTCACGGATTTTTACATAATAGCATCCCGGCTACGCGCTCGGACTGTGTACATAAATCGTTGTGATGCTAAAAAATGTTTCTAAGATCTCGGAACGCAGAATTTTATTTTAACATTACATAATAAAGTTAATAATATAATATAATTTTTATATAAAGCTATAGGAATATCATTCAACTTGGCTTGTAATTATGTTCAATCGTTAACTATATAGAAAACCAGAAAAACATTTGTAACCACAAAAATCTTGAAGTCATTTATTATCACAAAACTGGCCCAACAATCCAACAGTTAGAAAGTTTTTTTTTTTTTTTTGGTAATAAATGACTAGATTCCATTCAACAAAAACATATATTACATAAGGGGAGCTATTCATCGTGGTTCAACAGTAACATTATACATGAGAGAATGTCCATGACTAGGTGGTTCTAAAGTAGAAAACAATGACAAAAAAGAAGCTACGTTACTAGAGGATGTCGGGGCAGCTAATGACGATGACGAGTGCAAAATAGTTTGGTCTCCGATTGAATCTGGAGAAACACGGCCAACATAACGAGGGCCACGAGTATCTGCATGCAGTAGATCCAAGACAAAAGAGGGCACCTCATGGTATATGTTGGTGGTGACATCTGATAAAGTATTAAAAATTTGCTTTGCTAAGCAATCTCCATCAAGGGCGTATTTAGGGAATTTTATGAGGTACGTGAACCTATGCTTCTCTTTCTAAATTATATATAGTAATATTATATTTAAAAAAAAAATACTAAATATATATGTCTCACCCAAACTCGAAATATCTTATGATGCGATAATTATTGAATCACTTTTTTGAGATTATGAGTTCAAATTTCATGTCAATTTTATTTTATATTTATAGAACTAGACGCTCACGAGGAGTTGAACATGGTATGTATCACTTTTTGCATACTAATTAAGTACTTCTTCGTTTTCTTTCTTTCGCTATTTAATTTATTCTTTTAAAATTTCATGCATTGAAATTCCTATTTTTTTGTTACCATAAAATTCTATATGATTAAACGAAATACATATATTAAAATTAGTAGCAGTAAATGATGTAGTATATAATCAATGGATTCAACTGGTCGAATATTTTCGATAGGAAGTAAATGATACATATATAGATGTAAAAAACTTACTATCTTAATATTAAATATGAACTTAGAATTCCAAAAGTAATTAGCATGCAATAGTAAAACTAAAAATTGAATTCCTAAAATTTATATTCTAGATTTACCGTTTCGTAATAATGCACTCATCCTCTCGAATTCCCGGATCTACCTCTGTCTCCAACCATGTTTTGCTTCTGATATGTATGCTTGATCATGGGATTATCTAGTTGGCGAATGATGGATCTGCAATCATTTAACAGTTAGAAAGTTTACTTTAAATAATTTTTTCCTTTTTTAACTACAGTATTAACGTCTTTAATAGGATATTAAATACAAGGTCTCCTGTTATTATTTTATTCGTTTTTCTTTTTAACATACCGCAAATTTTTACGTTGCACTCTTTGTTAGTATTGAGGACACTAAGAGGGCACTTTTTGGTTTATTTGAGTGTTTGACGAACACAGAAAATATTTTTAAGTAGGGGTGTACATAGACCGGGTTGGTTTAGATTTTACAATTACCAAACCAAACCAATTGTATCGGATTATTAATTTTAAAGACCAAACCAAACCAATAACTCGGGTTTTTCAATATTGGTTTTTCTCGGGTTTTTTCGGGTTATTCGGGTTTTTCGGAATTTTTTCCGGTAAAATCTTCGTAGATCAAAACATATAACGTATGCTCAAAATATTTCTTTAATCCTAGTAAGATACAACTATATAAAGTATTTTCCAAGAAAATAATACAAAATATGAGATATGTCATGACTCATGACATTATCCTAAAATATTCAACAATAAAGACAATAAAATTAAGTAATATAAATATTGCTAATTAAAAAGCCGTAATAAAAATAAACATAATCTAAAAGCACTAATTCAAGCTAAACTAGATAGACTAATAAGGGAATATTAATTATATGCCTAAATCTAAAGCAAAATAAAAATAGATTATGTATTTTTATCTAAATTATTGCAAAACAAAAATTAGACATTCAATACATTCCCAATCGTAATATTGAACTGAATATTTTTGTTAACATTAGTATTGATTGCTAACATTATTTAATTTACTAATATTAATGGCTATAAAACTTATTGGAGCATACAAAAGTTCTAAATCCAACCTTGAAATAATACCTTAAAAGATAATATTATGAAATTTTTTAAGAAATATTTATAAATTACATTACAATAAGTATATTTATATATTAAATATATCTAAAATTTCTATATATGTAACGTCGGGTTGGTTTGGTTTCGGTTTGACTTTCTTTAGTTAAAACCAAACCAAACCAATTATGGTCGGGTTTTTTTCTCCAACACCAAACCAAGTCAAACCAAACGATAGTCGGGTTTTTTATCTCGGCTTGACTCGGATTATCGGGTTGGTGCGATTTGTCGGTTTTCTTTATACACTCCTACTTTTAAGTAGGTAATTTTAAATTAAAATAAGCCAAAAGCAATAAGTTGGACATTTCTATCTTATTATTATTTTTCTTAAAAGTACTTTTAAGTTTGACTAAGTCTTTTCCCCCATTTTACATTATGAATCCCAAACTATTCTTATTCATACATAGCTTATCCGTTAATTTTTGCAGCGAAATCCCGTTACATACCTTTTTCTCACAAAACATTTTTTATACCCTCGTTCTTTCAAAAATGTATCTAAAACATACTACTTTTGGCTATATGGCACATATGTGTTTACACACAAAAAAAGAGCGTGTGAAGCCCGTAAAATTCTATTTTTTTGTCTCCCCTCCCCACATGAACCCCTCCCACTCCTTCTGGTCTTCTTCCTCTCCATCATTCCATCATTTTCTTTCCCAAATAAAATTTGTGAAAGCACATATTAATTTTAGATAAAAAAATAGAAAGATGAAGAAAATGTGTTTTAATTTAATTTCTAATAATTTTTTTCCTTTTTAAAGCTAATGACATATGTCACAACCCTATTAGGGCGTGACTTCATTGTAATTCTTTCTACTTCTCGAGGTATAATGACAGACCGAGAGGCTCGACTAGAAGGCGCCCCTTCTTTCAAAGAGAGGAGGACGGTATTATCTGAAAAATTAGTCAAGCACAAAACTGATGTGTTTTAATATACTTTTAAAAATTTAAAAATTTAAAAAGTTTTTCATAAAATAAAAATATGTAACGGAGATTTCACTGCAAGGTAGTAGATAAACTATATATATTCGGTAATTCATTACATCAAAACGCTTCCCTTCGTCATTTCCTATCTACCTTTTTTCTCTGGCTAGTCTTGAACCATGGTGATTCGAGTAGTGTTGCTTTAGGAGCGGATGTGTTCTATCACATCCTTATATTTTGATTTCTTTTGTTCTTCCTCTTCTACCTTTACTTTGTTTGCTTATAAATTATAATAATAATCTTATATTAACCAAATGATGCATCATGTTCTTAAGTTAATATAGATTTTAGACCTTTTTCTTAGTCCTCATTTGTTAGGTAGAATATTCACAAATAATTTTTATTTTTCTTGAAATCTTAATTTGTTTTAATTTTAGATTTCCTTTTTCTTTTATCAAATAGACAATATTATACTTGTTTGTTTAGTATAAAACAAATATAAGAATGCTGAATAATATACATTTCCCCAACAAGAGTCAATCTTAATATCTGAATAACGTGAATTCATTTATTTTCCTTCTTATTTAAACAAATGTGATATTTTATCCTATATATTTCCTCAGCATGCTTGAAATGAAGATAGAAATAAAAAGTTTTACTTCGCTGAAAGTGATAGGAAAACGAGAATTCAAGAATTATGTTTATAAAAATATTTTAGGTAATTAGTTTAATTTGAAAGTGAATTACAATATAAATAAATTTGTATTTGTGTTAATGTAGAAACCCATGTTTTAGCCGTAGTATTGCACTCTAATTACTATATTTTACGTGTGTTTGAGCTTAAATGATAGTGAATTACACTCAGTACGTTTTTATGCCCTACATGAAGTGATTCCGAGTTCAAAAGTTAATTTGGAGCTAAATCGATCAATTTAGAGTAAGTTTGAGTAAAAACCTAATAAATTAAGCTAGGATCGTGATAGGAGGTCGTGTACCAAGTCTGGATGTCAAAAGAGGATGAAACAATTTCACTCTAAGAAATTAACACTATCACGCTGCATGGGGCGCCACAGGACGTGACATGGCAGTGTAAAAATTGATTGACAGGAAAAATGCACGCCAGCTGATAAACTCCACAAAAGTGTCGCGTCTGTGCAAAAAGATCGTAGAGTAATTCCTACTTCGGCTTGGAAAGGGTAAATTCATCTGGGTTTGTTTCTACACGATATAAATACACAAATAAACACGATTTTGAGGGGGTGACCTAACTTGGAGAGGGAAACAAAAGGAGGGAACACACGAGAGCACAAATTTGATCAATATTTCCATCCTTAAGCCAATATTCATAAAGTTTATGTTTGAAAATATTATTTTGAAAATTGTATGAATATAAGTTGTAGGCGCATTAAGGTTGAGGAGGTCATGGGTACGATAGGTAAGATGAATCAGGGCAAAGCGACCGGACCTGATGAGATTCCAGTAGAGTTTTGGAGATATGGGGGTAGGGTAGGCTTGGAGTGGCTGACGGGGCTATTTAATGTTACCTTCAAGACAAAGAGGATGCCTAATGAGTGGCGGTAAAGTACAATGATTTCGGTGTACAAGAACAAAGTGGATATCCAGAATTGTAACAACTATAGGGGTATCAAGTTACTAAGTCATACCATGAAAGTCTGGGAGAGGGTGGTGGAAATGAGGATAAGGAGTGCGGTGTCTATATCGAAAAACCAGTTCAGGTTCATGCGGGTCGGTCTATGACGGAAGCTATCCACCTTATTTGGAGGTTGGTGTAACTATACATGGATAGGAAGAGGGCTTACATATGGTGTTTATTGACCTAGAGAAGGCATATGACAAGGTCCCTAGGGACATCCTTTGGAGGTGTCTGGAGGTGAAAGGTGTGTCGGTGCCCTACATTAGGGAGATAACAGATATATATGATGGAGCTATGACTCGGGTTAAGACTGTGGGATGTGACTCAGAGCCTTTTCCAGTGGTTATGGGATTACACCAAGGATCTGCGCTCGGTCCATTCTTGTTTGCTCTGCCGATGGACGCACTAACACACCATATCCAAGGAGAGGTGCCATGGATGTTATTAGCTGATGATATAGTTCTGATTGATGAGATGCAAGGCGACATTAATGGGAGACTGGAGGTATGGAGATAGACTCTAGAGTCTAAAGGTTTTAAGTTGAGTAGGACTAAGACAGAATATGTAGAATGTAAATTCAGTAACATGACGGGGGATACATATGGGGAAGTTAGGCTTGACTCACATGTCATCCCCAATAAAGAAAGTTTTAAGTACCTAGGGTCAATTATCCATGGAGATTGGGAGATTGATGGGGATGTTATGCACCGTATAAGAGTGGGGTGGATGAAATATAGGTTAGCATCTGGAGTCCTGTGTGACAAGAATGTGCCACCAAAACTTAAAGGTAAGTTCTATAATGCGGTGGTTAGACTGGCCATGTTGTATGGAGCTGAGTATTGGCCAGTCAAGAATTCACATATCCAGAAGATGAAAGTAGTATAAATGAGGATGTGGAGATAGATATGTAGACAGACTAGGATGAATAAGATGCGTAATGAAGATATTTGGGAGAGGGTGGGCGTGGCTTCTGTTGACGACAAGATGCGGGAAGTGTAGCTTAAATGGTTTGAACACGTGTGGAGGAGAAGCCTATATGCTATGGTTAGTAGGTGTGAGTGATTAACTTTGGTAGGTATGAGAAGAGGCAGAGGACGGCCTAGGAAGTACTGGGGCGAGATGATCAGGCAGGACATGGCACGACTTCAGATTTTCGCGGACATGGCTCTTGATAGGAACACCCGGAGGTCAAGCATTAGGGTGGTAGGCTAGGGGTTAGTCGAGATTCTTCCCTCTTTGCACTGGGTAGTCTGTTAGAGTTTTATGAAGTTTGTTAGCGGTCTTTGTTGTAGTCACATTGGTGTTTTGTATAATTTTGTGGTATTGTCTGTTCACTTATTTGTTGTGGTTATTTTCGTTATGGTATCTTTTATTATTACATGTCTTTTATCTTATTTCTTTTATGATATTATTGCTTTACCTGTTGAGCCGAGAGTCTCCTAAAAATAGCCTCTCTGCCCTGTTCGGGGTAGGGGTAAGGTCTGCGTACACTCTACTTTCCCAGACCCCACTAGTGGGATTTACTGGGTATGTTGTTGTATGAACATAAGTTGTTAAGAACCCTAATATTCTGAGGTCATGGGTGCTACATGAATGTGATATTTGAAGTTTAATTTGATGAGTTTGAGTTTATCATATTGGGTTATTTATTTAATTCCATTTTTAATTATTTTGCTAAGTAGCTAACAGTGAAATACTATTTACGAATCTAGAGTTGAGTTCGAAAATAGGAATTCTAGATTGCATATGGAATTAAATATAGCAAGTTCTTGAACATGTGCATTGGGGACGGATTCGCATTTAGGATAGACATAAACCCAATTACCTTGCTTGGTTGAAATACAAGAATTGTAAATGCATTCATGTTAATCTTAATGTAACGACCCGACGGTCGATTTGAGATTTTACACTTCTCTCACCAGATCTCAGGCATGGCTAGCCTCCTGTGATGTATTATGGCTTATGTAAATCTTTGGTATTAGTTTTCAGGGTAATCGGAACGAATTGTTCTCAATTTGAAGCTTAAAGATTTGAAAGGTTTGACCAAGTTTTGACTTGTTAGTATATGATCTCGGATTCAAATTTTTACGATTTGATTAGCTCTGTTAGATGATTTGGGACTAGGAGAGTGATCAGAATATATTTTGGAGGTTCGTGGATGGTTTAGGCTTGAATTAGCGAAATTAAAATTTTGTTGTTTACCGGTTAACAGCGAAAATTTTGATATGGGGTCGGAATGAAATTCTGGAAGTTACACTACGTCCGTTGTGCAATGCCATATTTGGACTAGTTTAAGATGCTCTCACTCTACTCTTTTATAAAATTAAATATTCATATATATATTTTATGAAAGAAAAGTAAGGAGACCGATGTATTAAAATAATTTTGCAACTTCGTATACACATATTATATCCCTTTCTTTTACGTAATTTTATTTAATAGAATTATAAATACTTTTTTGGTGTCATTTTATGTTATGTTTGAGGATGAAAGAAATTTTTGTGATCTAAATATAGATATTTATATAATTTTATTAATTATAAATGAAAAATTAAAAGATTAATTATTTTTATTTTTAAATATAAAAAAAATATCATTGGACCATTTGATTGAAGCTGACCCATGTTGGAGTTGGTTCGGTTTCTACTTTTGATCGGGTTCCGATTTATTGTTCGTGGGTTGTTGCAATTCTTGTAAAGCTTTATACATCTTGACGGAGGCTGAATAAAAACGAAACTCATTCAAGATTCTCCAATCAGGGTTTTTTTTGAATTCTTGCTTTTTGCCGGCGATTTTTCCAGCGACCCCTGTTCTTTTCTTCCTATTCTCTCTTCTGCTTTTTGTGGGCGTGTGTGGGTGTGTTCTGTTTTCTTGGACAGGTGCCTTATTTTTCCGGCGAGGATTTTCGGCAAGCTACAGTACTTCCAGCGACTCCCGTTCAGACTTTTGGCAGGACGCAACAGCAGTGCACGTTCCTATAAGCTTCAGGAAAACTTACCCCAGGTACTAGTCGCGGCGGCGAGGGCAGTTCGCGGCGTTAGGGAGTGAAGACATAAGCAACACCGGCCGGGACGTGCAAGAGTCGGTAGCAGTTGACCTTGGGCGCATCAAAGCCTATTTTCAGGTTTTTTCACCGGAAGTTGGTACCTCCCGCTCTCTTGTTTACTTTGTACACCTTTTTACATATTTTACCTAGCATTCTGTGTGAGGTTTACTCTGTTGCTATCTAGTTTGCCTATTTTTGCGTATTCCGCTATAGTGCGTGTGTGCGTCACTATTCTCCATAGTCGGTTGGAGGGATAGTGGCCGCGGCGGGAAATAATAGTGTAAGGTCATGTCCTCAGGGGTGGGGGCGGTGGCGGGGGTGAGTAGGGGCATGGAGTGGTCCTACGGGTAGGGCGGGAGGTAAGGGTGGGAAGAGGGTAAGCGGACGCTCATAGATTAAGGATTGGGTCGTGGAACATAGGCACTCTGACGGGTAAGTCCATTGAGTTGACGAATGTTCTTCAGAAGAGGAGGGTTAACAAGCCTGTGTCCAGGAGACTAGGTGGAAAGGGTCGAAGGCGAGGAATGTAGGCGGGTTTAAGCTGTGGTATTCTTGGGTCGTGAGAGGTAAGAATGGAGGGGGCATCTTGGTGGATAGGGATCTACGGGAGTCCATGGTCGAGGTTAGGCGAGTGAATGATAGGTTAATGTCTATTAAGTTTGTTGTTGGGGGTTGCGTCCTCAACATCATCAGCGTTGTGCCACAAGCGGGCTTAGACGAGGAGGCTAAGAGGCGCTTTTGGGAGGGCTTGGATGATCTGGTGAGTTGTATTCCCCAATCTGAGAAGTTAGTTATTGGAGGGGACTTCAATGGTCATATTGGGGCTGATGTTGGTGGTTATGGTGAGGTGCACGGTGGCTTTGGCTTTGGGGTTAGGAACGGAGGAGGCATGTAACCGCTTGATTTCGCTAGGGCTTTCGAGCTTCTGATTGCGAACTCGACATTTCAGAAGAGGGAGGAGCATTTGGTCACTTTCAAGAGTTCGCGGCAAGGGCTCAGGTTGATTACCTCCTCCTCAGAAGGAGAGATAGGGGTATGTGAAAGGACTGCAAGGTTATTTTGGGAGAGTCCCTTTCGACTCTTCATAGACTCCTTGTGATGGATGTCGGTATCTGGGTGAAGAGGAAGAGGAGGGGTGCTCGGGGACAACTGCGCATTAGATGGGATGTTTTGACTAAGGAGAAAGAACAGGAGTTGGAGAGGAGGTTAGATGAGGGCGGGCTTGGAGAAGTTCTGGGGAAGCGGACGCTATGTTGTCAGAGACGGTGAACTTGGTTAGGGAGGTAGCACGGGACGTGCTCGGGGTGGCCAAGGGCTATTCGGGCAGACATCAGGGTGACTGGTGGTGGAACGATGTAGTCGAAGGAAAAGTGAAGGTGAAGAAGGCGGCGTTTGCTAAGTTGGCAGGGAGCACAAGTGAGGAAGAACGCAGAGCGAACAGGGAGATCTACAAGGTGGCAAGGAAAGAAGCAAAGCTGGCGGTTACAGAAGCTAAAAACGCGGCGTTTGGTCGCATGTATGAGGAACTAGGGGAGAGAGGCGGGGACAGGAAGTTATTCCGGTTAGCTAAAGCAAGGGAAAGGAAGGCGTGTGATCTTGACCAAGTTAGGTGCATCAAGGGCGAGGATGGTAGAGTTCTGATAGGGGAGTCTCAAGTCAAGCAGAGGTGGCAGGCGTAGTTTTGAGACTTACTTAATGAGGAGGGGGGTCGTAACATAGAGCTAGGGGAGTTGGGGCATTCAGAGCAACATATAGACCTTGGGTACTGCAGGCGCATTAGGGCGGAGGAGATCATGTGGGCTTTGCGTAAGATGAGTAGGGGTTGAGCGACCGGACCTGACGAGATCCCGGTGGAGTTCAGGAAGTGCATGGGTAGGTCAGAAATGGAGTGGCTCTCCAGGCTGTTCAATGCAATCTTTAGGACCAAAAGGATGCCGGATGAGTAGAGGTGGAGTACAGTGGTGCCCTTGTACAATAACAAAGGGGACATCCAGTGCTGCAACAACTATAGGGGTATCAAATTAATAAGTCACACCATGAAGGTTTGGGAGTGGGTGATCGAGGCGAGGGTGAGGGAGATGACATCTACATCTGTGAACCAGTTCGTTTTCATGTCGGGTCGCTCCATTATAGTAGCTATCCACCTTATCAGAAGGCTGGTGGAGCAGTTCAGGGATAAGAAGAAGGACATGCACATGGTGCTTATCGACTTGGAGAAGGCGTATGACAAGGTCCCAAGGGAGGTTCTATGGAGGTGCTTGAAGGTGAAGAGTGTGCCGAAAGCCTATATCAGAGTAATCAAGGACATGTACGATGGAGCTAAGACTAGGGTTAGGACGGTGGGTGGCGACTCAGGCCATTTTCCAGTGGTTATGGGGCTCCATCAAGAATCGGCGCTTAGCCCTCTCTTGTTTTCCTTGGTGATGGATGCTCTAACCCGACATAGTCAACGGAATGTGCCTTGGTGTATGCTATTTGCTGATGATATAGTCTTGATAGACGAGACGAGGGTCGGTGTTATTGAGAGGTTAGAGGTATGGAGACAGACTCTCGAGTCTAAGGGTTTCAAAATATGCAGATCTAAGACAGAATACCTGGAGTGCAAGTTTAGCGCCGAGCCGAGCGAAGTAGGCAGGGACGTGATGATTGGATCTCAGGTCATCGCCAAGAGGGACAGTGTCAGATATCTTGGGTCGGTGATTCAGGGGGACGGCGAGATTGACGGGGACGTCACTCATCGCATAGGAGCGGGGTGGTCAAAGTGGAGGCTTGCATCAGGAGTCCTGTGTGACAAGAAAGTTCCACAGAAACTCAAGAGGAAATTTTATAAAGCTGTGTTTAGACCTGCAATGTTGTATGGGGCGGAGTGCTGGCCAGTGAAGAACTCTCATGTTCAGAGAATGAAGTATGCAGAGATGAGGATGCTCAGGTGGATGTGAGGGCTCACCAGGTTAGATAAGATTAAGAATGAAGTTATTCGAGAGAAGGTGGGGGTGGCTCCGGTGGATGAGAATATGCGAGAAGCGAGGCTGAGGTGGTTTGGGCATGTGCGGAGGAGTAGTCCTGATGCCCCGGTGAGGAGTTGTGAACGGCTGGCTATGATCGGTGTTCGGCGAGGCAGAGGGAGGCCTAAGAGGTATTGGGGAGAGGTGATTAGGCATGTCATGGCTAAAATGCGGGTTTCCAAGGACATGACCCTTGATAGGAAAGTCTGGAGGTCTAGTATCAGGGTTTTAGGATAGGGGCCCATAGAGTTTTTCGTACTGCTCACCGGGGGTTGGGTGAGGCTTGGCATGGCTATCCATAGATGATTTGTGTTTTGGATTGCTCTCCCTTATGGTAGTTATTTATGGTAGTTACTGTATGATATTATTGCATGCTATTTTATATATGGTTTTTATGTTTAGATAATTACTTTACGCTATTTCTGGTGGAGTTACTAATGCTCTATTGTTTTTGTTTTTGTTTTTGTTTTTTTCACTAAGCTGAGGGTCGATTGGAAACATCCTTTCTGCCCTTTCGGATAGGGGTAAGGCTCGTCTACATATTACCCTCCCCAGAACCCACTTTGTGGGACTATACTGGGTAGTTGTAGTAGTAGTTGTTGTTGCACTAGGTCCGTTGTGTCATATGTGATGTGTGTGCAAAATTTCAGGTTATTCGGACGATGTTTGATAGAATTTTTTATCAAAAGCAGAATTTAGAAGTTTTGAAAATCTTAGGCTTGAATCCGAGGGTGTTTTGATGATTCGATGTTGTTTTAAGTATTTTGAAGATTGGTAAAAGTTTAAATAGTGGTTAATGATTTGTTCGTACTTTTGGTTGATGTCCCGGGGGCCTCGGGATAGTTTCAGATGGTTATCGGAAGGTTTAGAAACTTGAAGTTGCAGCTAAAGCTGCTCAACCTGTCATAATGCACCTGCGGATTGGGGGCCGCTAGTGTGGGCCTACAAAAGCAGATGCGGCCACAGGTAAAATGGGTAGAAATCATAGGAGTAGAGAACAGAATGCACCTGCATGACTGCAGGTGCGTATGTGGTGTCGTAGGTGCGGTTGGGAAAAGTTTAAGTGAAAACCGCAGAAGAGATTAGGAGGGAACAAATGTGGTCTCGTTAATGCAGGTAATGCAACACATGTGCGAAATGCTAGGACAAAAAATCTAAGATTTGGCCCTTCGCGATTTCGTGTGGGTTTTCACCATTCTCATTCGGGAGAGAGCTTGGGAGAGAAAATTGAAGAGGGTTTCGTGGAGGTTTTTGGACCTAAAACTCAATTTTATGATAATGTTTACTAGTTTAAAGAAGAAATTTGTGGAATCTAAGGCCTAAAATTGGGGAGTTAGGGTTTGAAATTTGGAGACCTTAATATAGGAATTTGAGGGGTCAATTGTGGTTGGATTTTGGTATATTTGGTATGTATAAACTCATGAGAGCGTAAGGATTCTAGTTTTGTAAATTTTATCATAATTTGAGATGTGGGCTCGAGGGTCGGGTTTGGTCAATTTCAAGATTCTTGATGTAAATTGGTTATTTTTGAGTGGGCTTTGTTCCCTTAGCATAACTTGATGGTATGGTACTGTTTTTGGCTAGATTTTGAGTATCTGGAGGCCAAGTCGAGAGGAAAAGGCATTGCAAGCTAGAGTTTGGAGCGGATTGAGGTAACTAATGATTTTAAATATTTATTCTGAGGGCATGAAACCCCGAATTTCATATCGCTGTGCTACTTTGAGGTGACATATACACTAGATGACGAGTCGTGCACCTTGTGTGTAGATTTGGGTGTTCTTGAACCGGTAGCGGGTGTTGATTGCCTAGTGGCAGAGTCATCCGAGTTAGCAAGGTAGTTTCCCGACGTTCATAGCACTGCTTTTCTCCCTCTTGTTTTCCTTAGACTATATTTAGTACATTTCAGATTTTTCATCATAATAGACCTTAGTAGATGCTCGTGACTTGTGACATGCCGATATCGGGCTGTGTGTTTTTTTCACACTATTTATTTAGACTTACATTATGAGATATCTGATTAATTAAAGGCTTAAAAATGATTATTTTTGTTTAAATGGGTAATTCAGGAGTTATGTCGGCTGGCCTAGTTTCACGATATGCACCATCACGACCGGGTCAGTTTTAGGGTCGTGACAAGTTGGTATGGAGCCAAGGTTACATAGGTCTCGCGAGTCATAAGCAGGTTTAGTTGAGTCTCGTGGATTGTTATGAAGACATCTGTACGTATCCTAAGGAGGCTGCAGAGCCTTTAGGAAAAACTTTACATTCTTGAATTTTTATCGTGCGTCCTTGATTCAGCTTGAAATGTAACTCTTTAAATTCCTTCCATGCATTCGTATGCGTGCATGGGCGCTCAGTACCAGATGCGTATCGATGTCTTGTGACTCCCTGATCGAGGGGCGACATGTGATCTATGTGTGTTGATGTTGGGCCAGTCTGGTAGACTTGAGGCCAATTTTGCGTATAGCTTGAGCCCTGAGCTGTTGATTGTGGGAGCACGTATTTGGATCCATATGGTTGATTGTGTCCCTATTAGGGAAGCGATGACTGGATAGTTACGTGATGAGTGTGATGTGACTGCGAGATGTGTTCATATGAATTGAATGAGAGGAGAAGGGTCTGCTTTAGGGCAGCAAGAACTATCCGGTGCTTGATTTCTATAGTGATATGATGTATAGCCCCGAGTTGTGGGTGTGATGAAGGATCTTTTCATGTTGGCTAGTTGGAATGTGAAGTAAATTTCACGTTGTGATATGAGTTCAGACTCGGGAAGATTAAATGACTGCGTAATATTTATGACGGTGGAAGGGTATAAAAAGATGTTAGTTTGAGGCTAAGTAGGTGGGTTATCTCCTGAGAGTGTTATGAAATTGTGTGATTCTTATGTTGTTGTTGAAAGATCTCCTTTATCAGTGAAGTATATTCGTTGCAATTTTTATTTGGATCAGTTAAGAGAGTGGCTTGACTGTTACGAGGGTGAACGCGAGATTTGCGAAATATTTGAAGTACTAGATGGGCTATGTAGCACGTGTTTTGATCTATGGCTTTGAGCCAAGTGGGGGAGTCTGCTATGGATTAGTTGATTGCACGGTTATGTGCTATGATGGTTCTAGTTTGCGGCGTATTGGTGAATCTCTTATGGATTACGGAGATTGAGACCGGGGGTGGCTCGAGTAAAAGAAATTTCAATAAAGGTTACGTTATGCATTAAGGTAAGCATAGATTATGTGGTGTTAGAGTGCTAATGGAGCACAAGTCGTCTGGTCCGTTTGATCGGTCTAATTGCGGTTCGAGTAGAGTGGATGACTCTCGAGAGTGGTTCTAATGGGTTCAAGATCTTACATGTAATAATTGGAGATTTTCAAGTTGTATATTTAGCTAGAAATCGAGGTTTGCATTTGAGGGTGTCAAGACTCGTGGTATCTCTATATCATTATCGGATTCTATATATCAGTATCAAGAAGGTGAAGGTAATGGCTTTGGGTTCACAAGGAGTCACTTCAGGGTAGATATTTTGAATGTGGTTCATTTGAGAATATTTAAGAGAGTAGTCAGTGACTTATCAGACTTAAGACGGTGTGGTTTTATGTTTAGGTCTCGTATGGTGAGTCTAGGTTGTGGAATTATGGTGTAATAGCGAGAAGAAGTATTAAGTTGAAGGTAAATAAGAAGGAACTTGGATAGATGGGATAGCTTGGTAGTAGGCTGGATCGGCATGGTAAGGATATGATTAGTTCTTTGGATGCTTATGAGGTAATGAGTTTCTGAAGGTGTCTTGCGGCAATGCTCTTGGGTTTTAGTGGCATGCAAAGCTTGGTTAAGTTTGAAGGATTCCGTCTTGACGGTTTAGCTTTGTGCAAATGGAATTCAGAGAGTTCATGATGGTTGCTACCACGGTTAGAGATTTATATTTTCTACGAGCATGAGGAGCATGAGATATATGGTAATTTTCTTCTAGTTGGGATCACTGGAATGTTGTTGGCTAGTTGAGTATGTAGTTTCATGTTGCTCGGAGGGATATGAAGTTCTCATGTTTATCCTAGGATACTATGGTATATGTGATATGTTGTGTAGGATTGAGATTTGTATGTGTAAGGTCACCGTTTAGTTCTAAAAAGAAGGTCATAAAATTCTTAGGCAGTACGGGCAACTTCAGATGACTAGGGAAATGATAATACTAATTGGTATGGCTTAACAAGGGTATACACTTCAAAAAAAGGGTAATGTGATTAAGTTAAGGATACTTCCTTAGTATTGCGGCACTCTCTTGTTGGATCGACTACTGATATTCGAGTTTGCTTGATGGCACAGAAGAATTATAAGAGTGCCTCTCATGGAATGATTAGGTATTAGAGGTGTGGTATGTATTCAGATGAGTTAGGATCAGATAGGTGATTCGCGGCTGTATGGATTTAGAGATTGGGAGTTACCATAAGCAGGTTAGGTGGTGGTGGTGGACTACGTATATTAGTCTTGTGTGGTAACTGTTGGAGGTTTGGAGACCCGAGTGGATCCTTATTGCTTAGTATGCTAGATTTTGGTATGATATTAGGTATGGACTGGTTGTCTCTGTGTTGTGTTATTATGGACTATAACGGTAAGGCGGTGACGTTGGCTATGCTGGGAATGCTACATATTGAGTGGCGGGATTCGACGGATTAAGTTTCTAGTAGGGTGGTTTCATTTTGAAGACCAATCGTATGGCTGGGGAGTGTTGTCTTTCTTACTTGACCTTCGTAATGGATGGCAATGCAGTGACTCCTACCATTGATTCAGTTCCGGTGGTGAGGGATTTCTTCTAAATGTTTTTCCTGTTACCAGACATGTCGTCGGACATGATTGTTGATTTTGCTATTGATTTGGTCCCAGGCACCGTATCGTATTGCACTAGAGAAGTTAAAGGGGTTGAAGGAGAAACTTGAGGAACTCCTTGATAAGGGGTCCATTGGTAGGCTAATATGGATGCGCATTCTTCATCGAGTCAATTTGGTTGACTTCGAGTTGTATTGTTGAGGGTTTTGTTGATGCGATTGTTATTGAGCTGATTAGTGATCTGGGGAAATCTACAAGTTACCTTTCCATGTTGCGAGGCGTTAGGATTTGTTGGTTATAAGCACATGTGGTGCACTTTTATTGGGGTCTCTTAGTGGAATTCGAGCGAGAAAAGTGTTGGGTATTGCTCGACGGATGGTGTATTAGTTGTGTCCTTTCGGGTTTGTGTAGTGTTATGTCAATTGCTTTGCCATGGTTATGATGATTTGCTATTGATTCTAGACATTAAATTGCGTGTGGTTGTCGATTTGGAGAATAGTGACTTGAGGTGTTTCATGTGGAGCAGTGTTTGGATAGGGTCGCGCATATCAGCATAGTTATGTGGAGGTATGATCCTTCGTGATGGATTTCATATATTCTAGTTCTATGATGTGTGATGGGTCCTAGCATAGTGTGTGGTGGTACTAGGGAGCTTGTGGTACAACTTTTTCATTTGAGTCATTTTGTTTCCAAATTTGGGTATGTTCGGATTGTTGCTATTTGGTGTGCGGATTGCTCGAGTTGTGGCTTTAGATGATATTGATATGTCATATCACAGAGTAGTTGTGATTGGATTGAGATTGTTCGGATCTAGAATGAATACAAATGGATTCAATTTCAGCATGTTGGAAGGATGATATCGATGTTCGGCTCAAAAATTTGCTATGGTCCTCGCCAAGGGAGAAGTGGCTTCACGAACAAATGATCTGAGGAACGGTTATGACTTTCTACATGTTTCTTTTATCATTGGCAGTATACAGAAGTATTGGAAAGAGGCTTATTATAAAAATTTGGATGTTTTGGAGCAACTGTTGTGATTAGAATTATCGCTACTGTCACGACCTAAATTTTCCACCCTCGGAAATTGTGATGGCGCCTACTAGTGAAAGCTAGGCAAGCAATTCATTCAAAATACTTTACTCTTTCCCATTTTAAATCCTTTAACTGTTGTGATTTAACATTTTATAAACAGCACAAATAAAGAAGCAGAAGAACGAAACACAACAATTTAATAATAATTCCGATATAGATCTATAAAAAAATTACCCAGAACTGGTGTAACAATCTCATAGATTGTCTAGGAATACTACAAGTAGGGCTCCAAAAGATAAATACAAAACTGTTTCTGAAATATATAAAAGGAACAATCTGGAAAGATAGAAGGAGACGCTAAGGCCTACGAACGCCTGCAGGACTACCTTGGGTTGCCTGAATGGACTGAAGGCAGCAACCTCACTGTGGTCCAAAAGCTAAAGCACCGGGATCTGCATACAATGCAGAGTGTAGTATCAGTACAACCGACCCCATGTGATAGTAAGTGCCGAGCCTAACCTCAGTGAAGTAATAACGAGGCTAGGATCAGACTACCAAATAAACATGTGCAGTAAAATCATATACAACGGAGAAATGAAGGCAAATATTTACAGTTAAAGATATGATGGGAAAGCATGCTACGGGAAGTATCAAGTAATAACGGAATACCAATAAATCATAATGAAACCACAATTTAATTTCTAGCAAGAATAAGGAAATCAGAAACAAGTGCAGTGCATCACCCTTCGTGCTTTTACTCTCGTTCTCACCATAAGAATTAATATTCAATTTTTTCTTTCTTGTTGCAGCGTACAACCAGATCCCAAATCATATAATACAATTACGACGTACAACCTGATCCAAATCATACAATACCGTTGCAGTGTGCAACCCGATCATATTTTATATAATATCGTTGCTGCATGCAACCCGATCCCAAATACAATTCAACATCAATCATAAAAGAATCCCGGCAAGGGAACAGAGTATAATAACAACATCCTGGCAATGGAGCAATATCATAAACAATAACATCCTTGTAAGGGAACCAACAATGATAATCATCATTTTAAGCATGAATAAATCACAATGTAGTCACAACAATTACAATACAAGTCTCACGTGCTTGCTTGACACCGACATATAAATAGTCGTCACCATACCTATACGTCGTACTCCACAGTTAACACACGTCACGACCCTAGTTCGCCATTCGTGAACAGTCGTGATGGCATCTAGTCTTTATGACTAGGTAAGCCTAACAAGTGCAAAAATTAAATTGAGACTTGCGGAAATATATAAATCTAAAATTAAAGATAACTAAAAGGAATGGTGTATAGAATGCCGCTCGAGATATGCAACACAATATCTCAAAACTTCTACATCACTATCCCAAAACCCAGAAACTCACGGGAACACAAGCTGAAAGAAAAATAATAACATGCCCTAACTCTGGAATGTCTACATCAACAATATGATAGAAGGTTAATACTACAAGATAGAATAAAGATAGATACTCTTTGGTCTGCGGATGTAGCATATGTACCTCGAAGTCTCCAAAAGCTCTCCCTTCCTCAAGAATGATAAGCTAGTGTAGAAGTACCTGGATATGCACATAAAAAACATACACAGAAAGGGGCATGAGTACACCACAATGGTACTCAATAAGTGCCAAACCTAACCTCGGTCGGGTAGTGGCGAGGAAGGTCAGAGACCTAATGAGGTCAAATAAAATATAAGATTTAACAATATGGAGTAAGCAGAATAATGAGTACAACAATGGAATAAGACAAGTTATACAAGGCAAAAAAAATATACAATGAACATAGTAACTATGGAAATAAGAACAACTGAACACCAATAGTAACAACGAGGATCTCCAAGGATACTGTCCTGTAGTCCTTTTCATCAATAGTCCAGTGGGTCTACCGAGATACCGCCCCGCAGTCCAATTATCAATGCACGAGAATCTACTGGAATCCCGATCCGTAGTCCCAAGAGTAAGTACCCAGTATTGGAGGAATCTACCGGGTGCAATTCCCGTAGTTCTATATAACTGTGCAGGGGGATCTACCGAGAATCTAACCCGTAGTCCCAACATAAATATGCAGGGGGATCTATTGGGAATCTAGCCTGTAGTCCTAAAGTAAAAATACAAGGTTGAGCTACCGAATCCTTTATCCGTAGTCCCAATGTAAATATGCAGCAACAACAAGAAGATATTTAAAAATGGAATTTCATCGCAAGGAAACAAGTATTTCTAGCCTAACATGCTTTGCACAATGCAAACAAGACAATTTGAGCAAATAGGCGATTTAAGTCAACTAAACATGCTCTTCTAACTAACGACCAGTTAAATTTGCAAATACAATAAAAGCAGAAAAAGAAACATGCTAAGAATACTTTAAGAAAAACTTTGATTTTTAACAATTATCACAAGTACGTGCTCGTCACCTCACCCACAAAGCAATTCAATTATCAAATATGCCAATCCTACGGGGAAGGTCCCGTACACAAGGTTAGACAAGCCACTTACCTCGATCCCGCTTGAAATCAAATAGAAACCACGTTCTTGCCATGAGTATTCGGCCGCAAATCTATTCAATTCCATTTCATAATGTAAATAATACTTCAAGAGCCTGGTTCTACAATTAAATTCTAAGCTAATACGTAAAATTATGCAAAATGACCAAAACACCCCTCAGGCCAATGTCTCAGAATCGAGTGAAATTTGTATTTTTGGAAACCTCATACTCTCACGAGTCTATGCATAACAAGAACACAAAAATTGGAGTCCAAATGACCCCTCAAATCCTAATTTAAAAGCCTCTTAAACTCAAGCCCTAATTACCAATTTTTCCCAAATTTCTCACCATTAATTAGGTATTTAATCACATAAAATGAGTTATGAAGTCAACAATGTTACCTGCAAATGATTCCCCTTGAATCCCTCTTCAATCTCCACCAAGAAGCTCTCAAAGTGATAAACTATGGGTGAAAATAGACCCAACATCACAGATGAAATGACTTAAAACTTTATGCCCAGGTCTGCTTTTCCTCCATCGCGATCGCGACACTAACCTCGTGATTGCGAAGAACAAATCTTCATGTTCCCACTACTCTATGCAAATGCGAAATTCAAGTCGTGAACACGATGCCTTTTGCTCCTATAACTTCGCGAATGCGAAGACCCTTATGCGAATGCGATGCACAATTTCCCAGCCATCCACGAACGCGAAGCCTCTCACATGAACAGGAAGGCTAAACTCAGGCCCTCATCAAATCCCTTCTACGCAATCGCCACACACATAACAAGACAACAAAGGGAAAATCTCTGCAACACCTGAAACTTCAAAATCTGCAATCTTTTAAGATACAAAATATTCCGATTGACCATCCGAAACTGAGCCCCCCGGACCTCAACCAAAGGAACCCACACATCCTAAAACCTTATTCAAACTTGTCCCAATCATCAAAATACCTCAAACAACATCAAATCACTCAAAACACATCGAATTCAAGCCTAAGTTTTTAAAATCTTCCAAAATATGCTTTTGATTAAAAACCCATCCAAACCACGTCCGAATGACCAAAATTTTGCACACACATCCCAAATGACATAACGAAGCTACTGCAACTCTTGGAATCCCATTCCGACACCCGGAAAAATATCTCACCTACCAACCAAAAGTTGCCAAAATATCAACTTCGCCAATTCAAGCCTAATTCTACTCCGGACCTCCAAAACCCATTATGATCACACTCCTAAGTCACAAATCACCTCCCGAAGATAACCGAACTATCGTAATTCCATTCCGAGGTCATTTTCACCATGTTCCAACTATGGTCAATTTTTCAACACTTATGCTCTCATTTAGGGACTAAGTGTGCCAAGACTCTCGGTAAACTCAAAACCGAACATCCCAACAATCACATTGACAAAAATAAACTTGGGGGAAGCATTTAATACAAGATCGAGGCGTTAAGTTTTAAGACGGCCGGCCGGGTCGTCACATCCTCCTACATTTAGACATTTATTCGTCCTCAAACGTGCATAGAGACATACCTGAGGTAGTGAAAAGATGAGGGTAACGGCTGCAAATATCCTGCTTGGTCTCCTAGGTCGCCCCCCTGACCGGCTGACCCCACCACTGATGAAGCAATGTTCTTTGACCTCAACTTTCTAACCTGCCTATCTAATATAGCAACTGGCTCCTCAGCACAAGATAGATCCTTATCTAACTGTACTGAGATGAAATCCAACACGTGCAACGGGTCACCGTGATACCTCCGGAGCATCGAAACATAGAATTTCGGGTGAATTCCTGCCAGGCTGTGAGGTAAGGCAAGCTCATAAGCAACCTCCCAACTTGCCTCAAAATATCAAAAGGGAAAATAAACCTCGGACTCAACTTCCCTTTCTTTCCAATCTCATAACGCCTTTCATAGGCAAAACCCGAAACATAACTTGCTCTCCAACCATATAGGAAACATCACGAACCTTCCGGTCTGCATAGCTCTTCTGCCCGGACTGGGCCGTACAGATTCTATCCTGAATCACATTAACCTTCTCTAAAGCATTCTGAACCAAATCTGTGCCCAATAGTCTAGCCTCACCCGGCTCGAACCATCATACAGGAGATCTACACTGTCTACCATACAAAGCCTCATACGGTGCCATTTGAGTGCTGGACTGATAACTGTTGTTGTAAGTCTGCCAATGGAAAGAACTGATACTAAGAACCCCCAAACTCCATCACACACGCACAGAGAATATCCTCAAGAATCTGAATAGTGCGCTTGGACTATCCGTCAGTTTGAGGGTGAAATGCCGTGCTCAACTCCATACGAGTACCTAATTCCTGCTGTACAACTCTCTAGAACCGTGATGTAAACTAAGTAACTCTATCCGAAATGATGGAAACTAGAATACCATGACGATCTCCTGGATATAAATCTCCACCAACCGCTCCGAAAAATAAGTAGTACACACAGGAATGAAATGAGCTAACTTGGTCAGCTGATCCATAATAACCCAAATGGCATCGAACATCTTCAAAGTCCATGGGAGTACAGATACAAAGTGCATGGTGATAGGCTCCCACTTCCACTCCAGAATCTCTATCTGCTAAAGCAATCCAACCAGCCTTTGGTGGTCATACTTCACCTGCTGACAGTTGAGGTACCGAGCTACAAACCCAACTATATCTTTCCTCATCCGCCTCCACCAATAGTGCTACCTCAAGTCCTGATACATCTTCGTAGCACCCGTATAAATGGAATACCGCGAACGGTGGGCCTCCTCTAAAATCAACTCTCGCAACCCATCAACATTGGTACACAAACCTGACCCCGCATCCTCAATACTCCATCGTCGCCAATGGTCACATCTCTGGAATCACCATGCTGAACCTTGTCCCTAAGGACAAGCAAATGAGGATCATCATACTGCTGCTCGCTAATGCAATCAAATAAAGAAGACCGAGTAACCACGCAAGCTAGAACCCAACTGGGTTTCGAAAGATCCAATCTCAAAAACTGACTGGCTAAGGCCTGAACATCCATTGCCATAGGCCTCTTCAATGTTGGTATGCATGCCAAATTCCCCAAACTCTCCGCCCGACGACTCATGGCATCAACCACTACATTGGCCTTGCCCGAGTGATATAAAATAGTGATATCATAATCCTTCAACAACTCTAACCACCTCCTTTGGTGCAAATTTAGATCCTTATGCCTGAAAAAAGACTGCAAGCTCCAACGGTCAGTATAAATCTCACAAGGCTCATCACATAGATAATGGCGCCAAATCTTTAGGGCGTGAACCATGGTAGCTAGCTCAAGATCATGGACAAGATAATTCTTCTCATGTATCTTCAACTGTCTGGATGTGTAGGCAATCACCCTACCGTCCTACATCAATACAGCTCCAAGGACAACTCTCGAGGTATCACAATAGACAGTATAAGACCCTGGACCTATAGGAAATATCAAAACCGGGGCCGTAGTTATAGCTGCCTTGAGCTTTTGAAAGCTCGCCTCACATTCTTCTATCCCCTGAAGCGGCTTATGGGTTAGTCTAGTCATAAGGGCTTCAATCGATGAAAATCCCTTCATAAAACAACGGTAGTAACCCGCCAAACCAAGGTAGCTGCAATTTTTTGTAGCTGAGGTTAGTATGGGCCAACTCTACACTACTTCTACCTTCTTCATACCCACCTGAATACCCTCACTCGATACCACGTGGCCAAAAGTGCCCCAGAATCCAACTAAAACTCACATTTTGAAAACTTTGCATATCATTTTTCCCCCTCAGAGTCTGAACCACTATCCTCAGATGATGCTCATAATCTTCCCGACACTGGGATACAAAAGAATGTCATCAATAAAGACAATGACAAACGAGTCAAGATATGGCCGGAATACATTGTGCATCAAATGCATGAAGGATGCTAGGGCATTGTTCAGCCCAAATGACATAATAAGAAACTTGTAATTACCGTACCAAGCCCCGAAAGTAGTCTTTGCGATATCTGGCTCCCGAATCTTCAACTGATGGTAACCTAAGCGCAAATTAATCTTAGAAAACACCCGTGTGCCCTGAAGTTGGTCAAACAGATCATCAATACGAGGCAAAGGATAACTATTCTTCATTGTAACCTTGTTCAACTGGCGATAATCAATACACATATGCATAGGACCATCCTTTTTCTTCACAAACAAGACAGTAGCACCCCAAGGAGAAACACTGGGCCGAATAATACCCTTATTAAGCTATTCCTGCAACTGATCCTTCAACTCATTCAACTCAGGAGGAGCCATATGATACAGAGGAATAGAAATATGCTGAGTGCTCGGCAACAAATCAAAGCAAAAACCAATATCTCTATCAGGCGGCATGCCTGGAAGATCAGATGGAAACACATCGGGAAAATCTTGCACTATAAGGACTGAATCAATAGAAGGGGTATCAACACTGACATCTCTCACATAAGCTAAATACGCGCCACACCACTTCTTAACCATACCTTGAGCCTTAAAGGAAAGAAATAACTCTACTAGGGGTATGATCTAAGGTACCTCCACTCAACATGCTGTACACCTAGCATAGCCAATGTCACGGTTTTGGCGTGACAATCGAGAATATCATAATGCGGTGACAACCAATACAAGCCCAAGATAATATAAAAATCAACCATGCCGAGTAACGACAAATCTGGTCTTAAAACCACGGAGACTAACCAAACACGACCGATAAACACATTCCACAACAAGCGAATCTCCCACAGGAGTAGAAATATAAGTAGGAGAGCTCAAAGAATCCTGAGGTACACCCAAATGCGGAGCAAATCAAGAAGACACATAAGAGTAAGTAGAGCCTGGATCGAATAGAATCGAAACATCTTTGTGGCAAACTAATAAAATACATGTGATGAAAAAATCAGAGGCAACAACCTCAGTACGGGCACGCATGGCAAAATATCTGGCCTGGCCCCCCTCTAGGGCGACCTCTACCTCCCCAACCTCCCCCTCTAGCTGGTTGAGTAGGTGGGGTAGCAACTGGAGCTGTAATCATAGCCTAAGAACTCTGCAGGGCAAACTGTGGCTGAGAAGTCTGTGGAGGTGCACACCTTCCAAGTCTGGGCAATCCCTCACCATATGGCGTGTGTCACCATACACAAAAAAAGCTTTGAGAGGACGTGGTGGTTGTGATTGGCTAGGGCTTTATCTACTGGACTGGCCTCTAAAAGCACCCCGCGCAGGAGGCGCGCTAAAAACTGAAGGTGCATAATAAGGTTCCTGAGGCCTAGGAGGAGCTGGATCACTACTGGCTGCAGGAAAAGCTGAATGAACAACATGACTCATATAACCCCTACCTTGACGACCTGCGGCTGGGGCACGAGCACCAGAATAATGGCCCGACTCTCGAAACCACTTGGCTTCCTCTACCCCCTCTCTCTAGCATGCATACCCTCAATCCTCCTAGCAATGCTCACAACTTGCTCATAAGAAATATCCATCTCCAACTCACGAGTCATGCTAGATCTGATGTTGGGAGTAAGACCCTAAATAAACCGGCAAACTTTCTTGCCAATAGTAGCAACCAAGGCTGGTGCATTCCTAGCCAAATTGGTGTAACAGATAGCATACCCTAAAACAGTCATATCACCCTGGCAAAAATTCTCAAACTTTGCGCGCCATGAGTCCCTGAGGCTCTAAGGAACATACTCTCTCAGGAGCAGATCTAAAAATTGAGCCCATGTCGGTGAAGCAACCTTATCTAGATTGCCTAACTCATAGGTGTGCCACCACTCATACGCGACCCCTCGAAGCTGAAAGGTAGTGAAAGAAACCCCACTAGATCATGAAATACCCATGGTATGGAGAATACAGTAATACTCATCAAGAAATCACTGAGCATCCTCTGATGCTAGACCACTAAATACATGAGGCTTGTATTTATTTAACCTCTCAAGTCTAAGCTGCTCATCCTCAGAAGCCGATTACCTGTCCTTGGGCTGAACATGCACTGCAGGCGATACAGGAATAATCTTGGAAACCTGCTCAATAGGAACTCACTGCTCAGGAGTGCGGAGGGCAGGAGTTTGTACTCCTTCCCCGGCCTGGGATATGGCTGCAGCAATGGGAAGAAACCCTGTCTGAGCCAAAGTGGTGTATATACTCATGAACTATGTAGAGTCTCATGAAGAGCTGGAGTAGTGGTAACAGTAGTTGTAGGTGTGTCAGGTGCCTGGACTCCGGCTGGATCTGCTAGTGGTACCTTGGCGGTAGCCCGCACAAGTGCTCTCGCTGCACCACGTGCGCGTCCTCGACCTCTACCCAGGCCCCAACCTCTAGCGGCTGCGGTAGGGGGTGCGAGTGCCTGATTATCTCGAGCAGTACGTTTCCTCACCATCTGTGAGAGAATAGAAAGACAGAAGTTTAGTTGTGATATCAAAATATCACACGACAAGGATTTCAAATGAAGTGGAATTTTCCTAACAGTTACATAGCCTTTCATAGATAAGTACATGGGTCTCCGTACCGATCAGCGAAACTCTAATAAATCGGCCTGTGTTCCGTGACTCCTATGAACCTAGACTCTGATTCCAACCAATCACGGCCCCAGTTCACCCTCCGTGTACTGTCGTGACGGCACGTAGACTTTACGACTAGGTAAGCCTAACAAGTGTGGAAATTAAATCAAAACTTGAGGAAATATATAAATCTAAAACTAAGAGTAACTAAAAGGAACAGTGTATAGAATGCCGCTAGGCATATATATCACAATATCTCAAAACTTCTACATCACTATCCCAAAACCCGAAAACTCACGGGAACGCAAGCTAAAAGAAAAATAATAACATGCCCTAACTCCGGAATGTCTACATCAACAGTATGATAGAAGGCTAATACTACAAGATAAAATAAAGATGAAGAACCTTTGGTCTGCGGACGCGGCAGATGTATCTCGAAGTCTCCAAAATCTCTCCCTACCTCAGGAATGGTAAGCCAGTGCAGAAGTACCTGGATCTACATATGAAAAACATGCGTAAAAGGGGAATGAGTACACCACAACAGTACTCAATAAGTGCCAAGCCTAACCTCGGTCGGGTAGTGACGAGGAAGATCAGGGCCATACCGAGGTCAAATAAAATATAAGATTTAACAGTGTGGAGTAAGCAAAATAATGAGTACAACAATGGAATAAGACAAGTTATACAAGGCAACAACAAATATACAACGAACACAGTAACCATGGAAATAAGAACAGCTCAACACCAATAGTAACAACAAGGATCTCCCAGGATACCGTACTGTAGTCCTTTTCATCAATTATCTAGTGGATCTACCACGATACTGTCCTGTAGTCAAATTATCAATGCGCGGGGATCTACCAAAATCTCTATCCGTAGTCCCAAAAGTAAATACCCAGTATTGGGGGAATCTACCAGGTGCAATTCTCGTAGTTTATATAACTGTGCATGAGAATCTATCGGGAATCTAACCTGTAGTCTCAAAGTATATATACAGGGGGATCTACCGGGAATCTAACCCGTAGTCCTAAATTAAACAGACAAGGGGGAGCTATCGGAATCCCACATCCGTAGTCCCAATGTAAATACGCTGCAACAACAAGAAGATATTCAGAAATGGAATTTCATAGTAAGGCAAGAAGTAATTCTAGCCTAACATGCTTCACATAATGCAAACAAAGAAATTTGAGTAAATAGGCAATTTAAGTCAACTTAATATGCTATTCTAACTAAAAACCGGTTAAATTTGCAAATACTATACAAACGGAAAAAGGAAACATGCTAAGGAATACTTTGAGAAAAACTAGATTTTTATCAATTTGCACAAGTACATGCTTGTCACCTCACGCTCAAGGCAATTCAATTATCAAATATTCCAATCCTTAGGGGAAGGTCCCCCGCACAAGGTTAAACAAGCCACTTACCTCGATCCGGCTCGAAATCAACTAGAAACTACATTTTTGCCACGAGTATTCGACTCCAAATGGCCCAATTCTATTAAATTCTACTTCACAAGGTAAATAATACTTCAAGAACCCAGTTTTACAGTTAAATTCTAAGCTAATATGCAAAATTATGCAAATAACCAAAATGCCCCTCAGGCCAACATCTCGGAATCGGGTGAAATTTATATTTTCAGAAACCTCATACTCTCATATCCTATGCATAACAAGAATACACAATCGGAGTCCAAATGACCCCTCTAATCCTCATTTAAAGGCCTCTTAAACTCAAGCCTAATTACCCATTTTCCCAAAATTTCTCACCACTAATTAGGTATTTAATCACTTAAAAAGGAGTTATGAAGTCAAAAATGTTACCTCTAAGTGATTCCCCTCAAAACTCTCTTCAATCTCCACCAAGAAGCTCTCAAAATGATAAACTATGGGTGAAAATAGACCCAAAATCGCGGATGAAATTACTTAAAACATTCTTCCCAGATCTTCTTTTCCTTCATCACGATCGCAACGCTACCCTCACGATCAAGAATAGAAAATATTCAAGTCCCCAGAACTACTCTAAGAGAACATGACATGCAAGTCGAGAACGCGATGCCTTTTGCTCCTATAACTTTGCGAACACGAGGACCTTTATGCGAACGCGATGCACAATTTCACAGCCTTTCATGAATGCGAAGCCTCTCACACAAACGCAAAGGCTTAACTCAGTCCTTCCTCGAATCCTTTATATGCGATCACGATACACCCTACGCGACCACGAAGTGAAAATCTCTACAACACCTGAAACTTCAAAATCTGAAATCTTTTAAAGCAGAAAATGGTCTGATTGACCATCCGAAACTCACCCGAGGCCCCCGAGACCTCAACCAAAGGCACCAACACATCCTAAAACCTTATTCAAACTTGTACCAATCATCAAAACACCTCAATCAACATCAAATCACTCAAAACACATCAGATTCCAGCCTAAGTTTCTAAAATCTTACGGAATACGCTTTTGATAAAAAACCCAACCAAACTATGTCAGAATGACCTGAAATTTTGCACACACATCCCAAATGACATAACAAAGATATTGAAACTCTTGGAATTCCATTACGACCCTCAGATCAAAATCATCTACCAACTGGAAATCGCTAAAATATCAACTTCGCCAATTCAAGCCTAATTCTACTCCGGACGTCCAAAGCCCATTCCGATCACACTCCTAAGTTACAAATTATCTCTGAAAACTAACTGAACCATCGGATTTCCATTCCAAGGCTATTTTCACCTTGTTCTGACATGATCAATTTTCCAATACTTAAGCTCTCATTTAGGGACTAAGTGCCCCAAGGCTCTCCAATAACTAAAAAACCGAACATCCTGGTAGTTGAGGGATGCAGTTAATAGGGGATCGGGGAATTTATTCTTTAGATGACCGAACGGGTCGTCACAACACATAGCTAATATGACACAACTTCTAATCCCTCAAGCTAAGGTTACACCAAACACTTACCTCGATGCCATGAACATAATCAAGCCTTAACTACTGCTTTACCTCTTGTTTCTACCCCTAATTCTCTTGTATATAGCAACAAGTTACTTAACGATATCAATAAATGCTAAATGAATCAATCCTAATGCATGAAAATAAGTTTTCCAATGATTTCCCCAAAAAGTCAAAAATTGACCGCAGACCTACATGGTTAAAACTCGAGGTTCGAACCAAACCTGCTTACCATTTACCTATGAACTCAAATAACTAGACCTCAAATCAAGGTCCAAATCCTCAAAATCTAAATATCCTAAGTTCTACCCAAATCACCCAATTTCCCCCATGAAAACGCTTGATTTTGCATTGAAATCATGTAAAAAGATGCTATAGATTATAAATATGAGTTAGAAATGAATTACAATTGATTTTGGGGAAGAAAGTTTCTTTGGAAAATTGCCCAAGAGAGTTTAGGTTTTGAAAGGTTGTAAAAATGGTTGAAATATCGTCTGAAATTCATTTAGCAGGTCTCTAATGTCACAATTGCGACTAGGGTTCGCAATTGCAAACCCTTAGAAAACCTACTTCCTTCGCATTTGCGAAGGTATTGTTTTATTTGAAATATCTCAATTGCGATAAAGGTGTCACTTTTGCGACCTTTGGCATGCACTGAAGAATTCTCATTTGCGAAGTATACCTCGCATTTGTGAGATAATGCCGACCCTGGGTTCTTCGCTTTTGCGACGAAATCCTTGCATTTGCGAACCCTGCTTGCATCAAATTTGCAATGCCTAATCTCGCATTTGCGATATCAGAAGTCAGGTACACACCCGAAATTCTCCTAAGTCTAATTTCACTCCGTGGCCTATCAAAAACTCACCCGAGCCCTCGGGGCTCCAAACGAAACATCATACAGACTTGCTCATGCGATTAAATCATCAAAATAACATCATTAGTTATGAATTTAGCATCAAAATCAAAGAAAAATCTCATGAACTCTTAAGTTCCATTTTAACAATCGATGGTCCGATTCACATCATATCAAGTTCGTTTCTTACCAAATGTTACACACTCAAACATAAATACCATATAAGATATGTACCAGGATCCGAAACCAAAATATGGGCCCGATACCATCAACTTCAAACACATTTAGATTTCCAAAAACTCTTATAATTTCAGTTAAACAATTTTCTTCAGTAATTCATTTCTCGGTCTTGGGACCTTAGAATTCCGGGTATATGTCCAAGTATCATATTTTCCTAGGGACCCTTTGGGAGTGTCAAATCATGGGTCTGGGTCTTGGTTCCTTTACCCAAAATATTGACCGAAGTCAACTTAAATTCATTATAAAAGTAAATTTATCTTTTTTTTTTATAGATTTTCACATAATGGATTTTTGGATACATATTTAGACTGCGTATACAAATAGAGGTAAGACAAAAAGATGGTGTTAAGGCCTACGCATATAGAATTTACTTTCAAAACAAGTGATGACCCAAACAACTACGCGTGTTTGAGTTGTGTGGTATATCATGTAATTGCATTTGAGGTTGTAGATATGGTTTGTTATTGCTTTTTTGGACTTATTCTGAGTATGGATGTGAGATTCTAATCTTGTAGATGATTTCAGAAGTGGAATATGGTTCTAAGGTTTATGGACTGGGCTGGATTGTGAAATTTTAGTTACATTATGTTATTAGACTTATATGATATAGGTTGACATGGGATCACCTCGGGTATGTGCATGGTAAGGTTACACAGCGATTTGATGGTCATCAGAACAACTCTGGGCACGTTTGAGGATAATGTATGTTTAAGTGGGGGAGGATGTAACGATCCGACAGGTCGTTTTGAGATTTTCCACTTTGCTTTCCAGAGCTGGGGCATGACTAGTCCCGTATGATATATTTTGACTTATGTAAATCATCGGTTTGTGTTTTCAAGGTAATCAGAATGAATTTGGAAGAACAGTTCCTAGTTTGAAGCTTAAAAATTTGAAAGATTTGACCAAGTTTTGACTTGTTAGTATATGATCTCGGATTGGAATTTTTATGATTTTTCTAGCTTTGCTAGGTGACTTGGGACTTAGGAGCATGATCACAATGTATTTTGGAGGTCCGAGGAAGGTTTAATCGTGAACTGATGAAATTAAAAATTTGGCATTTTCTGGTTGATAGTGAAAATTGTGATATCGAGGTCGGAATGGAATTCTGGAAGTTGCAGTAGGTCTGCTGTGTCATGTATGTGAAAAATTTTAGGTCATTTGGACGATGTTTGATAGACTTTTAGATCAAAGCAGAATTCGGTAGTTTTGGAAACCTTTGGCTTGATTCCGAGGGTGTTTTGATGATTCGATGTAGTTTCAAGTGTTTCGAAGATTGGTACAAGTTTGAATAGTGGTTTATGACTTGTTCGTACTTTTGTTGAGGTCTTGGGGGCCTCAGGATGGTTTCGGATGGTTATCGAAAGATTCTTAGACTTGAAGTTGCAGCTGAAGCTGCTCAACCTGTCGCCCGCAAAAGCAGATAGAGCCTCGCAGATGCAGCCATAAGTGAAATGTGCAGAAATTGCATGAGCAGAGAAAAGAACGCACCTGTATGACTGCAAATGCGTATGTGGCATCGCAAGTGTGGTTGAGAAATGTTTAAGTGAAAACTGCAGAAGTAGGGGCACAGATGCGGGTAATGCACCGTAGGTGAGAAATGCTAGGATAGATCATATAAGATTTGGCCCTTCACGATTTTGAGTGGGTTTTCACCATTTTTCATTCGGGAGAGAGCTTGGGAGAGAAAATTGAAGAGGAAATTCAAGAGGGTTTCATGGAGGTAATGTTTTTGGATCTAAAACTCAATTTTATTATGATTTTCACTTGTTTAAACATGAAATTTGTGAAATCTAAGACCTAAAATTGGGGAGTTAGGACTTGAAATCTAGAGTCCTTAATCTAGAGATTTGAGGGATCAATTTTGGTTGGATTTTGGTTTATTTGGTATGTATGAACTCATGAGAATGTAAGGACTCTAGTTTTATAAATTTTATAAGAATCCGAGACATGAGCCTGACGGTCGGGTATGGTCAATTTCGGGATTCTTGACGTAAATTGGTTATTCTTAGGTGGGCTTTGTTTCCTTAGCATATTTTAATGGTATGGTAATGTTTTTGGTTAGATTTGGAGGATCCGGAGGCCGAGTCGAGAGGCAAAGGCATCACGAGCTAGAGTTTGAATGTATTGAGGTAAGTAATGATTATAAATATTTGTCCGGAGGGTATGAAACCCCGGATTTCACATTGTTATGATACTTTGAGCTGAGGCACACGCTAGATGATGAGCGCGGAGTCATGCACCGTTACGGATTGTGACTTAGTCCGTCCTGTATGAATGTTAAGGTGCATATTTGTTTGAAAACAATTTGATATCATTGTGTTTTGTAAATTATTAACATCTTTTGGGATGAATGCCATATTTGAGCTTCGTGCCAACTATTTTGGACCCTTAGAGGATTTTAACTATTATTCCTCACTTTTTGACTTCATACTTGTACTCACTCATGTTGTATTCTACTGTTTTCATAACTCAACCATGTTTACTCTATTTTGACATTTTAAATGATATTTTGGGCTGAGTATCATGTTTTAATTGCTTGAGTGGCATGAGGGATTTCTGATTGAGGGAAGTGGGACTGTGTTGTGACGATATTACGGAATCGGGTTGCGTGCCGCATCAGTATCGCACTGATTCATGAATATGAGGCCGAGGGCCTGAGTTGTTACACCAGGAGGTGGCTTGATATGAGCCCGAGAGCCTATTTGATTATACCACTAGATGGCTTGTCATTGTGCTTGGGCCGTAAGGGCCCCTCATAGAGTCTGTACACCCCAGTGAGCACGGGTATCCAGCGTGAGGGATATGATGTAGATCGAGGGGCTATTGTTGTTTCATGTTTTTTCCCGATGGGCTATTCTTGATCCATGTTTGCCCGAGTGGCGATTCTTGATTCATGTTATGCATGAGGGGCTGATTATGAGTGATTGTGAGGTAGCCCGAGGGGCTAGTTCTGTTATATTATTCCCAAGGGGAAGTTAATGGTACATGTTTTGCTCGAGGGGCTGTTTATGTTTTCTATCATTATACTCACTATTTTATCACTCGTTTGAAACCATAGAAAGTTGTTTTAAAATATTTTTACTGAAACTAAGCTTGATTTGCGAAGTAAATGATTTGTGTACTACTTTGGAAAAAAATCTACATTTGTTGTAGTGTTATGACGTGGTATATGTTTTTTCTTATTGCTCAGCTTTTATTTAACTTTATTACTTACTGAGTTGACATACTCATATCATTACTTGCACCTTGTGCGTAGATTTGGGTGTTCCTGAACCCGGTAGCGGGTGTTTACTGCTCAGTGGCAGGGTCATCGGAGTTAGAAAGGTAGCTGCCCGACGTTCGCAACACTACTTTTCTCCCTTTTGTTTTCCTTAGACTGTATTTAGTACATTTTCAGACTTTTCCTTGTATTCTGACCTTAGTAGATGCTTGTGACTTGTGACACCCCAGTGTCGGACTGTGTATTTATTTGCACTATTCATTTGGACTTACATTATGAGAAATCTAATCAATTAAAGGCTTAAAATGATTGTTTTTATTTAAATGGGTAATTTGAGAGTTGTGTCAGCTGGACTAGTTTCACGATCGGTGCCATCACGACCGAGTTAGTTTTAGGGTTGTGACACTTAATTCCATGACATATTGGCATTAAGTTAGCTTGATAGGCAATTAAGAACTCGACAGATTCTTATGAGTAATATCAACCATGTCAATCAACAATCTAGATAAATCTATTAGTCATTTTAAGCCAAGAACGCAATATAATTGTTAGCTAATCATTGAACCTGGAATATGAGTCCTACTGATTGTTATCCGAAATTGCTTAATTATTGTGGTTAATTTTTTGTTATTTCATTGCTTATAGTTTTAGGCAGTAAACTAGTCACTTGTATATTTTGTGAAAAATCTCTTGAATCAGTAAGTTGTTGAGTTTGAATCAGTCAAAAATTAATCATAAGTCCTCATGGGAGCGATACTTTACTCACTAATTTATTACTTGACGATCACGTATACTTGCGTACGTATTTTTGGTCGTAGCAAATTTTTGGCGCCGTTGCCAGGGACATACAAATTAGCTACTTGACTGAGTTAAGCTTTTATTAGTTATTTGTTCAAGTTTTAATTTTTATTTTTCCTTGTTTGTGTTAACACATGCTCTTCTCTTGAATGCGGAGGAGTAGAAGCGTAACAACCTCCTTCCTATTAATCCTGAAATTAAACGAACACTTCATAGAGTAAGGAGGGAAGTCGAAGATAGAACTTGAATAGAAAGAGAGTTGGACATCGTAGTTCAACCACAACCAATACAGATGACAAGTAATGAAGACCGTCCAGTGATAGAAGTCGCAAGGCCCATTCTTGCTAATATGACGCAGGCTATTGTGAATCCTCATATCAAGGGGCATTTTGAACTCAAACAGTACATGATACAATTGATTCACTCCACAACGCAACATGTAGGTCTATCTCATGAAGACCCTATAAAGGCACATTCAGAACTTCCTGGAAATTACGGACACTTATAATTATCCGAATGTTTCTAAGGACTATGTCAGGCTAACACTGTTTCCCTTTTCACTGCTAGGGGATGCTAAGGAATTGTTACAACCCGCGAACTCGATCCACACTTGGGATTATTTGACAAGGAAATTCTTAATAAGCTTTTCCCCACTAAGAAGAAAAAGTCGCTGAGGAGGCAGATTCTTGGGTTCTAACAACGAGATGGCGAGACACTTCGTTAAGCTTAGGAAAAATGCAAGAAGCTACTTAGAGACCGCTCGCATAATTGTCAGACTGCTGAGGTGTTGGGTCATACTTTTTTTGATGGGCTAGACGAGACATCAAATATGAATCTTGATTTAGCTTGTGGGGGTAGTTGCATGGCGAGGCCATGTTATATTCCGCATTTTCGTACTTTAAAGTTTTGACGTAAGCTCGGGAATGAGATTGTTTTGAGATTATAAGTATTACATTATTTGAAACAAGTGATAAGAAAATTCATGAAGAAGTTGACATTTTGAGGTAAAATACGATCAAAGCTATAATACCCTGTATCTATGATTAGTGTCATATAAGGTATCACATAACTATAATAGTAAGGGGTATAAAGAATGTTACAAGGGTAGTATTTTAAGTAATTTGATATAATTCTAAATTATATATATAATTATTAATTTTTTGTGGGAATTAACCAAATGATTAAGCTAATTAAGCTAATTAAATAATTAAAGTTATGGATAACAGTAAAGGACCGAAACGTGGCAGAAAATTCCCTAGAAAATAATGACTCTTAGTTCATTAAGGTTAGGTGGCATGGTTAGGAAGCCTTCAGGAAACACTTAGCCACAAAGTAGGCCCCACAAGCTTACAAATTTAAGAGAATTTCTTACTTTATCAAGATTAGATCCAAGATTTCTAAGTTACAGATGAGGGCTCAGATTTTATGTTTAAAACTTCATATATGTCAAGAACATGTGATTGGTATCTTAAGAATGTGAGATTTGGAAATTATAAGGGAATATAGTATTAAGAATATCATATGGATTTTTTCCTACTTTACGTATGTCAAGGTTATTCTTTCTTTCTTTTGGCATGATCTATATGACACAAATAAAATGAGCAAATACACAATTTTCATAAATTATTCTATTCGTAAAAATGCTAGAGATGTGTATATCCTTATTCTTCCATTTGCATATTAGTTTATCATCAGTTCATTAGTCTTAAAAATATGCAAGTTGGTAAAGTTTATTTTATGATATTAATCAGAGATATAATGGTGTTATGATGTACATAGAGATTTTATTAACGTACTTCATATGCATTTCATGCATTTATACATGCACATTGACCCATGACCAGATGGCGTTATATATGTATATATATGTATGTTATATATAATGGAATATGGGAAAAGGTTACAACGTTATATACGTACCACTACCTGATCAACTAGAATACGTTGGTGATTTTTCCCACATTGGCAGAGATGATATGATTGTTAGGATTTATGCCCGTCACCAGAGGGGGGTGAATAGTGCGGCACGAGAATATTGATAAATATTGTGGAATTAAAATTGCAGGAGTAAAGTAAATGCGGTAATTAAAATAGTAAGGAAAGAACACACCGAGTTTATCCTGGTTCACCACAACAAGTGGTTAGTCCAGTCCCCGAGAGACTCTCTCGAGATTCCGCTAACTCCGTTAAGCTTACGGGTGCCTAACAAACCGTTACACTTGCTCGTAGATGTACACTCTATAAGACTTCAACTTGCTCGAGGATACCGCACCTCAAGACTTCACCTTGCTCGTGGATACCGCACCACAAGACTTCACACACTAAGATTGAGGGTACTTAGCAAACCCGACAATCAATGAGAAGATATGGTCTTCTCAAACACCTTTCTCTTTTACAACAAGAACTCTCTCAAAAGAGTAGATAAAGAGATACAATATTAGCTCTATGAACAACTCAAAGTTGTCCCTCAAATGGCTCAACAAAAGCTCTATAATGATGCACAAATTATATCAATATGTATATGAATAATGAGAGGTGTTGCGTGTTTCAATTCAGCCCAAAAGACCTCTATTTATAGGTGGTAGAAGTTGTATGTCCGTTGCTTAATTGGCAATCAATTATGCTGATTTTATGCAAAGATAATCGATTATCAGATTTGGATAATCGATTATCAGCTTACCGTTACAAAATCGGAAGCTGATTTTATGCAGGATAATCGATTAATGTGATATGCATAATCGATTATGTTGTTACAGTGTTCAAAAACTGACAACGGACACAAGATAATCGATTATGCAATTCTGATAATCTATTATCCTACTCTGCGAAAATTTCCAATAAATGGAATTTCCCAGAATAATCGATTATCACTTTTGCATAATCGATTATTCACAACTTACTTCAAAAACCATTTTGGTTAAAATGAAAACGTTAAAAACATTTTGTTTGAAGTATTTGAAATATGTTTATGATAAATAAGATTTGATAAAATGATTTTATGCAAATTTATGATGACCTATGTTGAGCCAAAGACGAGATAACTTAAGCGTTGCTCTTACATTGGTTTTACCTAACGACCTACGCCTTGGGTCTTCGGTCTTGAACTTTTGAGCTCGTCTTTGGCTTTTCCATGCAATCCGTTCATCAATATGCTTCTCGGCATTTAATCTTGATTGTTTGTCATATAATAACTTTGTTCGACACTTGACTTTATTGTTTGTCATTCATCGACTTTGTTGTTTGTCATTCATCAAAACCTATACCTGAAAATCATGCTAATACAACCAAAGCACACATATCATGGATAGAATGATTTTCTACAATTTTCCCCCTTTTGATAATGACAAACAACAGGAGATATGCATATCGGATTCCCCCTAAATTCATGCTATATCTCAACATACAATTCATGCAAGCAATTCCCCTTAATGATAATTCCCCCTCAAATAAGGCATACTATAACGTAGATACATTCCCCCTTATTTGATGCATATCGCCTAAACTCTTCCCCCTTTTGGCATTAGCAAAAAGGAGTATACAAAGGCTACTTTTCCCCTTTCGACACTTCCCCCTTTTGGGTATACCAATTGTTAGTGTCAAGACTAAAATAGGAAATACAATGAGGAATATACATTGACAATTTTTAAAAAAAATCATACCAACATAAAAATACCAAATATTAGTAAAAACATAATAACCATAATAACGGTTATTTTTAGCAAATCATATTACTTAAAAATATATCAACTGTTATTCAAACCAAAATAATATTCATCAAAACATGAATCAATCATTATTTTTAACAAAAATAATTGATACCAATTGTTATTCAAGATAAAAGTTATCAAGCCATGAATCAACAAAAATAATTAATACCAATTGTTAACAAAGATATATTAATCGTTAACACATATCAACTATTACGTTTTTATCAAAAATGTGATAACTAACCGAAGTTCCCCCTCGATGCAAAAAGGTTTTGTGCTTGGTGCATCTACTACGATATTGTAGTCTTCAAGCACACCTGCAAACGTACATAAAAATAGGTTTTCGGTACCCAACTGCTTTTGGGTCCATGGGGGTTAGGCAAATAATAATCATAGCCAAATGATAAATCTCTATGTTTTGTAAAACATATGGGTGCTATGTGTCCTACCCGGTTACAATAATGACATATAACATTCGGGTTGTGCATATGTCTAGGTTGAGCCAAAAACATTCTAGGTGATCTAAAGTCGTTATTCCTAGAAGCGTTGAAATTCCTAGAGTTATTTCTAGGTGACCTAAAATGATTATTTCTAGGCTCATTAATAAAAATCCTAGAATCATTTCTAGGTGGCCTAAAATGATTATTTCTAGGCTCATTAATAAAAATCCTAGAATCATTTCTAGGTGGCCTAAGATGATTATTTATAGGCTCATTAATGAAGACCCTAGAGTTATTTCTAGGTTGACCAATATTATTTCTATCATTCTTTCTAACATTATTCTTCTTCTTTTTACGCCTTTTATTTTTCCTAGTCTTTTTCTTCTTAGTTTCTTCAACAGCTTTAGGAACTTCTACACTACGTTTTTCTAGTGTGCTCCTAAGTTCTATGTTCTCTAATTTCAAAGAATTACAAGATGAACAATTAGAACTTTGATCAATTGAAGAAGTTTCATTCATCGCCTTAACTTTATTTCTAAGATCAATATTGTCATTTTCTAAAAATTTATTTTCTTCTTCTAAAACTTTGATTTTATCCTTGGCCTCTTTGGCGATTTTTGAAGTCTTTTTCAATTCACCAAGTAATTCTTTAAAAGCTTCTTGTAATTCTTCAAAAGAGCAAGAATTAGAAGTGCTTACCTCTTCTTCTTCGTCGGCCATGAAGCATAGGGCAGTCGTTTCATCACACAGCGGTCCGAGTCCCATGTCACATGCTTTTGGACTTGAGGCGTACCTTCATAAATGGCTTCAAGTTTATCCCACATTTCTTTGGCGGTTGTGCAATAGGAAATCTTCCGATAGTCATCCGGATTCACCGCACAATATAACATATTGATGGCCTTGGCGTTGTATTCATTCTTCTCCTTCGGAGCCATGGCTTCCCCAACTTTCTTTGTCGGCGTTTCACCGTTCTTGATGATTTGCCATATGCGAAAGTTGTTTGATTGGATGAAGATTCTCATCTGCTCTTTCCAATATGTGTAATTTGTTCCATCAAATAGTGGAGGCTCATAGGTGGAGTGTCCTTCGCTCATCATTCCTGCGTTCAATATTCTCAACAAAAAATATATCATTCTCTTGACCGGTTAAGGCTTTCAGAGAGTTAGGCTCTGATACCAATTGTTAGGATTTATACCCGTCACTAGGGGGGGTGAATAGTGCGGCACGAGAATATTGATAAATATTGCGGAATTAAAATTGCAGGAGTAAAGTAAATGCGGTAATTAAAATAGTAAGGAAAGAACACACCGAATTTATCCTGGTTCACCACAACAAGTGGTTAGTCCAGTCCCCGAGAGACTCTCTCGAGATTTCACTAACTCCGTTAAGCTTGCGGGTGCCTAACAAACCGTTACACTTGCTCGTAGATGTACACTCTACAAGACTTCAACTTGCTCGAGGATACCGCACCTCAAGACTTCACCTTGCTCGTGGATACCGCACCACAAGACTCATACACTAAGATTGAGGGTACTTAGCAAACCCGACAATCAATGAGAAGATATGGTCTTCTCAAACACCTTTCTCTTTTACAACAAAAACTCTCTCAAAAAGTAGATAAAGAGATACAATATTAGCTCTATGAACAACTCAAAGTTGTCTCTCAAATGGCTCAACAAAAGCTCTATAATGATGCACAAATGATATCAATATGTATATGAATAATGAGAGGTGTTGTGTGTTTCAATTCAGCTCAAAAGACCTCTATTTATAGGTGGTAGAAGTTGTATGTCCGTTGCTTAATTGGCAATCAATTATGCTGATTTTATGCCAAGATAATCGATTATCAGATTTGGATAATCGATTATCAGCTTACCGTTACAAAATCGCAAGCTGATTTTATGCAGGATAATCGATTATTGTGATATGCATAATCGATTATGTTGTTACAGTGTTCAAAAACTAGCAACGGACACAAGATAATCGATTATGCAATTCTGATAATCGATTATCCTACTCTGTGGAAATTTCCAATAAATGGAATTTCCCAAAATAATCGATTATCACTTTTGCATAATCGATTATTCATAACTTACTTCAAAAACCATTTTGGTTAAAATGAAAACGTTAAAAACATTTTGTTTGAAGTATTTAAAATATGTTTATGATAAATATAATTTGATAAAATGATTTTATGCAAATTTATGATGACCTATGTTTAGCCAAAAGACGAGATAACTTAAGCGTTGCTCTTACATTGGTTCTACCTAACGACCTACGCCTTGGGTCTTCGGTCTTGAAATTTTGAGCTCGTCTTTGGCTTTTCCATGCAATCCGTTCATCAATATGCTTCTTGGCATTCAATCTTGATTGTTTGTCATATAATAACTTTGTTCGACACTTGACTTTATTGTTTGTCATTCATCGACTTTGTTTTTTGTCATTCATCAAAACCTATACCTGAAAATCATGCTAATACAACCAAAGCACACATATAATGGATAGAATGATTTTCTACAATGATGGGATGCCCTCAGAGACTTGATGATGTTATGAACACATGTGCCTATGCACGACATGATATTCATACGCATATGCATGACACTGTTAGTATTTCATGATTTACAGAGTTATCTAAACTCATAGGTTGAATTATTTATTTTATATTTCTTCATGTCTCTTATGTACTTATTTATATGCCTTACATACTCAGTACATTATCCGTATTTACAACCCTTTTGCATGGGGACACTGTGTTTCATGCCCGCTGGTCCTGATAGACCAGTCGAGAGTCCTCTAAATAGGTTATCAGCTTAGTGGAAGATGTTAGTGCACTCTATTTTCTCTGGAATTGTTTGTTTGGTCAGCATGATTTAGACACATATTGTTTGGTACGATGGAGCCCTGTCCGAACCTTTATGTTAAGTATGCACTTTTAGAGGTTTGTAGACAAATGTCATATATACAAATGCTTGTATGGCCTTGCCGACTTATGTTTTGAGTTTACAAATAATCATGTTGACCTTCTAGGCCCCTATATCACATGTATAATTTTTTTTATATCAGGTTGGGTCGTCCTATATTGAGTATTCCCCATGTCTATTCTGGTTAGCCCATGACGGCCCGTTTGGCCGATTTGCTGATGCAAGTATAATAAGAAAGATATGTTATGTTGCTATTCGATTAAGTAAGGTGTCTGGTGCTCGTTGCGGCTTATAGGTTTGGGTCGTGACAACCGAATAATGAAATCCAGCTCCTACTAAATAGCTTTACTGCTAATGATCATAATTGGCAAGGATATGAGGAATCACGAAGAGCAACTAAACATAAAGCAGTCGGTGTAATTGAGCTTGATAATTTCTCAGCCATGAGAGCAGGTATAGCAAAAATGGAAAATCAGATGAATACAATGGCAATGTGTCAAACACAACAGATGCAACATGTACAACAAATGTCTACTTGCTACGAATAGTGGTGACAGCCACACGAATGACATGTGCCACATGAATCCTGAATCTGTTTACTATATGGGGTAACAAAGCAGGTATTTCATCCAATACTTTAATATTTAAAATAAGTCATAGTAATTCATATTACTACTTTTGGATATATTTTAGATTATACCCATAATATGAGGAAGTTTGTGAGATTTTCTTTATCTAAAGATAGAAATAATTGTCTCACAAGAAAAGAATTTTTTTTTTAATACTATTTTAAGAATTAAGCATACAAAAATTTATACTCCTTAGATTAGATTAGAAATTAAAAGTTGAGAAAATATATGTATTTTTACATGAATGTTTTAATGAAATAATAATGTATATATTGATTTTATATGGTAACATAAATTATTAAGGTTTTAATATTTTAATAGTAATATTTTATGTAAGTTGGGATAATTCTTAGTTATAAGAATAACTGAGTAATTAATGATTTTTAGTTGGAGATCAATTAAAATCTTTGGGACAAAGATTAACGCGGCAGCTTTTTCTTAATTACATGGTGACTCGTACATATTAAATAGGTGGCATGAATCCAAAATGAGTCTTGGATAAGGGATAGTCACAGTAGCAGTGTTTAAATCAAGGAAGTATAAGAGTCATTTCCTTTCCTTTCATCCACTTTTTGGAAGGCACATTACAATCTGTTAAGAAGGAAATCCAACCAAGCTTTAACATTATTTTCTTATTTCTTAAGAGAAGTTCAGCCAAGCAAAATATATATGTTGTGCAAACAAGTATTGACCTAAGTTCCGATAAGAATGCCAACAAGTGTATTGATGTAAGTTCCCCCAAGAAGTAGATATTCCTGCATAAGCAGAAGCACATAGCCTTGTGGAAACAAAGAAAATAAATTAAATTAGATTGATTATTATGTAGAAATGGTCTTCTCGTCCTTTGCAAATCTTATAACAGTTCAACAAGACACAATATCACACTACAGAGCACTTTTCTGTCATATGTATTAGAAGAATTGTTCCAAGAATCGGCTCATACATGTTAACATTATTTTTTATTTTTTTGACGTGATCCAAATAATACAAATAAAACGAGTAAAATACTCAATTTTTAGAAATGATTATATTCATAGAAATATTAAAGATGTTTATATTCTTAAATTCCCATGTGAATTATTATTATATCTTTTGTTTATGGATCTCAGAAAAATACGTATTTGATAAAGTTTATTCGAAAGGTATATTAATTTTTATGGCATTAAGAGAAAATCTTATTAATGTATTTCTTATGCATTTCATTCATTTATACATGTATATTGACTCATGACCAAATAACATTATATATATATATATATATATATATATATATATATATATATATATATATATATATATATATATATATATATATATATATAAGGAAAAATGATCGACCAATGGCATGTATGTCATTTCAAAAAAATCTAAATTGTTTGCATTTTTTAAATGTAAAGTGTCATTGATATACGTGGATCCCACATTTCCCTAATCACGACGCTCCTTTGAATGCACTAGTAACTATAATACTTTTCTAGAGAGTACTACATACTTATTTGGAACATTCCCTTTCTCATTTGATAAATTAATTAAATTTAGTTTAGTCAACTAGAAGTTTCCACCAAGAAAGTAAAATTAAATTTTAAATAATAAATATCATGTCGCGACCTAGAATTTTCATCTTGAGGATTCGGGATGGCGCCTATTCGTAGAAGTTAGGCAAGCCATGAACTTAGAAACCATTCTCATTTGTTTTAAATCTTCTTACTAATTATACTAACAAGGAATAAATATTTAAATAACAGCGAAATGTGAATTTAGCGAAAGTCTTAAATAAATATAAACCTAAAATATCTCGAAGACCACCACATGCCTCTAACAAGAATTTGGGGTCACAACATCCACGGACTACTAAGAGTACTACATACAACAGTTTAAAGGAAAGATATCACTGTTTGTCTCGGATATATGAGATAATAGAATATAAAATAAGATTGAGGAGATGCCGGGCCTGCGGACGCCTGCAAGGCTACCTCGATGTCTCGGTGGACTGAAGGCTAGCTCCGGAGCTACTGTTGCTGACCAAAGACTGCTCCGGTATCTGCACAAAGTGCAGAATGTAGTATCAGCACAATCGACCCATGTGCTGTCAGTGCCTGGCCTAACCTCGGCGAGGTAGTGACGAGGCTAGGACTAGAATCCAGATTACACCTGTGCAGTTATATAATATACAACAAAAAAATAAATAGGAAACAACAGTTTAAGATGGGAGGGGGTACATGTTTTGGGAACATATCATCCTGGCAATCAGAATAGATATATGAAAGAACAGTACAATATCTACAACAATTCAATAATACTACTGTTGGGGCATGAAACCCGATCCCTTATCATTTAACACTGTTGCAACGTGCAACGCGATCCATATATACATATATAGTTGCGGCGTGCAACCCGATCCAATATAATAGTTGTTGCGGCGTGCAACCTGATCCGATATATTATCTGTTGCGGCATGCAACTCGATCCAATATAATATCAGTTGCGGTGTGCAACCCGATCCATATATATAATATCTATTGTGGCATGCAATCGATTCATATATATAATATCTGTTGTGGCGTGCAACCCGATCCATATATAACATCATAATAAAAATATTGAAGCGTGTAACCGTTCCAAATATACAATTTACAGTGACCATAACAATTGCCCCAACAAGGGATCAAAATAAACTATACTATCCCACCAAGGGAGAATCATCTATAACCAATCTCAACTCAACTCCTAATCATCTCAATTATGACCATTTCTCAATCATAAGTAATTTTCACAAAAATAAACTAAGTCTTTGCCCAATGCCACGAATTTACTCATTATTGCAACCATAGTATCATTAAAGAATACAACAACTATCAATTTAAGACTCACGGTCGTGCTCTACACCAACGTATAGATACTCGTCACCATGCCTATATGTCATACTCAACAAGAAATAATTAGCAAATATGACTCAACTCCTAATTCCTCAAGCTAAGGTTACACCCGACACTTACCTCAAAGTTCCACGGCCAACACTCTGCAATTACCGTCCATTCTCTCGAATTCGACTCCAAATCGATTGTATCTATACATACATGACTTCATATAACCAATAAATGCTAAACAATTCGAATCCAATGCCTAATTATAGCTTTCCTATCATTTTTTTTGGAAAACCCAAAAATCGATCCCGATCCCGCTTGATCAAAACACGAGGTTCAGACCAAAATCAAATCACCCATTCACCCATGAGCACGAATGTATAATTTATTTTCAAATCTGACCCCAAAACAAGGTCTAAATTACAATTAATCAAAAAACCCTAACTCTACCTAAATCCATAATTTTCTACCCTTAATCATGTATTTTAGGCCTAGAAATCTAATTGATGTTGATGAAAATGGGAGAAAACAAGTTAAAGATTACTTACCCAAGACAATATGGTGAAGGAATGCTTCAAAAAACGCCTAAGATCTTTGGAGAAGAAGGGGTTTGTGAAATTTTTATAAAATCACTGAGCAAAAATGTTCATTGCGATCGCAACATACCCTTCGCGTTCGCGATGGGTTAGGCTTGATAGGCCTTCGTGTTCGCGGAGCTTTAGCTTCTCAAGCCTGCGCGATCATGATGCACAAGCTGGTGACCCCTCTCCTCAGCCGTACACGTTCTCAATTGGAGGGACACGTTCACGAAGGGTCTTTCCCCTCAGCTTCGCGTTCACGTCGCAACCTTCGCGTTCGTGAAGAAGAATTTGGGCACCTGGGATATATGCCTTACACGTTCGCAAGGGTACCATGTGAACGCGAAGGGTGAAATCCCCAGGCACTGATTGTTGAAAATCTGCAACTTTTCTTAAACTCAAAACTTCCCGAAACACATCCGAAACACACCCCAGCCCTCGGGGCTCCTAACCAAACATACATACTAACTCAACAACATCATACAAACTTATCCGTGCGATCAAGTCACCAAAATAACCTCAATAACAATGAATCAAACCTCAAAATCAAGAATTTTTCTTAAACTTTATCAAGTATGAAATTTAGGAACTTAGGTCTGAATCACGTCAAAAGGACTCCGTTTTTAACCAACAGAGATGACTTAAACCATATGTAAGACCTGTACCGGGTTTCGAAACCAAAATACGAGCTCAATACCAACATGTTCTAATCAGATTTAATTTCAAATTTTCTTAAACAATTTCAGAAAATAATTCCTTTAAAAATTCATTTCTCGGGATTGGGACCTCAAAATTTGATTGCGGGCATATGCCCAAGTTTCATATTTTCCTACGGACCCTTCGGAACCGTCAAATCACGGGTCTGTGTATGTTTACACGAAATGTTGACTGGAATAAAATTTACTCATTTTGTAACCAAATTTCATCATTTTTTTTAATAGAATTTCACATTTAAGCTTTACGGCTACGTGCCTAGACTGTGCACACAAATCAAGGTGATGATAAATGAGGTTTTCAAGGCCTCGAAGAGACAAAATTCAATTAAAGTAAGTGATGAATATTTGGGTCATCGCAATCTCCACCTCTAAAACAACCATTAATCCTAAAACGGACAAAAGAAGGAAGTACCTGAGTCGAAGAAAATATGAGGATAACGGCTTCGCATATCGGACTCGGACTCCCAAGTCGACGCCCTAGGAGGATGACCTTTCTACTGAACACAAACAGAAGGAAAAATCTTCGACCATAACTGACGAACTTGCCTGTCTAGAATAGCCACCGACTCCTCCTCATAAGATAAGTCCTTGTCCAACTAGACAGTGCTGAAATCTTATACGTGGGATGTATCGCCGTGATATTTTCGGAGCATGGACATATGAAACACTGGATGCACACCTGATAAGCTCGGTGGCCATGCAAGTCTATAATCCACCTCTCCCACTCAATCAAGAATCTCAAACGGACAAATGAACATAGGGCTAAGCGTGATGTTCTTCTCGAATCTCATCACGCCCTTCATAGGCGACACTCAGAGCACCACCCGCTCACCAACCACAAAACCCACATCTTGAACCTTGCGGCCTGCATAACTCTTTTTCCTGGACTAAGCTGTACGAAGCCTATCTTGAATGATCCTGACCTTGTCCAAAGTCTCCTGAACCAGATCTGTGTCCAACAATTGAGCCCCCCCCAGCTCAAACCTTCCAAATGGAGATCGACATCGCCTACCATATAGAGCCTTATAAGGAGCCATCTGAATACTCGACTGGTAGATATTGTTGTAGGAAAACTCATCTAAAGAAAAAAACTGATTCCACAAACTTCCAAAGTCAATGATACAAGTCGGAGCATATCCTCCAAAATATGAATAGTTCGCTTGGACTGCCTGTCTGTCTAAGGATGAAATGTTGTTCTCAACTCGACCTGGGTGCCCAACTCTTGCTGTACTATCTCAAAAAATGCGAGGTAAACTGTGTACCTCGGTATGAAATTATAGACACGGGCACACCATGAAGACGAACAATCTACCGGATATAGATCTCAGCTAACCTCTCAAAAGAATAGGAGACAGCTATAGGTGTCACACCTCCTTTTAGCTACTACAACCTGACGAAGGGCGTAGATAAGGGAGTTTTTCCAATTAAAGGACAATCAAAACGGGATTCAATTATTTAAGATAATTTCAGAGTCGCCACTTGGGAGATTTATGGTGTTCCAAGTCACCGTTTAGAATTCCGAATCGAGGAAAGAATGACTCTGTTTAACAGTCCGCGAACCAGAAATTTGAGTAAGGAATTTTATTAACCCGGGAGAAGGTGTTAGGCTTCCCGGGTTACGTGGTTCTAGCATGGTCGCTCAACTGTTATATTTGGCTTAAATTACATGATTTTATACAGTTATGAATCTATGTGCATTTTAATCTTTTTAACTACCTTTATTCTTTTTTTTTAAAGAAAATTGCAACGTCGTTAAAACGTGCCTCGAACCACGTCACATAAATGAACCCGTGGTTTTGACATGTTCTAACTTCGTTGGATTTGGATTTGGGTCACATAAATGCACACCCGCGTTTAAGGAGATAAAATTATTAAAGATGTGCCTAAAACTAACGTGTTGCTATCTTTGCGGGAAAGCCGTGAAATTCACTAAATGGCGTGTCCCGAATTCTCTAAATTTTTTTAAAAAATTCACGAGGGTCACACATATTATGGATTCCGTTCGGCACAGCAGCCCTCATTTTTATTTAAAAGGTCAATCCTAAAGCAAAATAAAATGCGCCTCTAAAGGACTTAGCTAATTGATGTCGAAGTCCGGGCTTTCAAAACTCGGGTCCATATTTAAATAAAGATTAAATTCTCTTTTTTCCAATGTACTATCTAATTTGATACTACTAATTTCTCTCATTTACGCTCTCAGTTGAAGAAGACCAATCGTTTGTTATTGCATTTGGGCCTAACAGGAGCCCAAAATTTAGATACGTAGGAAACAAGGGTATGCGGAAGTCGAAGCTGGGCTTGATGTTGTTACCTATCTAGCCCATTCTATTTCGGTAATGCAAAAATAACTTTATGTAGCCAGATTTATATCACATATGTGAGTAAAGATTAATGCAAAGCAATGGTAAAATTAAAACCAGCTTTCAGGCTCGTATTTGATCAACAATTCTATACGAACAATGACTCACAGTGATAGTCCCAAATAATTCTATTGACGATGTTTGACTACCATGATACAATCATATCAACTAACACAAGCCAGTCACCATACAATGTTAATAGTACCCTTGCACTTTAAATTCATCGCATTACTTCCTACTTTCATGCTAAAGGAGATCATGCTACTATATGCTACTATCAGTATATATACTCATGGGATCAAAATGAAATAATTGTTCAAAAGTTCAGGACAGTCTCAAAATTATTTACAACAAATATTCACACAGATTGAAAGCTACTCAAAGTTAGAATAACAAATAAAAAAATAATCTGTACAGTCAACTTCATTCTCTCTTCAATTTGATTTTTACATGGTCAGGCTTAGAAGTGCACCTGGAATGAAGAAGAAACCTATGAGCAAGCAGTTATAAGGCAAAGCAGCAAAAACAGTGGCAAATAAACCCCAGGGTTAACGAGAAATACCAGTGAATAGACCCAAAATCAATGCAATAGTAAACTTCAGCACTTTCAAAGCCCAGCAAATGCAAGTCACAACTAATATCAATTTAAAATATCCAAATCAAACTCGAATCTCAGCCAAAACAATAAACCAACAATTAACCTTCAATCCATGATAATAACTAGGATTCAGAGTTAGTTTTAGATCAGAATTTATGAAGTTCAAGCTCAGAGACTCGCTTGAATTGGTAGCTACTTGATTTTCAACCCTTTTCTATCTTTTAGCTCACTTTTTCTATATCTTTTTTTTGCAACCCCCTTTTCAGCTTTTTGCACTAGTATATATATCCTTACTGATAAGGCTTCCTTTAGACTTTGAATTGCCTTTTAGTCCCTTTTTATTTACTACTTTAGTCCCCCATTCCCTAGCTTGCTACCCAATTTATCTCAATAAAAATCTGAACTGCAATTATCCCCTATTCCAGAAATTTCTTCACTTAACTACAAAAGGTTCTTCGTCACAAAACCTGAATTGCCCTTGTGTTGCTCCTATAATTACTAACCCTAGCCCAACCTTACCCTAGTCGACTTAACTATGATCAGATGACCTTAAAACCCGAACTACAGAATCCTAATTACCTAAATGTCTGAATTAGTTAAACCTAATCCAAATTAACCAAAACTGTGCAGCACCAATGTCTAACCAAGGCAGATAATAAGATTAAATTAACAGGACTAAACCAAATCAAAGCATAAATATAGGTTTCTTTTCACTTAGAAGACCCGAACTAAATAAATCAACCACTAATGGAAACAATGAACCAAAATAAAACATTCAGGAGATGACCATGTATATTTATCCAAAGATCCAGAGATAAGAACTCAGAGTCAAAACACTTAGTCAATTTTTATAAACATGTTTTCATTAACAGTGTCAGCCAAAAATTAAACCAATCATGAAGTATGTTCAAGAGAAGAACATATTAACCACTACGCTCCATACACTATAATCTTTTCAAATGGACCATGCGTTAAACCTAAATAGAAAAGAGAAGGAGATAAACACTAAAATATTTTAAATAGCAGAAACGTGCCTCAAAGACACTATACTAAAATTAACAGGGTAAATGACTTACTTAATTTTTTTGGGCTTCAACAACCGCATGCAACATCACACTGGTTCCGGTTAAATTTGACGATCAACCACAATAATGGTGATTCGAGAGCCATGGGTCACAGATCTGGGTGGGGTGGGGGTCTGGGATATTTTTTAAAGGAAGTAGGTGTGTTTTCAGGTAGAGGAGGGCCAGAGGGGTGGGTGGTTATGGTCCGGATGTCGTTTGAGGTTGGTCACCGCCGTGCATGGCGGAGCTGCCCATATCCAATGGATATTCGAGGGGTTGGGACTACTTTCAAAGGTTCTTGATGATTGGAAAGCGGGGAGCGAGGGGAGTGTGCGGTATTGTTTTGGGATCCGCTGGCCACCGGGTGCCGCCGTGGACGGCGAACCTTCCCCGCTTTGAACGAATATTCGACAAGTTCAGGCGAGTTTTGATAGGCGATCTTAGGAGGGTTGGAAAGGGGGGAGTGAGGGGATTTTGGGGTGTAATTTTGGAGGTCATTGGAGTTACGCCAGCGGCTGCAGCGATTTTCGGCCAGCGGCGGACATTGGTGGTACGGTGGAAGCATGGTGGTGTTACACCGGCTGCTGGACTGTACGATGAGGGTGGTTTGTGTCTTTGAGGGTGTGAGTGTCGTTCATACTCTTTTATTAAAGTGTGAGGCTCAATCTGAGCCTTTGGATTATAGAGCATGGACGGTTGAGATCAAACAATGTCAAACGACGTCGTTTTTGGACCTGATATTTTTGACCGGACAGGGACCATTGATCCTGGGTCAAATTTGATGAGTCAGGTGGTTTCGGGCTGAGCTTTATGACCAAAAGTGGCCAAAATCATGGTCTTATAAAAGACCCAAGTTATATACAATTATTTGTTCTCTCCTTTTTATTTATATATTTTCATATTTTTTTATTAAGAAGTAAAAAATAATCCGAAGTATATTTAAATTCTGCAAAATAGACTGAATAAACCTCTTTAAATAACCTAAATTCTAAAATTAAAAAGAAAATTAAACAAATATATGAATAACCAATTTTGTTATTTTTTCTGATTTTCAATATTAACTAAACATGAGAAAATTAAATCCTAAATGCAACCGTGCCATTTTATATTTTTATGAATTATGCAAATTAAAACATGCAACATGCAAATAAACACAAAATTATGCAATCAATTCCTAATCTTCAAACAAACACAAAATCACGCCAATGAATCCTAAAAATTCAAATAATAACAAACAAATTCAAATAAGTACAAAATCACACAATTAGTTCCTAAAATTCAAATAATAAAATAAAATTTCTAATTTAGTGAATTTTATGGGAACATGTCAAGCGAGGCAAAAATCACGTGCTCACAGCTGCCCCTCTTTGTTCGGACACGCGAAGGGTTTCCGAGCAAAGATAAATGAGCAACTGAGAGATTTTTGCCTGATTTGCATTCCACGAGAAGCATTTTGAAAACTGTCTGACCGAACCCTGCTTCAGAGGTTGCCTACATATCCTTGGCTCGAAAGGAATGAGGTCAGTGTAGTTCTAGAGTGTTTGGTAGCTGGGACTACCATGAGATCTGATTTCGCTGTTGATGCTGCTGTTAGTGCTTACTGACCCCCTTATTAAACCTCATGAAAAATAAAAGAAACTAGATTAATCTATAACCTACGGATTACAAAGAAAAGCCTATCTATGCCTTCAATCTCCCTCTTGATCTTTGTTGCTTTGTTGCCTCATATTTCTTCCTACGAACTCCTTGTGGCCTTGTTGACTGTTTGCCTTTTTTTCTTTCATGTTTGATGCCAAATTTTTGGACTTGCCATATATTCCCTTGTTTTCAGGTGGGTGCCTGACTACAAAACTTGAAGTTTCGAAAAATATTCCCTTGTTTTCCAGTTGGGCGCCTGATTACCAAGCTTGAAATTTTGAAAAATATTCCCTTGTTCTCCAGGTGGGAGCCTGATTACTAAACTTGAAATTTCGAAAAATATTCCCTTATTCTCCAGGCAGGCACCTGATTACAAAAACTTGAATTTTGAAAAACATTTCCTTGTTCTACAAGTGGGCGCCTGATTACAAAAACTTGGATATTGAAAAATATTCCCTTATTCTACAAGTGGGCGCCTGATTACCAAAACTTGAAATTTGAAAAATATTCCCTTGTTCTCCAGGTGGGTGCCTGATTACCAAGACTTGAATTTTGAAAAGTATTCCCTTGTTCTCCAGGTGGGCTCCTGATTACCAATACTTGAAAATTTGAAAAATATTCCCTTGTTCTCGAGGTGGGCGCCTGATTACCAAAACTTGAATTTTAAAAAATATTCCCTTGTTCTACAAGTGGGCACATGATTACCAAGACTTGAATTTTGAAAAATATTCCCCTCTTCTTCAGGTGGGCGCCTGATTACCAAAACTTGAAATTTTGAAAAATATTCCCTTGTTCTCCAGGTGGGAGCCTGATTACGAAAACTTGAATTTATAAAAATATTCCCTTGTTTTACAAGTGGGCGCCTGATTTTCGAAACTTTGAAATCTTGAAAAATATTCCCTTGTTGTACAGGTGGGCGCCTGATCACTAGAACTTGCATCTTTGAAAAATATCACCTTGTTCTACAGGTGGGCGCCTGATTGCAAAAACATGAAAATTTGAAAAATATCCCCTTGTTCTACAGGTGGGCGCCAGATGCTAAAACTTGAATTTTGAAAAATATTCCCTTGTTCTACAGGCGGGCGCCTGATTACCAAAACTTGAATTTTTAAAAATATTTCCTTGTTCTCCAGGCGGGTGCCTAATTACCAAGACTTGAATTTTGAAAAATATTCCCTTGTTCTACAGGTGGGCGCCTGATTACCAAAACTTGAATTTTGAAAAATATTCCCTTGTTCTCTAGGTGGGCGCATGTTTACCAAAACTTGAATTTTGAAAATATTCCCTGAGACTGCTGCCTGTGTACGTGATCACAACAAGACAAACAAAACAAACAAAGTTCTTCCTACCCCAGTTTGGTGATGGGCGGATCCGTGAGTGTTAATAAAATCCCCTTACCAAATATCTCTAAATCTAAGCTAAGTACCATTATCCAAGATGGTCCTGACAATCTTAACTGATGACAACTTTAAGACAATGTTATGTTTCTCAAAAGGTATTATTTTCCACTATGTCCTGTTGTGAGTTATATCTGCTGGGGGTCTGCTGGTAACTGGTGATTAAAACTACTTCCCATTATCCAGGAGGGTCCTGACAACTCTTAATTTGATGACAGAATGTGTGTGCTGGGGGTTAGTATTTAGGGCTACGTCCCATTATCTAGGGGGTCCTGACTACTCTTGTTGACTCTTGCTGGGGAAGTATCTAAGCTAAGTCCCATTTTTCAGGAGGGTCCTGACAACTCTTAACTGGATCCTATTTCACCATGCAAGTCATTTTATGCTATTTTTTATTCATGATTACTCTTGACCTTAAAATGAGTTCCATTTTCCAAGAGGGTCCTGAGGGTTCCAATTTAAATGCCAATTCCAACTTCTGGTTGTTTCTGCTGGTGATTATTCTCCAGGAGGGTTTCTACGACTCTTATTGAGGAGGTGTTGGTGCCTGCCCATGTTACTCGTACCTGTCTGAGTTTCAAACTGCATTCCATCTCAACTTCCATGCTTCTCTTAACTCTCAACTGTTGCTACTGGGGTTTGCTAGTTAAAGTTTGTCCCCTTGTGCTCTTTTCTGGGGAGGGTGTTTATGACGGACTATTCCCCTTTCGAGTTTTAACTGAGTCCCACTTCCAGGTGGGCCCTAAGATTTTGATCGTACCTGCATTGAGCCTGCCTTCTCGTGTGGACGGCCTCCCTTAGGCTTTTCCAGAATTTTCTGCCCATGTGTCAATCAAAGAAAACTTGTCAGTTTCAAAAGTGGTGGTTGACTCGCGGTATTCTTGTTAAAAGTGGCCTCCCGATTGTCATGTTCCGTTGTGTTACATTGCCCATATTGGTGATGAGTCGCTTGAACTGCCCAGCTGACCCCTCGAGACCTCTAGGCTTTATTTTGCCCCCCATCATTGTGTTACATTTCTTATCCTTTGCCTCACTTTTTATGTCCTGCCCCGATGATTGATGAGTTGATATATCATGCTTTGGTCAACCCTCCAAACCTTGCGGCTTCACTTTGTTCTTTATCTCCGTGTTACTCTTTCACTCCTTTGCCGAAATCCTTGCACCCTGTCTTGAAATCACCCAGTCTGTCTATGATGCTTGGTTGGCCTTTGCCTTTTATGCCTTTATTTTGCTCCTTACTTTGCGTTGCACTTCTGACCCTTGTATCAGAATTCTTTTATGCCCCTTCCTGATGCTGACGAGGTGATATATCATTCTGGGTCAACTCTCATGGCCATTTCCATATTTGTGTTGAGCTTTTGCATATTTTTTCAGAAGCCTTATACCCCTCTCTAACGATTGCTGAGTTAGGTTGTTGTGCTTGGCTGATCCTCTGGCCCTTGTGGATTTATTTTGTTTCTCATCTTCATGTTACATTTCCGAGCCTTTGCTAAAATCTTTACACCCTTTCCTGGGACTACCTGGTCCATTTATGATGCTTGTCCGACTCTCGATCTTTGTGGTTTTACTTTGCATCCCAATCTTGCGTGGTGTTCCTCTACTTGCCGACTCTTGTCTCTTTCGCCAATTACAGTTTTTGTGAATCCTTTCCCTTGCTGTTCCACACTTGTTATCTTTGTTACACTTTAGGTGCCATGCACTTTATCGCTTTGGGAGCTGATAATCGGCTTTGAAATTCCTTCTGTTCGCTTAAACAAAAGACTGTAGAAACTCGAAAGAAAAATGAAATGTAATGACTCCGAATGGTATTTATAGTAGGGAATTCCTGATTTACTGACTATTGGAAAGAAAAGAAGGGGGAACTTATCTGAAGAGGAATAACTAGTTCTTGAGATCATGACATGTACTTCGGCCTAGTCGACCCAACCCGCTTTGATGACCGACCTTCTATTGCCATGCTTTTGTTGTTGTGACCTTTCTAACCCAATTCCTTCAAACAAATCCTAGCTTGACCTGACTTACAGTGTTCATCCACCGATAGCCCTTTTCTAAGTTTTGCTTTTTGCCTCACCTTCGCCTTATGGTGCCCGTGAGGGTTTTCACCAATGAGGCTCTCTCATTTTTAATTCCCTCACCTCTCGTTGCCTTAAGGTGCCCGTGGGGGTTTTCACCGATAAGACTCTCTCATTTTATCATCTCTATTGCTTGACTCGGAGTGCTGCCTCTGACATGAATCATCTCTACTTACTCAACTTGGCATCTTTTAAAGACTGATCAGAAGGTCTTTCTTTGGACCGTAATGTGGGCTTTTGGATAGGGTTAGAAAGAAAGGATATCAAATGCTCAAAGCAATTAAAATGGGTTCAAAATTACAACTTTTTGAATCAAATTCTTACAACCACAACTTCTGCCCCAATTTTTTGCTTGTGGACTTTTGCATTTTTATTTTGATGAGACCAAACCGTGAGGCTGCCTACATATCCTTTTAAAAGGAATCAGGTCACACGTAGTTCATACCGACTCCTTGTTTTTTGTTGTTGTTTTCCTTCTCCCCTTTCTTGTGTTTTCCTTCTCTCTTTTTCTTTGTTTTGTTTTCTTTTTCTTTCTTTCTTTTTCCTTTTCTCTTTTCTCTTTTTCTTTTGTTTTCTTTTTTCCCTTTTTTTCTCTCTTTCTTTTTCTTTTTCTTTTTCTTTTTCTTTTTCCTTTTCATTCTTTTCATTCTTTCCTTTCCTTTCCTTTTACTGCATTCTCGCACTTGCACTTCTGACTTTTGTTACTTATTCCGAAATAGGGGTATGAAAGAAAATAACTAACTCTCAAAGAGGTTAGCAAATGATATAGTATTTAGTTAGCAGAATAAAATGCCTTCGTCATTCCAATTTTCAAAATATGCCAAGTACAAACAAGTGTCGAGTATAGACAATGATCTAAAATAAAATCATACATAATATCTTTTGACAGCATCCAAATATATATCCATTTCCACACATATCCCTTCCACATTTATCAGATACAATGCTCCATTAGACGACGAGTGGTCCTTACCAGTTTGGAGCAAACTTTCCCTTTGCCTCGGCCTGGTGAGGGTGGATGTTCTTTAATACCAATTGACCTACTTTGAACTATCTGGGGCGCACTTTCTTATTATATGCCCTGGCCATCCTTTGTTGATACTATTGGCCGTGACAGACCACCGCCAATCGTTTCTTGTCAATCAAAATCAATTGCTCTAAACGAGCTTTGACCCATTCTTCGTTATCGATTCCTGCTTCGGCCATGATTCGAAGAGAGGGGATTTCAATATCAGCCGGGACTACCGCCTCTGTGCCATACACCAACAAGTACGGAGTGGCCCCTACTGAAGTGCGGACGGTGGTGCGATAGCCTAACAATGGAAAAGGTAACTTCTCATGCCACTGCCTGGACCCTCTACCATTTTTCGAAGTATCTTCTTTATGTTATTATTGGACGCCTCAACTGCTCCGTTTTCCTTGGGGCGGTATGGAGTAGAATTTGATGCATGATCTTAAATTGCTGACATATTTCCCTCATTAAGTGACTGTTGAGGTTTGCCTCATTGTCCGTGATTAGTGTCTTTGGGATCCCGATCGACAAATGATATTCTCATGCACAAAGTCGACCACACCTTTTTGGTCACTGCCTTGAAAGTTTTGGCTTCAACCCATATGGTGAAATAGTCAATAGCAACCAGGATAAATGTGTGTCTGTTAGAAGATGCTGGCTCAATGGGCTCGATGACGTCCATGCCCCAAGCAACGAAAGGCCATAGTGCAGACATTATATACAACTCAGATGGCGGAGAGTGAATTAGGTCTCCATGCACCTGACATTGGTGGTTTGCGCACAAAGCTAATACAGTCCCGCTCCATGGTGAGCCGATAATATCCTGCCCGAAGAAACTTCTTTGCCAAAACATATCCACTCATTTGTGGCCCGCAAATGCCAGCATGCACCTCATTCATGATGGCTGTTACCTGCCCAGCATCTATGCATCTTAGCAAATCAAGATCTGTTCTTTTATATAATATTCCTCTACTGAAGAAAAAACCACTTGAAAACGACGGATTGTTCTTTTCTGGTCACTCGTGGGTTGTACTGGGTACATACCTCTCCTGATATATTCCTTGATTCGTGGAACCAAGGCTCACCGTCAATCTCTTCTTCCACCATGTTGTAATAAGCATGCTGATCATGGACCTGGATATGTATCGGGTCAACATAAGCCTTGTCCATATAATGTAACATTGACGCCAAAGTAACCAGGGCATAGGCAACCTCATTGTGAATTCTAGGTATGTGCCTGAACTCTATTGACCGGAATCGTTGGCAAAAGATCTTGCAAGCATTGCCGGTATGGTATGAGTTTTAAATCTTTTGCTTCCCACTACCCTTGAATCTGGTGTACCAGAAGGTCTGAGTCTCCCAAGAACAAGACTACCTGGACACCCATGTCTGCTGCTAATCTCAGGGCCAAAATGTACGCCTCATATTCTTCCATATTGTTAGTGTAGTAAAAGCGGAGTTGGGCTGTGATTGGGTAATGATGCCTTTCTTTAGAGATAAGCACTGCTCCTATCCCAACGCCTTTCATGTTGGCAGCCCCATCGAAAAACAATTTCCATCCTGACTTCTCATCCCGTTCCTATCCATCAATATGCATCTCTTCCTCATTCGAAAAGTATGTGTTCAAGGGATCATATTCTTCATCTATCGAATTTTTAGCTAAATGTTCTGCAAATGCTTGTGCCTTCATGGCTGTCCTAGTCATGTAGATAATGTCAAATTCCTTGAGCAAGATTTTCCATTTCGCAAGCCTTCCTGTGGGCATGGGCTTTTGGAAAATGTATTTTCATGGGTCCAGGCGTGAGATTAGATAAGTGGTGTATGATGACAAGTAATTCTTTAACTTCTGGGCTACCCACATCAAGGAGCATCATGTCCTTTCAAGATGAGTATACTTAGCTTCGTAAGCTGTAAATTTCTTGCTGAGGTAGTATATGGCCTGCTCTTTTCTCCCGGTAACATCGTGCTGACCCAACGCGCACCCAAATGAGTTGTCAAAGATTGTCAAATATAAGATCAAAGGCCTTTCTGGTTCCGGCGAGACCAATACCGGCAGGTTCGACAAATACTTCTTTATCTTGTCAAAAGCTTCCTGGCACTCCCCTCTCTATTTCGATGCGAAATCCTTTTTCAAAAAATTAAAGATGGGTTTGCAGATGGTTGTGAGTTGAGCAATGAACCAACTGATGTAATTCAATCTTCCCAGCAGACTCATCACTTCTGTTTTATTCCTTGTTGGCGGCAGTTCCTGTATAGCTTTGATCTTTTATGGGGCTAGTTCGATGTCTCAGCGGCTAACTATGAACCCTAAAAACTTTACGAAGGGGACCCCAAATGCACATTTTGCCGGGTTGAGTTTGAGGTTATACCTGCGGAGCCTTTCAAAGAATTTCTTCAGGTCTTTGATACGATCAGATTGCTTTCTAGACTTTACTATCACATCATCCACATAGACTTCAATTTCCTTAAGTATCATATTATGAAAAATGATTGTCATGGCCCTCATGTATGTTGCCCCAGCATTTTTCAAACCAAAAGGCATGACTCTATAATAATATATCCCCTACGGTGTGATGAACGCTATTTTCTCCAAATATTCTTCATCCATTAAGATCTGGTGGTAACCTGCGTAACAATCCACGAATGAACCGATCTCATGCTTCGCACAATTGTCGATCAATATGTGGAAGTTCGGCAGGGGGAAGTTGTCTTTTGGACTTGATTTTTTGAGGTCATGATAATCAACACACACCCTGGTTTTACCGTCCTTCTTTGGTACATGCACAACATTAGCTAACCAAGTGAGGTATCGTGTGACTCGGATGACTTTTGCCTCAAACTACTTGGTCATTTCCTCTTTAATTTTCATACTCACATCAGTTTTGAACTTTCTCAACTTTTGCTTGACAGACGGGTAGGCTGGGTCAGTGGGTAACTTATGGACCACCAAGTGAGTGCTCAATCCGGGTATGTCGTCGTAGGTCCATGCAAAGACATCTTTGTACTCAAGCAACACTTCTATCATTTCTTTCCTAAGTTGTGGCTCCAGATGGACACTTATTTTTGTTTCTCTGACATTATCCAGACTTCCTAAATTGATTGCCTCGGTATCATTCAGGTTTGGTTTGAGTATTTTTTCGAATTGGGTCAACTCTTTAATAATCTTGTCCCATCCCCCTTCCTCATCATACCCTGGTTCATCCTCATGTTCTATTTCCTGAATTATTATTTCTGAACTAGACCTATTTTGAAGGCTGGGCCGATGAGTCCTTATGCATGTCAGATCACTAGAACCAACATAAAAATAACTGTACAAAAGAGAAAAGAAAGAAAAGTAAAGAGAAATGGAAACTATCAGCATTGCTAAAAGGGAAATTGCAATTTCATTAGAATCAAAGATAAACAGAGTTACACATCCAAACGGACGGAAATAACAACTGAATTAACAACTCTAACACTAGTCAAAACTAGACTGAAAGGAAAATCAAAGCCGACTACAACGACTCTCTCCAAGTGGAAGAGGAGAGGCTTCCCAGTTCTAGATTTTTGCGCATGCTCCCACAAACTGCACATCTGCCCTGCTTGATCCTTCTCATGCCTCGACCATATTCACCTCATTGAACAGTCTTTCTAATCTCTTATCAAGATCTCCATCCGCGTCGATCAGCGGGCCGAAAATTGTTGGGCCGAGACCATTGCTAGTGATGGGCTTAACGAATGATCTAGACAACCTTGGGATGGGCTTTGGGAGAACCCAAGCCTTCTGTCTTAGCTTCTTGGCTTGCCTTATGTCTGCGGCTGTGGGCTTGAACCCTAGGCCAAAAGTTTCCAGATATTTGGGGAGGGACACTGGTTGCACAATGCCTTGCAGAGAAGCCCCCAACCCTTTGCCGGGCATAAAACCATTTTTCAACATTTCAGAAGCTGCCATGACGGATGCGGTTGCTATCTTTGGGGTCGTGACAGCCTCACCCTCTGGGATTTTCTGAACTGACACAGTATCAAACACATGATATACCCATGTCCTTTTGTTGTCCTCAGATTCAATGAAAGGTAGATCGCGTCACCTGAAGGGCACTGATTTTCTTCACCATACACCACAATCTCTTGCTTGTCCCATTCAAATTTGACCATTTGATGCAGTGTAGACGGCACTTCTTTGGCTGCATGAATCCAGGGCCTACCCAACAACAGGTTATAAGAGACTGCTACATCCAGCACTTGAAATTCCATAGTGAACTCAACGGGCCTTAGTGTCACTTCCAACACTTATCCCCCACAGTGTCTTTGCCTCCGCCATCGAAACCTCGAACACATGTTATTCTTGCGGACCCTTTCATTATCCACCTTCAACTTGGTCAATGTGGACAATGGACAAATATTTGCATTGGACCCGTTGTCGACCAAAACTCGGGTAACCACAACATTTTCACATTTCACGGTCAGATAAAGAGCCCGGTTGTGCTAAGTGCCCTCCATGGGCAATTAATCATCAGCGAATGTGACCCGGTTTACCTTGAATATCTTGTTTGCAATCTTTTCCAAATGATTCACCGTTATCTTGTCTGGGACATGGGCTTCATTCAAAATCTTCATCAACCCCCGGCGTTGTTCATATAAGTGGATTAGAAAGATAACAAAGAAATCTGAGTTGGTGTCTTCCCTAACCTCTTTTCCTTTGTACATCACTATTTCTTGCTCATATCTCCAAGGAACGACTTTGCTGTTGATGACTGGTGGCTGGATCACTGGTTTTACGATAACTAGCTCTATGCGAACACCTTTCACAACCACGACAGGTTCTCTAGCTGCCCTATGTACTGTTACTTTTTCCTGTTCTTGCTTTGGCATAAACGCACATGCTGAGCTCCCCTGAACTATGACAGGTTTGTTGCCTTTTTTCTTTTGCCTCGGTTACTAGCTTCTCACTGCTTGTACTCTCAGTTGGCTTAAACTCACTGGCTTTGATCATCATTACCATTTGTGAGGGCCTTTTGGACTCTCCCCTTCTTTTTACAATCTCAATCATGTTGGTTTCCTGATGGGCCGATAGCGGGTTTTGGTTAATATTGGGCACCTCTGGGGTCTGAATCTCGATCCGGCGGGTGTCAATAAGTTCCTAGATGGCATTCCATAAATGCCAACACTTTTCGGTGTCATGACCTGGTGTACCGGAACAGTACTCACAGCTGACAGAATAATCTAGATTCTTCGGGGGAGAATTTGGAAATTTCGCTTCAATTGGTCTCAAAATATCCAGTTGTCGCAGCCTGTGGAATAAGCTAGTGTAGGATTCTATCAGCAGGGTGAAAGTCTTTTTCTTTTGCACCCTTTCATTTCTCAGGATTGGATTGGCTCGGAAGGTGGGCTTTGGGGGCTTTTTGTAGACTCTTGGAGGTGGGTAATAATTTTGTGGAGTTGGGTAGGTATTTTGTGGGGGTGGCGCACGCCATTGTGCATGAGCGAGAGGTTGGGTATATGCTTGCGCATGATGGACTGAGAAGCGGGGTTGTGGTGGTGGATAGTAATGTTGTGGTGGGCCGTATGGAGTATATGGGTATTTTTGGTGGTGAGTACGGGGCTTGGCGTAATGAGATGGCACCCAAGGACTGAACCAAGTTCCTGACTCCACTGTCGCTACTTCCTCTTTCTTCTTCTTCCCGAAGGTTCCCCCAGCTCCACCCTGGATGGCCCGAGTAGTTTCCTTAATTGTAGAGTAGCTCCTGATTTTGTTGGATTTGAGGCCCTCCTCGACCATACTTCCCATCTTGACCACTTCATTGAAAGACTTCCCCACTGCTGACACCAAATGTCCAAAATAGGTAGGTTCTAATGCCGTAGAAAATAATCAACCATCTCACTCTCCTTCATAGGAGGATCAACTATAGCAGCTTGTTCCCTCCACCAGAAGCCGTACTCCCTAAAACCCTCATTGTGTTTATTCTCCAGCTTTGTCAGAGATAGACGATCCGAGACAATCTCGAGATTATATTGAAAGTGGCAGGCAAACGCTTGTGCCAGGTCATCCCAAGTATACCACCGATTGTGATCCTGCCGAGTATAGCACTCCAGCGCCGAGCCACTTAAACTATGGCTAAAGTATGCCATTAGCAATTCATCTTTTCCCCATGCTCCCCTCATTTTGCTGCAAAACCCCCTTAGATGCGCGACCGAATCGCCATGCCCATCATATAAGTCAAATTGAGGCATCTTAATACCTGGAGGAAACTGCACGTCCGGAAATAGACAAAGATCCTTGAACACCACGCTCACCTGTCCACCTAATCCCCGCATGTCCCTGAATGATTGTTCCAGACTCCTGACCTTTCTAAGAATCTCTTCCTGCTTTGGATTTTTGATAAGTTTTTCAACTCCCGTCGGGATTTCGGGATGGGGAGCATAAGAATAAGGCTCATGGGTCTTGTAAGCAGGGTCTGGTGGATAGTATTGAGGGTCGAAAGCTTGAAGCAGGGGTTCGCTTGATCACCTATGGAGTGCATGAGGCATGGGTGTCATATAGATAGGGGCAATTGGCGGAAGAGAGTGAGGAGTGACTTTGGGTAGTGGAGCTGGTGGTGGTTGAGAGGTCGTACCCTGATGTTGTGAATAGATAACAAAACTTTAGGGTGGATCAGTGGCGGACTGGTCAGGTGCTTGGGCCAGTAGCGGGATGAAGGTTGGATTAGCAGGATAGGTCGGGGGCGGCTGTCCTCTTGCCCATGCCTGGTATATCTCAGCCATTTGGTGCATTAGCTTATACATTTCCTCCTTCATAACATTAACATCCAATTCATCTGGTTCCTTCGAGGGGTCAATAATGCTGACATCGGTTTCCTGATTGGCCATGACTTGCTTGCTTTTAGACCGCGTGTTGTAGGAGTGGGTTGCCAGAATGCCGCGAGTACTAATAACTTGTCTAGTCTGAAACTTGAATTACACCAAAAAACTTGTTAACGGTTAGGTTCTGACACATAAGCGGCCACATATTGGGTATGAATGCACCTAAATAACAGTCAGTCACTACATGCATTGGTTAGTTACGTCATCCCGACTTTTATTTCTTTATTTGCGAAGCCCCTTTGATTTTACCTTATTCTCTCCCTTCTTCCTATTTCATTCACTTTCTCTCTTATTTTATTCAATTGTGATCGAATCCTATGTAGATTTCCTACGTATCATGACCCCGTATGAATCAGACCAAGCGTAGTTCTTGTAAGTAAAAAAACGAAGCATAAAAATATTTTGGAAATTTCCATCCTCATAATAACAAACTTCGGTTACAAGGACTCAAAATATTGGCAAATTAAACAAGAAACTAACAATCTTTGATAAAAAGCGAACTACAGACTCGAAAAGCAATTAACTATGCGTAAAAGAAAAATACAGACTCCCGGTTAAACCAATATATTTTGATAAAAGGAAGCGTAATCTTTATGATTACATTAATCCTTCAAGTTCTCTTGGGCCTTGCGGGGCATCATTCGGCCTTGCCGCAGGCTTGCGTGCTAAACTCCTTAGGAGGTGGTGGAGATCCTCCATCACTTGCTAAACAAAGGTCATGGTGGTGGCAAAGAACATGGATCTTGTCATATCCTCGCAATGGTTGCACTTTGTGGTGATGTCGTCTGCGATCACCCGTACTCTTTCCCTAATAACACCCTTTTCTTGCAACAAACGCCCAATTTGCTCGGCCCTTGCCTTTAGAGTTCTCTCGGCTACCTGATTCAGTTCCTGGAATTGCTGAAAATCCATCTCCAACCTTGCTATCGCTGCATAACAATGTTCTCTCTCGGCTTTGAGGTCCCTGACTTTCTTGCCAACTCTGTTCTCAACCATGATGACCCTACGTTTTAACCCAGGAACCTCATCGTCATGCTTTTACTTTAACTGCTCAATGATGCGGGCTTGTTCCTCCGCACTTTTAGCTAATTGTTTCTGAACCCTGGATAGTTTTCCTTTCACCTTGTTCAAGTCAAACCCATACTCGGTTACTTTTCGCCTCAAATTGTCTATGAGTTTTTCATCCTTCGCGCTCCTGGGGGGTTTTTCTGCGGCTGCTTTCATTTTCTGTATTTGGGCTCGCAACGCCTCATTTTCTTTGGTTAATCTTTTCTTTTCTCCCTCATCTGCTGCGGATTGCAAACCATATACAAACTGAAGCTCTTTGACCTGTTTTTCTAATCTTCCTATGGTGGCCCTGTATTCATTTTCCTGGGCTAGCCAATCCCATTATTCTTGATATGTCTTAACAAATTCTTGGAGATTTGGTCTTTTAGTTGGCCTTCAGGGCTTTATATCTTTTTTATACCAAGAATGTATCCCGGTGCAACCTCGCCATTAGATATGTCGCGTACTCGGGTACCCACTTTCAAGTATTGACATTCGCTCCAGATTTGACGTACGACGACTTCAGGGAATTGACTATTGGGGCTAATCTCAACCGCATGGTGGCTAATATCCTCGTCCCTGGGAATCATTTGGAATCTACCTAATTGCCTTTGTACTTTGTATGACGCATAGGGTTGGATACTTCAAAGACCCATCAGAAGGAAATGAGGCCTGGTGGCTGGCATATACACGATTTCATCCACAGGGAGCCACCCGAATGTTCACTCTATCTGATTTGCAGTGACAACCCGGAGATGCGACACCCATTCTGTGATACCCTCTAGTAACCTAAACCCATCAACCCTGTTGTAGAATTTTTCTATGCATCTCTTTGTTGGTGACCCATAATTCATGAACCGAGGCTGGTGGCATAAGTGCTCGATCATCTATATTTGTAACAATAGGTTACATCATTCAAAGAATTCTCCTCTCGCTTTACAGGTAGTGAGAACACGGAAGATCTCAGATAAGATCATAGGAGTGAGGGTGCTCTTGGCCTGAGTTAGTAAAGCGATGACGATTCCTGCTATCTATATATCAATATTTTCGTCCTTCCGCGGAAACACCACAAGACCCAAGAAGAAAACCATGAATGCAAATTATTGATGCTCCTCCTATTTGCATTGGTTTCCTTTGCTAAAAATATGGTTTTCCGGGTTATTGAATCCCCCTATGTGCCTGTACCTCTGATATGTAACTGCGGGGTACAGAAGCCGGCTGACATGTCTGGGTTATGAACCTTCCTGCTGATTTTTAAGGAATCCAAGAACTTGTGCACGGCGAGGACTCTTTGTGCAATCAGGTATTGGTGCCTCAAGGGAATCGTAGGGGTTCCAATATATCCAGTTATTTCTTCCAATGTCGGTGTGAGTTCAAAATCCGAGAAATGGAGTACATTGTGAGCCGAGTCCCACAATGTGATTAATGCATTTATGATATCTTCCCTCGGGTTAATTTTCAGCAACCCAGTAAGTCCTCCCAAATCCACGTTGACCCTATTTCGCCCCGCTTCCCCCAAGTCATTCCACAACATGTGTAGCTCCAAGGGAATTTTGTTCATGAATGTTATCAGAAAATACTAATCCGTGCTCATTCTGCACATTTATTAGGGCGAATTAGTATCTCAAGATTTTGTTCTACTTGACTCCACAAAACATTAAAACTAACCTCTTTCTTTTATGAAATTTATTTTCTAAAATCAGGGCCCAAGTTATCGAATACGACCTTTCCGCACTTCCAAAGGAAGATCTTAAGACCGTGCTCGCTGACCAGCCAAAATAAGACTCAGAGGTGGCAATTTGAGCAAAGTCAGCCTTCCGGCGTCCCTTTCGATAACATTCGGCTATTCTTGGCAGTAACGACATCACCCATTTTGTTTGGGAAAATAAAATTGGACATTTTTTTTTCCTTGTTTTGGTTATTTTTGCAAAAGGGAGGTTGGACCCAATGGGGGTTTCCTACATATCTCGTACCTGATGAGAATCAAACCGGCGTGGTTCGGGCAAAACAATTTATCAAAACCAAAACTTTGTGGAAAAGCCCCTTCTTCTTTTGTTTTTTTTTACTTTTCAAAAATCTGGCAGCAATTCGGCGCTATTTGAGCATTGGTTTTACAAGACAAATGATTAATCTCAGCCAGCCCTAGTACCACTTATTTTCTGAAATTTCTTTTCTTATTTGCAAGCCGGTCAACATGCAAATCCAAAGTAGCTAAATGCACAACACGTAATATGCATTAGGATGGTCTTCTCATTTCGGGTCACCTGTCCTAGATGGAACTAACCCATGTGTTGAGTCCTCTAAGTCAAATACATGATGCAAATAAGCGTTCCTACTAGGGATCCGGCATGGGGCTGAGTTATTCTAGGTTAAAAACCCTTGGTATATGTTCTAGACAGTGTACCCGAGCGGATAACTCGAGTCGAGAAGGGGGCTACGTACCGGGAACCAAAAGGCCATCCAGCGGCCTCTTTCTTATTTCCGGGAATGACACTAACATAATAGGGAGTCTCAACCAGTAAGCACATCCCCAAAGGTGAGGAGAGAAGGGTTCATAGGAGTTTATATGTATAGTTCAGATAATATCAAAGCGGTAAAAACATCATATTGCACATTAAGCCAACATGTAAAATCAGATAATAAACAAAGCCAAATACAACAATTATTCTAAGCTCGAATTCTTGAACCATGAACTACAGATTCTAGATTCGTCCCCAACAGAGTCGCCAGAGCTGTCACACCTCCTTTCGGCTACTACAACCCGACGAAGGGCGTAGATATGGGAGTGTTTCCAATTAAGGACAATCGAAACGAGATTCAATTATATAAGAGAATTTCAGAGTCACCACTTGGGAGATTTATGGTGTTTCAAGTCACCGTTTAGAATCCCGAATCGAGAAAAGAATGACTCTGTTTAACAGTCTGCGAACCAGAAATCCTAGTAAGGAATTCTATTAACCCGGGAGAAGGAGTTAGGCATTCGCGGGTTCCGTGGTTCTAGCACGATTGCTCAACTGTTATATTTGACTTAAATTACCTGATTTTATACAGTTATGAATCTTTGTGCATTTTAATCTTTTAACCACTTTTATTCTTATTTGAAAAGAAAATTGCAACATCATTAAAATATGCCTCGAACCACGTCAAATAAATGCACCAGTGGTTTTTACACGTTCTATCTTCGTTGGGATTTGGATTTAGGTCACATAAATGCACACCCGTATTTAAGGAGATAAAATTATTAAAAACGAGGCTAAAAGCAACTATCGTGTTGTTATCTTTGCGGGAAAGCCGTAAAATTCACTAAACGGCATGTCCCGAATTCTCTAAATATTTTTTAAAAAATTAAATAGGGACACAAATTTTATGGATTCCTTTCGGCGCAGCACTTCTCATTTTTATTTAAAAGGTCAATCCTAAAGCAAACTAAAATGCGCCTCTAAAGGACTTAGCTAATTGATGTCGGAGTCCGGGCTTTCAAAACTTGGGTCCATATTTAAATAAAGATTAAATTCTCTTTGTTATAATGTACTATCTAATTTGACGCTACTAATTTCTCTCATTTACGCTCTCAGCTGAAGCAGACCAATCGTGTGTTATTGTATTTTGGTCTAACATGAGCCTAGAATTGAGATACGTAGGAAACAAGGGTATGCGGAAGTCGAAGTTGGGCTTGATGTTGTTACCTATCTAGCCCAAGGTAGTTCAGTAATGCACAAATAACTTTATGTATCCAGATTTATATCACACGTGTGAGTAAAGATTAATGCAAAGCAATGGTAAAATTAAAACCAGCTTTATGGCTCGCATTTGATCAACTATTCTATACGAACAATGACTCACAGTGATAGTCCCAAACAATCCTATTAACGATGTTTGACTACCATGATACAATCATATCAACTAACACAAGCCAGTCACCATACAAGGTTAATAGCTCAGAGATTCGCTTGAATTGGTAGCTACTTGATTTTCAACCCTTTTCTATCTTTTAGCTCACTTTTTCTATCTCTTTTTTTTTTCAACCCCCTTTTCAGCTTTTTGCACTAGTATATATATCCTCACTGATAGGGCTACCTTCAGATTTTGAATTGTCTTTTAGTCCCTATTTATTTACTACTTTAGTCCCTCATTCCCTAGCTTGCTACCCAATTTATCTCAATAAAAATCTGAACTGCAATTACCCCATATTCCAGAAGTTTCTTCACTTAACTACCAAAGATTCTTTGTCACAAAACCTGAATTGCCCTTGTGTTGCTCCTATAATGACTAAACCTAGCCCAACCTTACCCTAGTCGACTTAACTATGATCGGATGACCTAAAACCCTGAACCACAGAACCCTAGTTACCTAAATGTCTGAATTAGTTAACCCTAATCCAAATTAACCAAAAATGTGCAACACCAATGTCTAACCAAGGCAGATAATAAGATTAAATTGACAGAACCAAACTAAATCAAAGCATAAATACATGTTGCTTTTCACTTAGAAGACCCAAGCTAAATCATTCAACCACTAATGGAAAAAATGAACCAAAATAAAACATTCAGGAGATGAACATGTATATTTATCCAAAGATCCAGAGATAAGAACTCAGAGTCAAAACACATAGTCAATTTTTATAAACATGTTTACATTAACAGTGTCAGCCAAAAATTAAACCAATCATGAAGTATGTTCAAGAGAAGAACATATTAACTACTAAGCTTCCTACACTATTATCTTTTCAAATGGACCATGTATTAAACCTAAACAGAATAGAGAAGGAGATGAACACAAAAGTATTTTAAACAACAGAAACGGCCTCAAAGACACTATACTATTATTAACAGGGTAAAATGACTTACCTTAATTTTTTTGGGCTTCAACAACCACATGCAACATCACATTGGTTCCGGTTAAATTTGACGATCAACCACAATGATGGTGACTCGAGAGCGATGGGTCATAGATCTGGGTGGAGGGGTCTGGGAGTTATTTGAAAGGAACTAGGTGTGTTTTCAGGTAGAGGAGGGCCAGAGGGGTGAGTGGTGATGGTACGGAAGTCGTAGGAGGTTCGTCACCGCCATGCATGGCGGAGCTACCATTTCCAATGTATATTTGAGGGGTTGGGGCTACATTCAAAGGTTCCTGATGTTGGGGTTGGAAATAGGGGAGCGAGGGGAGTGTGTGGTATTATTTTGGGAGCCACTGGCCACCAGGTGTCGCCGTGGACGGCGGAGCTGCCCCTCTTTGAAAGAATAATCGACAAGTTCAGGCGAGTTTTGAGGGGCGATCTTAGGAGGGTTGGAAATGGGGGAATGAGGGGATTCCGGGGTGTAATTTTGGAGGTCATTGGAGTTACGCCGGCGGCGGCAGTGATTTCCGGACAGCGACGGACGGTGGTGGTGCGGTGGAAGCACGATGGTGTTACACCGGTTGCTGGACTATATACGATGAGGGTGATTTGTGTCTCTGAAGGAATGAGTATCGTTCAGACACTTTTTATTAAAGTGTGAGGTTCATTCTGAGCCTTTGGATTAAAGAGCATGGACGGTTGAGATCAAACAATGTCAAACGACGTCGTTTTTGGACCTGATATTTTGGACCGGCCAGGTACCATTGATCCTGAGTCAAATTTGATGGGTCATGTCGTTTTGAGCTGAGCTTTATGACCAAAGTGGCCCAAATCATGGTCTTATAAAAGACCCAAGTTATATACAATTATTTGTTCGCTCTTTTTCATTTATATATTTTCATAATTTTTTTAATAAAAAGTAAAAGATAAACCAGAGTATATTTAAATTCTGCAAAATAGACTGAATAAACCTCTTAAAATAACCTAAATCTAAAATTCAAAAGAAAATTAAACAAATGTAGGAATAACCAATTTTGTTTTTTTTTTCTCATTTTCAACATTAACTAAACATGCGAAAATTAAATCCTAAATACAACCGTGACGTTTTATATTTTTTTTGGATTATGCAAATTAAAACATGCAATATACAAATAAACAAAAAATTATGCAATTAATTCTTAAACTTCAAACAAACACAAAATCACGCAAATAAATACCAAAAATACAAATAATAACAGAAAAATGCAAATAAGTACAAAATTACACAATTAATTCCTAGAAATCCAAATATTAAAAGAAAATTCTTAATTTAATGAATTTTATGGGAACATGTCAAGCGAGACAAAAATAACGTGCTCACAATAGGAATGTAATGCGCCGACTTGGTCAGCCTATCAACAATGACCCATACTGCGTCAAACTTCTTTCGAGTCCGCGGGAGTCTGATAACGAAGTCCATAGTGATCCGCTCCCACTTCCACTCAGGAAGCTCAATCCTCTGAAATAAACCACAGGCCTCTGATGCTCGTACTTAACCTGCTGACAATTCAAATAATGTGCCACATATGCTACGATATCCTTCTTCATCCTTCGCCACCAATAATGCTATCGCAAATCATGATACATCTTTGCGGCACCGAATGAATAGAGTACCAGGAGCTATGGGACTCCTCTAAAATCAACTCTCGAAGCCCGTCCACATTAGGCACACAAACTCAACCCTGCAATCTCAAAACTTCATCATCATCTAAGGTAACCTACTTGACACCTTTATGCTTCACAGTGTCTTTAAGGACACACAAATGGGCATCATCATATTGTTGATCACAGATACGCTCCAATAAAGAAGAACGAGCGACCATGCAAGCTAATACCCGGATAGGCTCAGGAATATCCAAGCTCACAAACCGATTAGCCAAAGCCTAAACATTCAAAGCAAGCGGTCTCTCAGTGACCGGAATATAAGCAAGACTGTCACACCTTCTTTTTCCTACACCCCCGAAAGGGTATAAGGAAGTTTTTCCAATTAAAGGGAAATCAAAATAAAATTATATTATTAAAAGATTTAGAGTCGTCACTTGGGATAATTAATGGTGTCCCAAGTCACCGGTTGAAATCCAAAGTCGAGGAAAAGGTTGATACTGCATTACAGCCCGTGAACCAAAAACCCGAGTAAGGAATTATCTTAATCCGGGAGAAGGTGTTAGGCGTTCTCGAGTTTCGAGGTTCTAGCACGATCATTCAACTGTTACAATTAGCTAAGTTATCTGATTTAAAACACTTTTAGACCCATGTGTAATTTCAACTTTTCAACCGCTTTTATTAATTAATTAAAGGAAGATTGCAACGTCAATTAAAATATGTTTTAAACCACATCACATAAATGCACCCGCAGTCTACAACACATTTTATCTAACATTGAGATTTGGATTTGGGTCACATAAATACACACTCGAGTTTAGGAAAATTAATTATTAAAAAACACGCCTAAAGCAACTACGCGTTTGCAACTTTGCGAGGACCATGAAAATTCCACTAGGTGGAACGCGTCGAATTCTAAGTATTAAATCAAAAATTAATTAAAGAGGGTCATGCAATTGTCATTCTTGTTTGGCACGGCGCACCTTGATTCTAATCTAAAGAAAATGAATTCAAGTTATATTTGGAGGGCCATGAATTATTTATGTTATCTAGTATAGTTCACCCCACTAATTAAAGAAACTCAATTATCAAAACATTAATGGGCAAGGACTCTACCATGGTTAAAACTAACAAAATATATTTTAAAGGAAAATTTAATAGTTTGAAGTTGAAATTTGGGCCCAACGTGAGGCCCAATAACCTGTAGAGGTGATGCCCTTTTTTAATTAGAGTTCATCATGAGTCCAAGCTGGGACCCATGAGGGAACCCAAGTTGAAGCTAGATCGGCTTCAACAAGTGATGGAGTCTTTGTTTCGAGCCAACACATCAACACAAGGAGTCAATCTTTTGCATTCAATTCTACAATCCATGCTACATGGCTTTAGGTGGATTAAACTATTTGTTTATTTGAAACATTTATCAATACCTTTCATGCAAATACAACAATCCAAACATCTAACACGTCTAGTCTAAATTTAAAATAGCCATCCGAGAACCACTATTAAAACTAGCACATATTGTTCAAGTTACATGCCCACATTAAATGATTCATCATGATACATAATTCTGAAGTGTCTTATGACCTTTTATACTTGAACGAATAACTTAATATTACCAATTAATCTTCAAGTGTAAAGAAAGAAGAAGGGTACACTATCAGATGTTACTGCTAGCCTCCTCATGAGATGATTTTCATGCATAAGCACAGTCAGTACTCCTACTTAACCAAATCATACGATTAGAGCTAATGTCAAACCCTTAACATACAAATAAACTTAGCTTCCATTTGATAGGATGTCAACATAATACTCTAAAGCATGATTCAAGAGACTAGGTAAACAGGAAAAAGCAAAACTTGGCTTGGCTTCAGGCTTTTGTCATAGACGCCTATACACAATCAACTCATTTCTTAGAAATCCACATAAAACAAAGCTTTAGTTAGTTTTAACCAACAAGTTAACCAATCTAAAACCTTCACCTTTCATAATGCTAAAACCCATAATCTAGCACTCACACTTTCAATTGATACTAATTCATCTAGAAATCTGAACTCCATATTTATTACAAATATAAATGAGAAAAATAGAAACAGAAATGTTCAAATCAACTTCATATTCATTCTAAATTCCATTTGAACATGAGACTCGACAATCACTTGCTCTCCATAGTTTATAGGTTTACTCGGAGATCGAAAGGCAACAAAGAAATGAGGAATCAGTGGTTGAGCAGCAATGTATCAGTAGCAAAAATCAGTCCCACCAAAACCATCTCAATCCCAGAAGATGATGTGCAATAATCAACAAAAATCAACCAAAACTTCAAATCAAACTCTTAATCCACCCGAAATCACACCATTTCAACACCTAGATAAATCAAAAATCATTTCAAGAATTTGAAATCTAAGAAATCACCAAAAAGATCAATGAAACAGTAAATTTTAGTGGAATTCTTAGCCGACTTCTTTTCAGAATTTTTTAACTCTTCAATCTATGCCTTGAAATACAAGGAAGAGATGTATTTATAGGCAAGAAAATAGGGCAACCTAATGATTAAGCAAATTTGCACTTGGACCCTTATTCAATTCTCTTTTTTGCTTAAGGATCCTTAAGTTAGAATCATATTTTCATTTAATCCCCAACTCTAGCTTCCTCGAAGCTTCCTTAAGCTGTAACAACAAGATTCCCTATCCCAAATTACAAAAATTACCCCCTCAACCCTGTTCATTACCCTAAAAACCAACCCGGGTCAACTGACCAAGCTAATGGGTCTACAGACCCCAATTAACTTTCCATCTGAGCTAATTCCCTTTCTGATTCAATTTCAACTCAAACAGAAAAATAAGTAATAGAACGAGCCAACCATTTGGGCTCAAACAAATTTCTGAACCAACTGCCTTCTTTGGCCCAAGATATGAATAGAATTAGATATACTAGATAGACTAAACCAAAATAGACTTAAAGTAAAATTTTAAGTAATGGCGAAGCCCAGATAAAAAAGACCCATGCAAAGACGACACAAACATATAAAAGGAGACGGAGAAGGATGACCAAAAACAATGCAATAAAGGAGGTAAAACCAGAAATGAAACAAAAATACCTAATCAGCTGGCTAAGATTTCTTATTTATCCTCTCGATTTTGACTAAAAGGGGTATCAACCATGTGATTTAAGATGAAAACACATGGTCAAGGTCCATTTTGATCTCAATCGTCAACGAATCCACCGATTCTGGAGTTTTGATATTTTTAGGTCTCACTTTCAACTTAGATTCAATGATTTTAGGACATGTTCGAGGGAAATGGAGTAGGATTTACAAAGAGGAGAGTGAGGGGATCACATGGTGTTAATTTAGTTGGGATTGGCGTTGGCGCAGCCGATGGGTGGTGGTGGGATTTAGGGGCAGCTAGGGTTTTGATGGGGTCTCTAAAGGGGTGATTTGGGAGAGATGATGAGAGACAGGGGTGGGGCTAGTTCAGACATTTATATAATAAGCCCACCCCACTTCCCCACTATTGGATCAAGCAAACCACGATGGCTAAGATGTATTTTAACCTAAACGGGGTCGTTTAGTTGGGGGTATAGGAAACAGATCGGGTCAAGGGGAAATTAGGCTAGGTCCGATCGTGTTTGGTTGGGTACAAGGGGGAAAGCTTGGGCCTGGGTAAAAGAGCTGAAGGTTGGGCCAACTGATTTGCTCTTCTCTCTTTTCTCTTTTTCTTTCTTTCATTTTTCTAAATTCATTTTGTTTTCTTTTTTTCTTCTTTTATTAAAAAAATTAAATTAATTCCTAAATTAATCCCTAGAATCTAATTAACTTAAATAAAAACACTAATTGAACCTAAATGATAATCAACATAATTAATTAAAAATAAATTAAAAGAAAAACTACTCAAAATAAGAGTTAAAAATAAACTATTTTTTGTGATTTTCCTTTTTTTAAAATAACTTAATTACTTAATTAAACCTAAAATATTTAATTAAAATCCTAAATGCAAATGCACATATATTATTTTGTATTTTTTCATTAATTAAATAAAATAAACATGCACAGACAAATGCAAACAACAAATGCCACAAAAATCCATAGCATTGCAAATAATGAAAAGTAATTTATTTTCTTGAATTTATGGAACTAATTCATATACGGCAAAATATCACGTGCTCACAGCTGCCCCTCTTTGCTCGAAAACACGAAGAGTTTTCGTGCAAAGATAAAGTGAGCGGATACGAGCGATTTTTAACCGTTTGAATATTCCGTGAGAAGCTTTTTTTAAATAGTTGACCGCACCCTACTTCTGAGGTTGTCTACATATTCTTTGCTATAAAGGAATCATGTCAGTGTAGTTCGAGAATGTTTGGTAGTTGGGACTACCATGAAGCTGTGATTTCACTATTGTTGTTGCTGCTGCTATTGTTTACTGAACCCCTTATTACACTATGGCAAAATAAACAGAAACTAGACTAAACTATGACCTATGAATTATAAAATCTCTATCTATATCTTCAAACTTGATCTTGTGGTTCTTGTTGCCTTGTTGACTTGTGTTATCCCAGTGAAGTCCCTTTGTTGCCAAGTGAATTGTAATCTGAGATGCTTTCCTTTTTCTCTAGGTGGATGCCTAATTGCTAAACTTTGAACTATAATCCCGTGCTCTCCTGGTGGGTGCCTGACTGCTGAAGTTGAACTGTATTCCCGTGCTCTCCAAGTGGGCACCTGACTGCTGAACTTAACCCGTGCTGTCTAGGTGCCTGATTGCCGTACTTGAAATGTATTCTCGTGCTCTTTAGGTGGGAGCCTGACTGCTGAACTTGAAATGTATTACTGTGCTCTCCGGGTGGGCGCCTGACTGCTGAACTTGAATTGTATTCCCATGCTTTCGAGGCGAGCGCCTGATTGCTGAACTTGAAATGTATTCCCGTGGTCTCCAGGTGGGCGACTGACTGCTGAACTTGAATTGTATTCTCGTGCTCTCTAGATGGGCGCCTGATTGCTGAACTTGAAATGTATTCCCGTGCTTTCCAGGTGGGTGCTTGATTTCTGAACTTGAAATATATTCCCGTGCTCTCCAGGTGGGCGCCTGACTGCTGAACTAGAATTGCTTCTCCCTGTTCTCCATGTGGGTACCTGATTTCAACAAAATAGACAAAACAAGGAAAATTTTCTGTTGAAACACGTTCTCAAGGCACTATACTAAAACGTGTTCATATTTGTAGGTTTTGATGAATGACAAACTATGCGCAATGGACATATGACGAGGTCCAAGCACAAGCGCGCAATTGATATATAACGAGATTTAAGCACAAGACCAAGGTCAAGCAAAGATATAAAGTTATACATGAGTCGTTCTTTAATTGTGATCTTGATCCGAACTCGTGGCAAAAGAGTGATTTCAAGTTGATTTTGGAGCTTATTAAGGTAAGTGTCTTGTCTAACCTTGTGTGGGAGACCTTCCCCTTAGAATATGATGTTTGTTAACTGAATGCCTCGTACGTGAGGTGACAAGCGCTTACTTGAGAAAATTGTTGGAAAATTCATTTTTAGTTGAAGTATTTAAATTGAGTTTTCTTGCTTACCTGTTCATTTTAAATTGCGAATTTATTCTATGCTAGTTTAGAGAAGCATGTTCATTGACTTCCTTGCCTAAGTGTTTAAACTATCTTATTTGTACTCCCCGTAGTATGTTTACTTAGTATTTTCTATTTCTTGTACTGAGTTAGTATCTTTCCTAATGTTTGGGTTGCTATTGTGTGTTTTTAAAATAGGACTACGGGTTGGCCTCCCGGGAGATCCCCCTGCACTTGATATATTCTGGACTGAGAGTGCGGGATACCAAGGGATCCCTGGCACATGAGATCGTAAGATTTGAAGATACCAAGAGATCGTCAGGATACCAAGAGATCCATAGTGAATATAATGATGATACCAAGAGATACTAGGGATACCAAGATATCCGTAGTGAATATGAGGATACCAAGAGATCCTTAGTAAATATAATGAGGATACCAAGAGATCCTCGGGATACCAAGAGATCCCTAGTGAATATTATGAAGATACTAAGAGATCCTCGGGATAACAAGAGATCCCTAGTGAATATAATGAGGATACTAAGAGATCATCGGGATATCAAGAGATCCCTAGTGTATGTGGTGAGGATACCAAGAGATCCCCGGCTATTATTTTCTGTTGTGAGTAGTGTTCCTTATATTGCTTTGTTCTATTTCCTATTGTTGTTTCCCTTATTTATCCTATTTAGATTCTCGTTGTAGACTTTATCTATATTGTTTTTCTTTATCTTATCATATATTATATTAATCTCAGTAGGGCCTTGACTTTCCTTGTCACTACCCAACCTAGGTTAGGCTTGGCACTTACTGAGTACCGCTGTGGTGTACTCATGCCTCTTCTGTGCATGTTTTTTATGTGCAGATCCATGTACTTTATCTCAGGTGCACTATCATTGAGGCGGAGAGTCGAGGTATACCTACAGCATCCGCAGACCGAAGGGTTTCCTTCCTTATTCTATCTGTAATGTTTAGATGCTATCATACTTTTTATGTAGACATTCTGGATATTAGAGCATTTACAGTATTTTCCTTTAGCCTGAGTTTCCCGTGAGTTTCTGGGTTTTGGGATTAAGTTGTTGACTTTCATATTTATTTTTGAGTTGCATATGCCAAGGGCACTTATATACTGTTTTTCTTCTAGTTTTGCTTAATTTAATTAAATGTTTCCGCCAGTTATATTAATTTCCGCATTGTTAGGCTTACCTAGTTGTAGGAACTAGGTGCCCTCATGAAATATTCGTGGAGGGTGAACTGGGGTATTGACAGATATATGCGCAACGCGTGTACCCTAAGATTAATTATACTAAAAGTAGGAAGCTACTACTTTCGTCATATCATATCTATATCTAAATCTATATCTATATCTATATCCATATTATTATAAAAGCATGAATAATTTACGCTAAATGTTGTACGACTAAATTATACTCGGAATATCAACCGACTTTTATGCACTTAAAATTTTAAAGTCTTTCTTTTACTATATAATTTTATATTGGATAAAAGTGTAAAATTAAGAATTTCTCTCATACTAGGATTTTGAAATTATCATCATTAGACACGGATATTATACCTATTTGTAATTGATTGTAATTAAGTGATGGCTTCATCCTCCATAATTAAAAAACCTTTTGTTCACAAAGTTTACATGTAATTTGTATAATTGTTGTTTGATCATGAGTTTCTACTAGGGATAGATACCAAAGCCAATCCATAGAATTTTTTATCTAAGCTATAATTTATTTCATATTTATAGCAACAATGATTGAACTCGGCTTTTGTTATTATTTTTTTATTGATATTTTTTTTTATCATGTACCCATGAGATTGAATTCAATTCACGTGCTTTTCGCCTTGTCTTTCTCTTAAATTTGATGTGAAAGGCCTTAGATACCAATAAAAAGTTCGATAAATCAAAATAACATAACCTACAAAAAAAATTGAGAGATTATTCGCTATAATAACGCGCGGTTTAATTGCACTAACATCAACATCTAAGGTAACGAAAGAATTCTTTTTCTTTTACGTGTTTGGCAATAATGTTATCATTGGTTATTATTTTTTCTTAAGCGGTTCTTTGCTTCGTCTTATTGATACATAAGCATAAAAATATCTCTGTAGAAGACGAATTTCTAGATAATCATTGATGACGCCCAACTATGTTTTTTAACAGACAAAGCAGTCACTACAAATATAATCTAGTTTTAAGTTTGGAGTCGAATCTTCAGGGAACTAACCTATCTATTACTCTCTTTGGTAATCTCTAGATGCAAGATTTTTGATCAGATAGGATTGGATTTTTGCTTAACTACTTCAACTGCTATTAAAAATAACAGTAAGCTAAAAAGGATACTTCAATGGTAAAAAGTTCTAGGGAAGTGATTTTCCCAATTGCTAGTATAGGTCTTGACTCTTCTGCTATAATCTCGACGTAGTACTCTATGAGGATTAAGAGTTATGGGTTATCGTAATTATCTCTCGATCAACTACAATAATTTACTAGAGCACACTCTCAAACTACTCTAGCTAACAGTATGTGTGCAACTCTAAATTATCCTACTAAAGTTGCGTTATCTCTAAACCCACTTTTAAATTCAAGTAATGAATCTCTTCAATTGCCTAAAAGTGGTGTTGCTTAATAGTTGTCTAACCTAATACTCTTTCTCAATCAATATAAGGTAATTAGACATGATTAATCAAGGGACCATTCAATTAATCACCATACAAAACATAGTTGAACAATCATATCATAAATCTGGCTCGATTATAACAACTTGAGTCAAAACTTCAACCAACAATTGGCTTCATCAACCCTAGACAAGTGTTTAGCTACTCACAAGGAAATAAGAGAAAACTAATAGATTATTCATAATATAAAATTGCAAGAATTAAAAGGAGATAGAGAAAAACTCTAATGTTTGGATCGTCTCCTCTTACTTGTTCTTCCTCCAAAAGTAGTTTAAAACAAGCTTAATCCAATCTTGGGCGAGTTTCTAAAGCTTATAAGGGTTTTACAAAAGTTTTCCCAAAATTACACTTTGGTCTTCAAACTTCCAACTGCATGAACAGTTCACCGCAGTCGCGGCAGACCTTCGACCGCGGTGAAAGCTACCCTTGCTGCCTCGCTTTTTTAAACTACCGCAGTTCACTGTGGTCCTCCGCGCTCCTTGCCCAGGTCATTTTCTGCTTCTTCATGCTGGGGTACTTCTCGAGTGGGTATTTTCTTCACATTATCACTTCCAACACACTCTATGTTGCTTCTTCTCATATAATATTCCTTGCAAAACAAAAGGATATTATTTAGAATATTTTGTGGGCAATTTATCTATAAAGCAACAACTATGGTCATATTAAGGTGTAAATATCAAGTATATAGCCCATACAACACCCCAAAATTAAATCATTTCTAGTCCTCGAGCAATCCACCATACTCCATCAAAATTTCTTCTCTAAGTTTTCCCTTAACGACTCACACCATGAACGTTTTACGCAAGTTGCACCTAGAAGTGAACAACCTTTACCTCAAGAGTCAAACATTTTGTACCATGGCACACTTGCACTTACTCAAACTACTCTATACAAGAGTCAAGAATTAGCTTTTCTTTGTGAATCACTTGACCTCACATCACACAAGAGAGTAGTTCTACATATAATGATAATTAGAACAAGTAGGAACTATGATAGACAAAACTTCGTTTACTCTCAGAAGGAACATTCATATGCCACAAATGTGCATCATAGGTTTGCCCATAGTATAATACTTTACTAATTGTGTCCAATCAGTCTAAGATCAATAGGACTTTACTTGGTTGTAATGTAAGCTAAGAGACGGGTAGGATGTATTTAGATATAATGATGAACCTCCCTAATACTTTTAATACAATTACCTTAAACTTAAATATCATAGTTGCGCCAACCCCACTCCACCACATTTATTTAAAACATCCCCATCAATTAGGTGCAATTGTACAAGCTACCACTTGTCAACCACCACAATTATTTATAACTTCTTTCTCTTTTTTTCGTGGTGCTTCTTCTTTTATGCTTCAAAATTCAGTTCCTTTTCTCTATCTCAATGGTTCCACTCAAAAACCAAACCACCACCCCACACTTATTCTTTTGCATATTTTCAGTACCATTCAAGTGCTTATTGGGAGGTAAAAGGGTTGAAACAGCAAGCTATTAAAATAATGGGGTAAGGTTCGTAACGTAGTTGCCAACAAAATAGGCTTATTGGCTCAACGGGGTTAATTAAGATGTATAACATTCAGGTGGGTTTTGTTAGAATATACGCTTAACGCTAGAGGGGGGGTGAATAGCGTTATAATAAAAAACAATATAAACTTGCGGAATTAAAAATTGCAGGATTGAAATAAGTGCGGTAAGTAAATAATAAGGAACGAACGCACCGAAATTATCCTGGTTCACCACAACCTGTGGCTAGTCCAGTCCCCGAGAGACTCTCTCGAGATTCCACTAACTTCGTTAAGCTTACGGGTGCTTAACAAACCGTTACAAACTGAGAACTTGAGTCACACAAGCCTCAACACACTTTTCTCGAAGATACCACACTTCAAGACTTCAACCGAAGGAATGAAAACGTTCCTTCTTACAACCACAGGGGATTAACACTTCCCTTCAAGTGTATACAAACACTTAGCACTCAAGACAAGACTCTCTTTAAGAGTATATATGAGTAAAATAAATACGCTCAAGAACACAACAACTTTCGTCAAGAGTTTGGCTCTCAAAAACTTATTGAATGAATAGAAAATGATGAATATGAGAGTATGCAAGCTTTAGCAAGAATATAATCAGTTGTTGTTATTAGAAGACTGATTTTGAGTTGTATTTATAGTGTTCAAAACCCCCACAACCGTTGCCTAATTGCCAATCAAGAATTGCTTATTTGTGCTAAGATAATCGATTATCTGATTTGCATAATCGATTATTTTCCAATCGTTCAAAAATCATTCCCAGATTTTAAGCAGAATAATCGATTATCCAAATCGTATAATCGATTACCTGACAACGTTCAAAAAATCATATTCAGATTTTACATAACATAATCGATTATCAGATTGTGTATAATCGATTACTGACAACGTTCAAAAAATCATATGCAGATTTTACTTAGCATATTCGATTATCAGATTGTGTATAATCGATTATCTTTCAGAGTTTAAAAATACTTTGGCAACGGTCATTTGCATAATCGATTATGCTATAAGGATAATCGATTATCTTTTATATTTTGAAAACTTCGGACAACACTGTCTTAACATAATCGATTATCATAAAGTACATAACCGATTATTTTACAGTCTTGTAAAATTTGATAGACACTGCCTCAACATAATCGATTATCATAATGTGCATAATCGATTATTTTATAGCTTTGAAAAATCTGATGGACACTGCCTCAACATAATCGATTATCATAAGGTACATAATCGATTATCTTGTAGCTTTGAAAAATCTAATGTACACTGCCTTAACATAATCGATTATCATAAGGTACATAATCGATTATTGTTCAGCTTTGTAAATCTGGTGTACATTGCCTTAACATAATCGATTATCATAAAGTACATAATCGATTATCTTTGTCCAGATTTGAGAGGCATGTTTAAAAATCATTTTGGCTAAAATAAAATGTTTGAAAATCATTTTTCTTTAAATTAAATATGCATGATTTGATAAAAATGATTTTACGAGAGAAGCCAAGTCTTGAGTTAATTGTCGGATCAAGATCACAATTAAAGAACGACTCATGTATAACTTTATTTCTTTGCTTGATCATGATCTTTGTTCGTCTTGTGCTTGAACCTCGTTATGTGTCAATTGCGCGCTTGTGCTTGGACCTTGTCATATCTCAATTGCGCGTCGTTTGTCATTTATCAAAACCTACAAATATGAACACACGTTTAGTTTAGTACCTTGAGAACGTGTTTCAACAATTTCCCCCTTTTTGATAATGGCAAACCAATATCGGGGTATGCATATTAGATAATTCATAATGACGATCCACGACAAGTATATAGATATGCAATTAGTTCCCCTCAACATATGAATTCCCCCTCAATTTATGCCAATAAATATTAAGTGCATAGCCCTTATTCTTCCCCCTTTTGACATTAGCAAAAAAAAACATTAGTAAATAACTTTGTTTATTGATTTACCAAAAATCGCAACTATAAAAAGGGACAAAATAATGTCAACATAATCGATTATTGATACTTGATAATCGATTATGTACTTAAGAGAAATCGATTATTCTTAAAAGAAATCGATTTTTCTGCACCAGTGCTTTATAATTCCCTCTGTCTTTGGGGCGATGCCTACAAAACAGAATTAGGCGCCTCCGACGCTCAAGTTAGTAATGAAAAACAAGAAAAATGCAATGCATGACTTAGATCAACGTGGAGTCAAGAATCCCGAGTTCACTACGAATTCGGAAAAAGGACTCTTTCTCTAAAGGCTTTGTGAAAATGTCGGCCAATTGAGATTTGGTTTCAACAAACTCAATTTCAACATCACCTTTGAGAACGTGATCTCTTATAAAGTGGTGCCTAATTTCAATGTGTTTTGTTCTTGAATGAAGAACGGGGTTCTTCGTCAAGCTTATGGCGCTAGTATTATCACATCTAAGAGGGATATGATCGATACTTAGTCCATAGTCCGAGAGTTGTTGTTTCATCCAAAGGATTTGAGCACAACAACTCCCCGCGGCTACATATTCAGCCTCGGTTGTGGACAACGCAACATTTACCTATTTCTTACTAAACCAAGAGACAAGAGAGCTACCGAGCAAATGGCAAGTGACACTACTGCTCTTGCGGTCCAATTTGCAACCCGCAAAATCGGAGTCGAATAGCCAACAAGTTGGCATGAAGAACCTTTGGGATACCATAGTCCCACATTTATAGTACCAACAAGATACTTCATTATCCACTTAACCGCAGTTAGGTGCGACTCCTTCGGACATGATTGATATCGAGCGCATAAACATACGCTAAACATTATGTCCGGTCTACTAGCAGTAAGATAAAGAAGGGATCCGATCATACCTCGATACTTCTTGGTGTCGACTTCCTTACCTTTGTCATCTTTGTCAAGATGATCGGATGTGCTCATTGGAGTGACCATTGCTTTGGCGTTGCTCATTTCAAATCATTTTAGCAACTCTTTGCAATATTTAGATTGACAAATGAAAGTTCCTTCTTTAATTTGTTTCACTTGAAACCCCAAGAAGAAGGTTAGCTCACCCATCATAGACATCTCAAATTCGCTTGTCATTAAATCAGAAAATTCCTTGCACAAAGCATTGTTAGTAGCACCAAAAATAATATCATCCACATAGATTTGAACTAATAAACTATTATTGTTTTTATGCTTAATAAATAATGTGGTGTCAACTTTCCCCCTAATGAACTCATTGTCCAAAAGAAATTTGCTCAATCATTCATACCAAGCTCGGGGAGCTTGTTTATGACCATAAAGGGCTTTCTTAAGTTTGAAAACATGATTGGGAGATTTAAAATCTTCAAAGCCCGGGGGTTGTTCAACATAAACTTCTTCTTGAATAAAACCATTTAGAAAAGCACTCTTTACATCCATTTGATATAAATTGAAATTCATAGAAGAGGCAAAAGCAAGTAATAAACGAATAGCTTCTAACCTTGCTACGGGTGCATACGTTTCTTCATAGTCAATTCCTTCTTCTTGATTGTAACCTTTTGCTACAAGCCTAGCTTTGTTTCTAGTGATTACACCATTTTCATCTAATTTATTTCGAAAAACCCATTTCGTACCAATTATGGTATGATTGTCGGGTCTTGGCACCAATTCCATAACGTCATTTCGTTTGAATTGGTTAAGCTCCTCTTGCATTGCCGAGGTCCAATGCTCATCCCCAATTGCTTCGGAAATGGTTGAGGGTTCAATTTGAGAAACGAAAGCAGTATGTCCTAAGGTGTTCTTAAGATTGTTTCGAGTACTTACCTTTTGTTCAATGTCGCCAATTACCTTGTCGAGAGGATGGTCTTTGATTGTCCTCCACGCGTTGGGCAGTTTCGTTTCTTTCACCAGTGGTGGCGCTTCCTCCGATGATTGTTCCAAGATTTCATCTTGATCCTCTTGTACTTTGTCTTGAGGACTTATTGTGTTTAAAATACCTGCAAGATCAAAACCAGAATCCTTTCTCGCCAAGCGAGCATTATTTTCGAAAAACACAATATGAGGGGATTCCTCAACAGTTTCGGTTCTATTATTGAATACTCTATATGCTTTGCTACGTGATGAATAACCAAGAAAAATTCCTTCATCCGATTTGGCATCAAATTTTCCCAAATTATCTTTTCCATTATTACGAATAAAGCATTTACAACTGAATACTCTAAGATGGGAGAGATTAGGTTTCCTTCCCTTATAGAGTTCATAGGGAGTTTTCATGAGTATTGGCCTTATACTCTGTTTAAAACATAGCATGCGGTACTCACGGCATCTGCCCAAAATTGTTTGGGAATCTTAGCCTCATCGAGCATGGTTCTAGCCATCTCTTCGAGACACCTATTTTTCCGTTCCACCGCTCCATTTTGTTGTGGTGTACGTGGAGCAGAGAAGGTGTGCTCAATACCGAGTTCGTCACAAAAGTTCGTGAAGAGATTGTGATCGAACTCTCCCCCATGATCACTTCTTATGGAAGTGACGGTTGTGTTCTTTTCATTTTGAACACGTTTAAGAAAGCATTTAAAATTTTGAAAAGCCTCACTTTTGTGAGCAAGAAATATTGTCCATGTAAATCTAGAATAATCATCAACAATAACCAAAGTATAACGATTTCTACCAAGACTTTCAATGCGAGATGGTCCAAAGAGATCCAGGTGAAGAAGTTGCAAAGGTCTTGTAGTTGAAACAATATTCTTAGATTTAAAAGATGCTTTTGTTTGCTTTCCTTTTTGACAAGAATCACAAATAGTGTCATTTTCAAATTTCAAATTTGGAAGACCAATAACTAAATTTTGTGAAATCAATTTGTTTAAAAGATGCATGTTGATATGAGCTACTCTACGATGCCATAACCACATATCGTCTTCTTTACTCATAAGACAATTCACATACTCTAATGAAGAGTTTTCAAGATCAACCATATAGATGTTATCAATTCTAGAACCACGAAGAATAATTTTAAAATCACTACGACGAAAAACTAAGCATTTTTCCGAATCAAACAAAACAAGATTTCCCTTGTCACATAATTGACTTATGCTCAAGAGATTATGTTTTAGACCTTTAACTAGCAATATATGCTTAATGGAAGAAGATTCATTCTTACCGACCGAGCCAATGCCGATAATTTTTCCCTTGTTGTTATCTCCAAAAATAACGTTTCCTCCTTCTTTGTGTTCTAGTTGAAGGAACTTGGATGCGTCTCCGGTCATGTGTTTGGAGCATCAAGGTACCAAAGTACACTTGATCCCTTCAAACATACCTACAAGACAAATCAATGAGTTTTTGGTACCCAAGTTGTTTTGGGTCCTTGAGAGTTAGGTGTAAAATGTTGTTGTGCTTGACATGCAGTTAAGTGTCTGTGTCTAGTAAAACAAGCAGGAGCAATATGTCCTATTCGACTACAATAGTGACAGATGACATTCGGATTATGCATTCTTCTAGGTTGGTAGTAGTTGGAGGTACGAAAATCGTTTGCTCTATTTTTGACAATATGGCTATTTCGCAATCATTGAAAATCATTTCTCCTACTGTTTGTTCTAGGATATGCAGCGTTTCTAGAATAATTTTTTCTAGGTCGAGTATGTCTAGGTTGCGATTGTTGAAGGCTATTTCTAGGCGTTCTAAAATGTTCAAAGTTTCTTCTAGTGTTTGGTCTAGGATGCATGTTGATTCTAGGATGGTTATTTCTAGGATGAATGTTTATTTTATTTATCCTAGGTTGAGCCTTGGGTTGTTGGGGGATGGCTACAACTTTTTCTTTAGGCTCGTTTTTGAAACCTATGCCATGTTTGGTCGATTTCAAATTGACAAGAACATCATTCAAATTTTTATGAGAAGAATTGAACTTATCTAGGGTGCCCTTAAGTCTTTCTACTTCATCTTTTAGATGCATGCAAGAAATACAATTTTTACTAGAACTCTCGGGTTTGTCGGCGCTTCTCTTGCCGAAAAATTTGTTTTCTTCTTTCAACTTCTCATTTTCCAAAATCAATTTTTCCAAATCTTTTTCTTTCAAAGAGAGTTATTTTTCAAAATCTTTTTCTTTCAAAGAAGAATTTTTCTTTACGTCTCTAACAGTTTCGGAAGCTCTAATGAATTCACTATACAATTCATCAAAAGCATTTTGCATTTCCTCAAGAGAAAAGAAATTTTTTGAAGAAATTTGACATACCTCTTCTTGATTGTCTTCGTGCGCCATGAGACATAGATTTGCGGCTTCGTCTTCTTCATCGTCGCTTGATTCGTCTCCGGAGTCACCTCCCCAAGATATGTATGCTCGTTGTTTCTTGAAGGGTTTCTTCTCCTTTTTGACATTTGGGCAATTTGATTTAATGTGCCCGATTTCTCCGCATCCATAGAACTTTACTTGATCTCCTTGTTGTTTGCCTTTCGTTCATACTCTTTTCACATGAACTTTTGAAACCTCTTAATAACGAGTCCGAACTCATTATCTCCGTTGTTTGAGTCTCATCATTTTGAGGTTGAACCGTGCTTGCCTTGAGGGCGATTCTTTGTTTCCTTTGATCATTAAACGGAGGATTAAGTATAGTAGATTCATAGGTTTTAAGATTACCTCTTAGTCCGTCGATGGTGACATTTGAAACGCCGATAGACTCTTGAATCGCGTCGGCCTTGGAGCGCCATTCCGGAGTGAGACTTCGGAGAATTTTTCGGACAAGTTCCTTATCCGTGAAGGTCTTCTTAAGAGCATGTAGGTCATTGACGATTTTTGAAAATCGTTCGAACATGTCATCGATCCTCTCGCTTTCCTTCATGTGAAACAGTTCATATGCATGGGTTAGAAAATCAATTTTAGCTTCTCTTACCTGGTCCGTACCTTCATACGTGATTTCCAGCTTATCCCACATTTGCTTAGCCGTTGTGCAACATGATATTTTTCTGTAATCATTAGCATTTACAGCACAATATAATAAGTTGATGGCTCTAGCATTGTTGTGCACTTTTCGGATATCATCCGCATCGTATTCATCTTCGGATTTTGGAACCCATTCATTTTCAACCTTTTTGGTTGGAATTTGTTCTCCCTTCGTTATAACCTTCCATAGATGAAAATTATTCGATTGGATGAATATTCTCATCCTCTCCTTCCAGTACGTATAGTTTGTGCCGTCAAACAGTGGTGGTCTAGTGGAGCATTGTCCTTCACCTATTCCTGCATTAAAGTCACGAGTAGAAGCCATGGATTGTTTCTCTCAAACGGTTAAGTCTTTCAGAGAGTTGGGCTCTGATACCAATTGTTAGAATATACGCTTAACGCTAGAGGGGGGGAGAATAGCGTTATAATAAAAAATAAAATAAACTTGCGGAATTGAAAATTGCAGGATTGAAATAAGTGCGGTAAGTAAATAATAAGGAACGAACGCACCGAAATTATCCTGGTTCACCACAACCTGTGGCTAGTCCAGTCCCCGAGAGACTCTCTCGAGATTCCACTAACTTCGTTAAGCTTACGGGTGCTTAACAAACCGTTACAAACTGAGAACTTGAGTCACACAAGCCTCAACACACTTTGCTCGAAGATACCACACTTCAAGACTTCAACTGAAGAAATGAAAACGTTCCTTCTTACAACCACAAGGGATTAACACTTCCCTTCAAGTGTATACAAACACTTAGCACTCAAGACAAGACTCTCTTTAAGAGTATATATGAGTAAAATAAATACGCTCAAGAACACAACAACTTTCATCAAGAGTTTGGCTCTCAAAAACTTATTGAATGAATAGAAAATGATGAATATGAGAGTATGCAAGCTTTAGCAAGAATATAATCAGTTGTTGTTATTAGAAGACTGATTTTGAGTTGTATTTATAGTGTTCAAAACCCCCCACAACCATTGCCTAATTGCCAATCAAGAATTGCTTATTTGTGCTAAGATAATCGATTATCTGATTTGCATAATCGATTATTTTCCAATCGTTCAAAAATCATTCCCAGATTTTAAGCAGAATAATCGATTATCCAAATCGTATAATCGATTACCTGACAACGTTCAAAAAATCATATTCAGATTTTACTTAACATAATCGATTATCAGATTGTGTATAATCGATTACCTGACAACGTTCAAAAAATCATATGCAGATTTACTTAGCATAATCGATTATCAGATTGAGTATAATCGATTATCTTTCAGAGTTTAAAAATACTTTGGCAACGGTCATTTGCATAATCGATTATGCTATAAGGATAATCGATTATCTTTTATATTTTGAAAACTTCGGACAACACTGTCATAACATAATCGATTATCATAAAGTACATAATCGATTATTTTACAGTCTTGTAAAATTTGATAGACACTGGCTCAACATAATCGATTATCATAATGTGCATAATCGATTATTTTATGGCTTTGAAAAATCTGATGGACACTGCCTCAACATAATTGATTATCATAAGGTACATAATCGATTATCTTGTAGCTTTGAAAAATCTAATGTACACTGCCTTAACATAATCGATTATCATAAGGTACATAATCGATTATTGTTCAGCTTTGTAAATCTGGTGTACATTGTCTTAACATAATCGATTATCATAAAGTACATAATCGATTACCTTTGTCCAGATTTGAGAGGCATCTTTAAAAATTATTTTGGCTAAAATAAAAAAGGTTTGAAAATCATTTTGCTTTAAATTAAATATGCATGATTTGATAAAAATGATTTTACGAGAGAAGCCAAGTCTTGAGTTAATTGTCGGATCAAGATCACAATTAAAGAACGACTCATGTATTACTTTATTTCTTTGCTTGATCATGATCTTTGTTCGTCTTGTGCTTGAACCTCGTTATGTGTCAATTGCGCGCTTGTGCTTGGACCTCGTCATATGTCAATTGCGCGTCGTTTGTCATTTATCAAAACCTACAAATATGAACACACGTTTAGTTTAGTGCCTTGAGAACGTGTTTCAATAAGTTTAATTTATATGTGGGGCTCAACAAAGAAAAGCCTATATCACTTCTAAAACTGAGAGACTACTATTTCTCTTTGCAAATACACAGGGCAAGTTCTAGGCATCAATTATGAAACAAGGAACACAATAAAACTCCCACACACATGGAACATGACTCACTCCAGCTTGGTTTATCAAGACATTCTCTTTCGAGTGTTCAGTTATATACAAATGTACAATTTTAAGGCACTCTAACAGGATTCAACCAATGAAACTAGGTGTTACACTCTAGTGTCTACTGTGCTCGGGTGTTTCAATTCTAAGGGTTTTCCTTTGAATTTAGCTCATCGCCCATTAGTCCTAATTTAAAAACTAAAAAAACAAAAATAAACAAAAGTTACCTATACCCAATTTAAACTAAACCCTTGGAAAAGAATCGTGGACCAAAGAAAAACCAAGGGGGAGTTAATACATTACCTAAAAATAAAATTAAAAAAATCTTTTTGGTCTTTTCTCTAGACTAACTTCCCTCAAGAAAATTATCTAAAGGATCTATCATCAGGAACAGTCCCTATATTCCATATATTTTTTTCTTCGACTTATTCCCTCAAGAACCCCACCGAAAAGGATCCGTCGTCGGGACAAGTCACTTACTATTTTAACTTCCTTAATGAACTATTCACTCGAATAAAAAACAATCGAAGTACAACTAAACACAACAGAATTATACCATCAATTTCTACAATTACACACATACACTGAAGTATCCTCCACCCCGCACTTAAAAAAAAGACATGTCCCCATGGCTAAAAAAATATAAAGAATAGTGAGGTAAAGAAACTTCCCTGACGGATCACTCCTAATCTAAGGCAGTGTCCGGGTTCATGTGGCACGCACGCCCCAGTGCTCTCAACCAGCCCAAGAATTTCTTCTCTAACGTCACTTGTCGATCAGCTACTGTGTCTACACGAACACCCAAATCATGAAGTGGGGTGTGCAACCCAGCCATCTCCTTCAACTAGCATAAACAACATAAAATACAAAAAGAAAAATAAAAAAGAGAAGGGAGAGTTAGAATCATACCATAATGGATGAAAGAGGAGATGAATGGCGATGGGAGCAGTGTGAGTGAAGAAGAAGAAGAAGAAGAAGAAGAAGAAGAAGAAGAAGAGGAAGAATAACAAGAAGGAGAAGAATAGAGAATTTAGGATGTTAGTGATTAGAGAGATATATTAGGAATTTGGGGTGGGGGGTCGTTTTTGTTTGGTTGTAGGAGGGTGGGGGATTTTGTTTTCTGTTTTAAAAATAAAAGAAGAAGAAGAAAAGAGAAAAACAAGAAAAAACGGGGAAAAAAATTAACATACCTAGTATCCACCGCGGTGGGTTTAAAATCTTGAGGTAGAATGTTCATGCCTCACCGCGGTCCACCGCAGTCGTGGTGGAATAAAAAAGTTAGGTAGAATATTTGCCTTCCACCGCGGTTCGCCGTAGTCGCGGTGCTGGCGTTGCTTTATATATATATATATAAAGTTACACGACATTAACAACACACTCGTGGATTGCCTCCCACGCAATGCTTGATTTAACATCATGGCATGACGCAAGTATTTGATCATCACTCCTCATTCGCGTACGGGGGCTCTTCCAAATTGATTATCACTCTGTCCCCTTTTTCTTCAGCCATTCAAAGGTAATGTTTCAACCTTTGCCCATTTACTGTGAACTTGTTTGTCCCATCTTCTTATTCAATCTCTACAGCTCCACTTAAGAACATTTGCACCACTCTGAAGGGTCCTGACCACCGCGACTTTAACTTACCCAAAAACAATCTCAATCTCAAGTTCTATAATAGCACAAGATCTCTGGGTTTGAAGTTGAGATCTAATATGTGCTTATCATGCATTAATTTCATCTGTTCTTTGTATAATCTAGGACTCTCAAGGCCTGGAACCTGGATTCCTCGAGCTCATGTAACCTGGTGATTCTATTAGTACCTGTTGTCTCCATGCCTAAGTTTAACTGCCGCAATGCCCAAAGTGCTTTATGCTCTAGCTCAACTAGGAGGTGACATGCCTTGTCAAACACCAACTTGTACGGTGACATACCAATTAGGGTTTTGAAGCTTGTGCGGTACGCCCACAATGCATCATCCAATTTCTTTTCCCAGTTAGTCCTTGTTGCATTCACTGTTTTTGTGAGGACACTTTTAATCTCCCTATTTCTCACTTCAACTTGTCCGCTCGACTATGGGTGGTATGGGGTGGTAACTTTATGACGAAACTCCATATTTTTCCAATAGCCGTGCGAATTGGGTACCAAAATGTGTGAAAGTGTTCTTCTTAGAAAGCCTAGTACCCCTTTAGCATCATTCGTCGGAAAAGCCACAGCTTCGACCCACTTGGAGACATAGTCAACTGCTACCAATATGTACTTGTTATCATATGAGCTGACGAACGGCCCCATGAAATCAATCCCCCATATGTCAAAATTCTCCAGCTCTTGAATTGTAGTCATTGGCATCTCGTGTCTACGAGATATGTTGCCAGTCCTTTGGCATTCATCGCAGCTTTTAACCTAGGCATGGCCATAGCTGAACAAAGTAGGCCAGTACAAGCCTAAATCCAACACCTTTGCTGCTGTCCAAATTCCTCCAAAGTGTCCACCATATGGTGAAGCATGGCTAGCCTGCAAAATAGATTGTTGATCTTTCTAGGGGATACACGCCGGATCATGTTATCTACACATATTTTAAACAATAGAGGTTTATCCCAATAATAATACTAACACTTACGAAAGAAATTTTTCTTTTGAATTGAGGAGAGTTCATAGGGTACAATACCACTTGCTAAATAATTACCAATATCAGCATACCAAGGTGCCTACTATATTGTCATTGCCAGTAGCTGTTCATCCGGGAATGTATCTGTTATATCCTCAACCTTACCTTCTTTCAGCTCCTTCAACCTTGAGAGGTAGTCAGCTACTTGATTCTCTGTCCCTTTTCGGTCATGTAATTCTAGATCAAATTCTTGTAATAGAAGAACCCAGTGAATCAAGCGTGGGTTTGACTCCTTCTTTTCTATCAGGTACCTAATTTATGCATGGTTAGTGTAAAGAATAACCTTTGAGCCAATCAAGTATGACCTGAATTTGTCAAATGCAAAAACAATAGCCAATATCTCCTTTTCCGTCAGTGTAACTGAGTTGTTCACCGTTTAGGTTTCTTCTTGCATAGTAAATCGGGTGCATCAGTTTATCGCTACCCCAAGACTACTCCTATGGCATAGTCACTTGCATCGCACATGAGCTCAAATGGTTGCTCCCAGTTGGGTGCAACAATAATGGGTTCAGTCACCAATCTCTTCTTGATCTCCTCAAATGCCAACCTGCAATCATTAGAATACACAAAGGGGTGTTCCTTTTCAAGGAGTTTGCATAATGGGTTACCAATTTTAGAAAAATCTTTTATGAATCACCTCTAGAACCCACTATGCCCAAGGAAACTTCTCATAGCCTTGATTGAAGTAGTCGGCGGTAGCTTTTCAATCACATCAACCTTCGCATGGTCGACCTCAATTCCTTTACTGGACACTCAATGCCCTAGGACTATCCCTTCTTGTATCATAAAATGGCACTTCTCCCAGTTCAACGCTAGATTTCTCTCCATACATCTTTAGAGCACTCTTCTTAAGTTGTGAAGACAATCCTCGAATGAATCTCCCACCATGGATAAATCATCCATAAAGAACTCCATAATATCCTCCACCATGTCATGGCTAACATGCACTGTTGAATGTCGTGGGTGCATTGCAAAGCCCAAAAGGCATTCTCCAAAAAGCGAAGATGCTATACGGAAAGGTAAAGGATGTGTTCTCTCTATCTTCCAGGGTTATTGATATCTAATTGTACCTCGAATATCCATCCAAGAAATAGAAGTGCAATCGCTTGGCCAGCCTATCCAATATTTGGTCAATGGAAGGCAAAGGGAAGTGATCCTTCCGGGTGGCTGTGTTCAATTTTGGTAATTCATGGAAATCCTCCATCTCGTGACTGTACGAGTTAAGATAAACTCATTGTTCTCATTTTGCACAACAGTCATCCCCCCCCCCCTTTCGGCACATATTGGACAAGGCTGACCCAATTGTTATCAGATATCGGGAAGATGATTCCAGCATCTAACCATTTGATCACTTCCTTCTTTACTACCTCTTTCATGTTCGGGTTTAGCCTTTGTTGATGTTCTCTGGAAGGTGTGTGCCATTATTCCAAGAGAATCTTATGCATACAGAAGGCTGGGTTGATACCCTTTATGTCTGCCATGGTCCAGCCAATGGAAGTCTTACTTTCCTGCAGTACCTGTAAGAGCTGTTCTACCTGCACATCTAGTAAACAAGATGATATAATAACATGCAAAGTAGAATCAGGGCCTAGGAAAACGTACCTGAGGTGAGATAGGAGCGGCTTCAGCTCCAGCTTGGGTGGTTCCTCTACTAATGGCTTTGTTGGAGGTGTAGCCCTTTTCTCTAACTCAAGGGACTCGAACTGACGTTTCCTTTTCCAGAATCCTTGGCCTTCAAGTGCCATAACCCACTCAGCTAAACCTTCATCATATGTCTCTTCTAAATTTGTCAGACATGCCTCCAATGGATCTTTAGCAGTCAGGGTCACATCATCTTCTTGAAGGATCACATCAACTGCCTCCACTATAGAGCAATTAGCATATTCACTGGGTCTCCTCATAGATTGTTGAACATTGAATACGAATTCTTCATCATTTATTCTCATTTTTAATTCCTCAGTCTCACTATCGATTGTTGCTCTCCTAGCGACCAAAAATGGCCTACCTAAAATGATAGGTATCTTTTCATCTACATGACAGTCCAGAATAACGAAGTCTACAGTGAACACGAACTTCCCCACTTGCACCAACATATCATCAAGAATCCCGGTATGCCTTTTTACTGTGCGCTCAGCCAACTGTAGCAGCATCTAAGTCGATCTAGCTCTGCCAATACCTAGTTTGGTGTATACAGCCAGAGGCATCAACTTTACGCTGGCTCCCAAATTACATAATGCCTTTGCAAAACATAACTCCCAATCATGTACGGAATAGTGAAGCTACCTAGGTCAGACATCTTTTGAGTCGTCGGTCTGGTCACTAATGTGCTGCAAGTCTGTGTCAGAGTCACTGTGGATAGGTCCTGACTTCTGTGACATTGGGTCTTTCATCATATTCGCATAGCCTGGTATCTCCCTCAAGGCATCCATCATGGGAATATTCAAGTGAATTTGACGCAGCATCTCCATGAATTTATTGTATTGATCTTCCTTCTTTTGTTTTACCAGTCTTTGAGGGAATGGTACAGCTATCACCCGTTGTGCACTTCTTGCTGGCTTCTCTCTGGTAGGGTTCTGTGACACAAGAGGCGTCACCTGTTCGGCAACTGGTTCATTTACTTTAGCCTTATCCTTTTGATCTTTCCCCTGTTCAACCACCACTTCAGTTAGATTTGTTGGTTCATCTATCTCTAGTGGAATTGGAGTGGCTGGCATAGTATTTTTGCTGGCTTGTGCAACCTCCTGCTCTTTGTCTAAATCTCCCCCATTTTGGAGACTTAATGCCATCAGCTGATTTGGGTTTTGCTCCTTGGGGTTAATATTTGTGTCTACTGTAAATGTTTCTTCGGGGCAATTGTTTAAAGCCATAGATAACTGCCCAACTTATTTTCAATGTTCTTTATAGCTAAATCATAAAGTTCCAACTTTTCTTGCATCTTACCGTTTGTCAAAATGAGTTGCTGGAGCATCCCTTTGATCTTTACCATATTGTTATCTTGATGCTGAGTAGGTGGTTGATATGTCAATTGTTGCTGGTTCTGCTATGGGTAGCCTTGTTGTCTCTGGTTGTATGGCACTATTTGGCCTGGAGCCTGCATGCCCCCAGTCTGAGGCATGTTGGGTCTATATTGTTGATTTGGTACCAGTCTCCATTGTTGTCCTCCTTGTCTCTGACCCCCAAAATTGTTAACATAATTCATATCTTCCCCTGCCCCTTGATTTTCGCCTTCTCCGCTCCATGAACACACATAAGACTGATTGACACAGGGTGTATACAGATCTCCATTTGTTGTTAAACAATATGCACTTGTTTGGTACCCATTTCATCTATCTTCTTCGTCAAAATACTCATCTGAGTCATGAGTGTGGCTATGTTCTCTGCATGCAAAGTATTTGGGTCATGATGAACTAAATGTACTATGGGTGCCAGTGTTGTACCTCTAGTCATCCACCCCAAATTCAGGGACATCTTGTCAAGGAGACTTTTCACTCGGTGAATGTCTTACTTAAAAAGGCACCTCCAACTGAAGCATCCACATCTACTTTTAGATTGTCAGCTAACCCCATGTAGAACCTCTGGCAAAGCATCTGGTCTGGAATGCCATGGGGAGGACACTTCACCAGTATCTCTTTGAATCTTTCCCAAGTTTCCTGCAAGGTCTTAGTCAGCTAATGCTTGTACTGCAATATTTCATCAATCTGACTTGCAGTATTGTTGGGCGGGTAGAACTTATTCAAGAATTGGTTGACTAATTCCTCCCAAGTGACAATGGAATTGATAGGGAGCGAATTTAGCCAAGTCTGAGATTCCCAGTCACAGAAAACGGGAACAGTAATAGCTTGATAGCTTCCGGCGTCATATTTGGCTACCTTTGAGTCACACAAATTGATAGTAAAATTTTCAAATATTGTTGACGGTCTTCAATATGTGACTCAGAGAACAATCCCTTATTCTGCGCAGGTGCAGCACGTTGTTGGTGATCTAGAATGTCTCTGCTTGAATTGCGGACACAGTTATGCCAGGTTGTCAGCTGTGGGTTGTGCTCAATCATAAAGTGCAGATTCTGTCACAAGACGTGCCGCTAATATGACGTTAGGGATCGTTGGCGGGTCCCCGAAGTTTCCATTGACGTTTTCTGCGTAATCCATGTCAAATTCGAGCTAGTATGGTTGTTGTGATTGTTGGATTCTCTTATTGGCATGGTTCAATGCCCTGAATGTTTTCTCTGGGTTTGAAAGTCCTTCAAGCAGCTCTCCAATCCTCGAAGAACTTCTAGGCATATACATGAAGTCCACAAGAGTTCAAACGTTAGAAAATAAATGAAAATTGTTTAACACCTTTGAAAATTGATTTGAATTAATAATTTTAAACACTACTTCTAAGTTGTAATAAATAACATCGTTGAACGACGCTAAAATTTAATCATGTCCAACTATGTCTTTTAACACACAAAGCGATCGCTGCAAATATAATTTTGCTTTAAGTCTGGAGTCGAATCCTCAGGGAACTAACCTATCTATCATATTCTTTGGCAATGTTATTATCAACTCGTTAATCTCTAGATGCAAGATTTTTTATCAAATAGGATTAGGTTTTTGTTTAACTACTTCAACTACTATTAAAAATAACAGTAAGCTAAAACAAGGATAATTTAATGGTAAAAAGTTATGGGGAACGGATTTCCCCAATTGCTAGTTTAGGTCTTGACTCTTCTACTATAATCTTGCCGTGATACTCTATGAGGATTAAGAGTTATGGGTTATCGTGATTATCTCTTGATCAACTACAATAATATATTAGAGCATTCTCTCGAACTACTCTACCTAACAATATGTGTGCAACTCTAAATTATTCCACCAAAGTTTTGTTATCTCTCAACCCACTTTTAAATTCAAGTAATGAATCTCTTCAATTACCTAAAAGTGGTGTTGTTCAATAGATGTCTAACCTCATACTCTTTCTTAAGAAATATAAGGTAATTAGACACGATTAATCAATGGCTCATTCAATTAATCACCATATAAAACGTAGTTGAAAAATCATATCATAAATCCGGCTTGATTATAACAACTTGAGTTAAAATTTCAACCAACAATTGGTTCCATCAACCATAGATAAGTGTTTAGCTACTCATAACGAAATAAGAGAAAACTTATAGATTACTCATAATGTAAAATTGCAAGAATTAAAAGGAGATAGAGAAAAACTCTAATGTTTGGATCGTCTTCTCCTACTTGTTCCTCCAAAAGTAGTCTAAAAACAAGCTTAATCCAATGGTGGGCGAGTTTCTAAAGTTTATAAGGGTTTTATAAAAGTTTTCCCCAAATTACACTTTGGTCCTCAAACTTCCAGCCGCATGAACAGTTCACCGTGGTCGCGGCAGACTACGGTCGACCACGATGAAAGCTGCCCTTTCTGCCTTGCGTCTCCTTGCCCAGACCATTTTCTGCTTCTTCGTGCTCGGGTACTTCTTGAGTGGGCCTTTTCTTTATATTATCGCCTCCAACACACTCCATGTTGCTTCCTCTCATATAATATTCCCTGCGAAACAAAAGGACACTATTTAAAGTATTTTGTTGGTAATTTATCTATAAAGCAATAACAAAGTATGATCATATTAAAGTGTAGATATTAACTATATAGTCTATTATCAATCACATTCGATGCACCAAAGTCATATATTGTCTAGCATATATCATGCAAAGGATTTGTTCTTTGTATGAATATAAGTTGGCAGTCCAAGCTAGCTATATATACCTGTGCATTGGTGTTTTTTTTTCGAAAAAAAATTGTGGATATGAATCTATTTTGTGATCCATCATAATATATATATATATATATCGTTATTTCTCTGTTACTTTTCTACTTTTGTGTTAGGCTAAACTCTATTCTTTTGTTAAAATGTCAAGCTTCAGTGTGTTCAAATTTATGGCAAAACTAATTACGCGGAGAGAATGAGGCAACTTTTGCAGATTTGATTTTAGTATCAATATTTATATTATGTATTGTAGTAGGATGCATATTGATTGCCCGGCAAAAAAAATCGTACCATTAATGAAAGTATATATGATAAAATAAGAGTTTGGTGTTCTGAATTGAATTATGAGAAAGTACACTACATAGAAATAGAAGATTTATCTTTTTTCGACTTCAACATATAATTGTTAGATCAAATTATTGATACATAGGACATTGCCTAATATTAAAAATTTAAAAGTCAATTAAAAGTTTGTGTTTAATGGAACTTGCTTACTATTTAACCACACTCAAAATTATTTCTTAGGAGGAATCATATGCCATTCACGTTTCGCAAGTTGGACTTGCCATGGAACTAGAACTCTTCCTCACAAGTCCAAATCCTTTTTAGTAAGAGATGTTTATTAGTTGGAACTTTTATATTCATATGCCATATAAAAAACTTTTTTATTCTCAATGTTTAATGTTTAACTTAATTACACTTAGTATATCAAATTATTAATTTCATACCATAATTAATTAAGGATATAACGAGATATTTTTTACTCCTTAATAAAAGAATTTTCATTTAATTCTAGTATTTTCACCCATCCCACGTTTCTCTCTCCTAACCCTTCAGCCCCACCCAAATTCTTTTTACATGCTTCTACTATTGACCGTCATTAAAAAGCTTGAAAGCTTTGAAATTAAATTTGGGTTTTCAAAAATCATTATTTGTTTTGATTTGGTGTTGTTGTAAATAATTGGGAATATATTTTGGAGTTTATATCTCAATTTTGAGGGGTTTTGATGATTTAGATTTGCTTTTGGCTGAATTTCAGATTGAAACTCAAAGAAGAAGAAGAAGAAGAAGAAGACATACTGCAAGATTTGTAGAAGTTTTAATCGTTTTTTATTTATGAAAACAGAAAACAAAGATCTACAATCAGAATATAAATAATCTACAATCCATTTATAAAATATCTACAAACTGGGTATATTGAATTTTAATATCTCAAATCTCATTCGATTGTAGTTTAATTGGAATTTTCGACATAATTGGTTTTTTTTGCAGAAGATTTGTAGAAGCTTTAGTCGTTTTTTATTTATGAAAATAAAAAACAAAGTATCTACAATTCTGCTCCTAAAATTTAGCTTGCAAAAATAGGAAGATACAGCTGCTATTAATTATCTTTTAATGATTGATACAAAAATTGTAGAAAAAATATAGACTGAACGGATAATTTAGAAATTATATTCATTTTTAATAATAAGATTTTATATATGATATAGGTAAGAAAAAATCCCTTATTAGTTTGTGCTTTATAAAACAAGTCCAGTTATGAACTGAAAAAGTTAGAACAATAGGATACATATCTCAAGTGACTTTTTCTCATATTTTCCAACGATATAGAATAGAAATAAATCTCATAGAACGTCATTAATGTTCTCAAAATTGCCATAGAGTAAAAAGAACTAACCAAGGACCTCCTAAGACAGTTAGACGATTAAAAGAATAATATTAATATTGTCGAAGACGACTAAAGTAAAGACAAATAAAGTAACCACAAGGTCAGTTAAGATTTTTCGAAGAAGTGACAATGGATATTAAAAAGTATAACAAAAAATGTTTACTAATTCGTCACATTAATGGAGAAAAGCATAAATAAAAAGGGGAAAAGAAGAAAGAACAAAAAGAACGGTGGTAAATTAATTATAAGAATATGAATGATAACACTTGTAAATTAACTAATAGGCTAGCATTGTTGAAATATATTTAAAGACCAAAAACGTCTTCTCTTGTAGTGAAAACAAGTTTTTATAGTTAAACATAACAACAACAACAACAACCCAATATAATCTCACTTAGTGGGGTCTAGGGAGGATAGTGTGTACGCAGACCTTACCCCTACCCTTGGGTAGAGAGGCTGTTTCCAAATAGACCTCCGGCATCCTTACCTCCAAGAACTTCTCACCTTGCTCTTGGGGAGACTCGAACTCACAACCTATCGGTTAGAAGTAGAGATTGATTAACACCACAGCAACCCCTCTTGTCTATAGGTAAACAAATTGTTATAGTTAAACATCTGACAAATTAATTCATATGCTCACATAAGTCTTCTTTACCGTAATATGTTCATATAAGTAACTAAAAAGTACAAAATCATAACGAAGCGTTTATGGTATGAATTAGCTAAAAGAGTGGTATATTTGATATCTTCATATGATGCATGAAATGATCAACTCTTTTTTTTAACAAGAATTAATCCTCGTCATTTTATTTTAAGTTCTAAAATTTTACGTGCGAGGCATGTACATAGAGACTAGTTATACTAAAAATAGGAAATTCCTACCTTCAAAATTAGATTACAATAATACCCTTTAAAATCTGAATTACCATTCTTCAAAGAAAAATAATAAACTTTCAATTAATTAATATTTTAATTACTTTAGAAGTTAAGCGATTGAATCAGAACAGCAGTTTAATGGTTCAGATAATCAATTTAATGACCTTAATTAGGTTGAGGGCATTCATATTGTCATCAAGTACTCCCCAAAAACGTATTCTTTTAGTTACTCCCAAAAAACATATCTCAAGACAGATATGTTTTCATATTTAGGATTTTTCTAAAATTAATTTTCATAATTAAAAGGCGAAAAAGTAAAATAAATACGATATCTCAATAGACCACTATAGAGAATTTGATGAGACAGACAGAGAAGGAACACAAACATCTCATGATGATGCAGGAAGGAATTAGGTTATAATTTCCTTTAGTTATTACCTGTAATTTTTCACTCTTTGTATTTTGGTTCTTTCAGTTCCATAGTAACCTTTTTCCGATTAATAATAAGGTGTCTTTGTCCGATTATCCTTTTTCTCTTCTTCAACATTCTTTTTCACCACCAAGTATACTTCACTCAGTAATATCTGTGATAGTTATCTGTGTTTTAATTAGTTTGTGATACAAATAATGACTTCTCTTCTATCCTTTTTGCCTCAAAGCTAGCAATTGATTGATTTTTCGTAATTGTAGTATTTTATTATCAAGTGTGGTTATTAAATTCATCATGTGATATTAAGGTTTAATTTTGTGTTATAATTCTTTTTAATAGGTTTCTTGGTTACTACACCACAAAATTGGTTATAATTTGATACTTTTGTAATTACTTTTAAATATTATTAACATATTTATACATGTTGGCATGTTGCTACCTGAAGTTGTTCGCTTTTTTAATGAAACCACAAAAATAGTTTGTTTTAACCATAATAGTTTTCACATTGTCACTCTTTTATTACAACTATGTACTGTATTTGGTGATTCAACTTCTAAAGGATATAGATTAGATAAAATAAAATCGATTCTTCATTAATTCTATATATTGTGTTTGCATCTAATGCATACCTATTAGCAAGTTGAAGACATATGCAACAGAAGATGTAGTTGGATACATGAAGGAGCTTAATTCTTCGAGCATTCTACTATAGGCTCTTTTGCTCCATGATTTACTTTGGACCCAATTTTTTCACACCACTTTCAACAAAAACTGTCTAGATTGGAAGAGGCTAGTTATAGCTGCAGGTAGAGTTTAACTTCATTCTAATATCTTTTCTTTACCAAATTATTTGCTCTTGATGCCAACAACAACAACAACAACAACCCAGTATAATCTCACTTAGTAGGATCTGTGGAGGGTAGTGTGTACGCAGACCTTACCCCTACCCTTAGGTAGAGAGGTTGTTTCCAAATAGACCTCCGGCATCCTTTCCTCCAAGAATTTCCCACCTTGCTCTTGGGAAGACTCGAACTCACAACCTCTCGGTTGGAAGTGGGGGTTGCTTACCATCAGAGCAACCCATCTTGTCTCTTTTGATGCTGCCAATTGTATTAAATATTTTATGAAAATCCAATTTATGGATATGCACTTTTAGATTTCATGAATTAGCATAAATAGTTCCTCCTCAAAAATTGATGTGTCACAACTCCATAATTTTGTAGTTTAGCAGAAGTTTGCGTTGCTAAAAAAAAAAAAAAAAAAAAAAAAAGAGAGGCACTAACATATGTTCAGGCTACAACAAAATCCTTCCTCCCTAATCAAAGCTTCTCTTCGCTAAAAAGTGCTTCGTAATAAGTAATTTTGAAAGTTGTAAGTGCGCATAAACTTTTATGTTGACCAAGATATATAATTTACCTTTTTAGCATAGTGTGCTCATGCAAATATTACGTTAATATTTTATTTCTGAAATATTATATAGACATGATTATTTTATTTCAAAAATAAAAATATGTAAGTTAAAACTTTTAGCACCTTCAAGGAATTAAAGATAACTAAAGGAAACTAGAAAAAGAGTTTTGCGGCATAATTACATGTCTATATAACCATTCTTAATAGCATAAATGATACATGCAGTGAAAGAATGGATATCTATATATTTACTTATATGAAGTTTTTCGAGTGAAGGTGAGATGGCAAATCTACTGTTACCGGTTCGCTTTTCGTGAACCATCGTGACGGCACCTACTCTCTACGATTACGTAAGTCAAAATTGACGGAAGATAATTAAACTTGCGGAGATAAAACGGTTCAAAAACAAAAATAAAGCAATAATTGTGTTAAATGTACCACTCAACATACACCATATATATATAAGTCTCAAAACAAATATCTAAAGCCAAGACCCGAAACCCCACGAATCACTAGCTGAGATAAATACTACACAGCTTTAACTCCGAAATGTCTAATAAAGCAGAAAGATGCTGAAGGGCTAAATACTAAGGCGGGAATAGAAAGGGACTCCTTAGTCTGCGGATGCGGCATATGTTCCTCGGGTCTCTAAGCAGTCACCTCCCTCAAGGATGGTAGACTTGATCAGCGATACATGGATCTACACATGAAAAACATGCGCAGAAGAGGCATGAGTACACCATAGCGATACTCAGTAAGTGTCAAGCCTAACTTCGGTCGAATAGTGACGAGGAATGTCAGGGCCCTAATGAGGTTAAACATAATATAAAGTTTCAATAGTATGAAATAAGCGGTATAAATGAGTTCAATAGTGAAGCAAAATAGGTTATACGGACAACAACAACTATACAAAATAGAGTGACCACGAAAGTAAATACAGCTCATCACCAATAGTAACAACGAGGATCTCCCATGATACCGTCATGTAGACCTGTTACAACTGTCTAGTGGATCTCTCAGTATATCGTTCCGTAGCCCAACTATAAATGCACAAGGATCTAGCGGAATCCTTATCCGTAGTCCCAAACGTAAATACACAGTACTAAGAGAATCAACCTGGTAAATTTTCGTAGTTCCATATAACTGTGAAGGGGGATCTATCGAAAATCTAGCTCGTAGTCCCAAAGTAAACAAATAAGGTGAGCTACCGGAGTTCCACATCCGTAGTCCAAATGTAAATACACAGTAACTGCAAGAAGATATTCAGAAATGGAAATCTCGTATCAAACAACAAGTAATTCTAGTATAACATGCTTCATGTAAAGCAATCAATGCAATTTAAACAAATAGGCAATTTAAGTCAACTAAACATGCTTTTCTAACTAACACATACTAAATTTACAAGTATAATAAAGTTGGACAAGAATTTCATTAACATAACTTAAGGAACAATCAGTTTTTTCGACAATTAGCTCAAGTACGTGCTTGTCACCTCACATACAAGTCATTTCAGATATCAAACATATCATATCCTAAGGGGAAGGTCCTCCACACAAGATTAGACAAGCCACTTACCTCGAACAGTCGAACACGCGCAAGTCAACCCAAAACCCCACTGTTGCCACAAGTATCCGACTCCAAATGGCCCAAATCTATTCAATTAAATTGTATATTGTAAATAACACCTCAAACAATTGATTTTATAATTAATTCCTAAACTAATACGCAAAATTAGGTAAAATGTCCAAACGCCCCTCGGGCCTACGTCTCAAAATCGAGTAAATTTTATATTTTCAAAATCCTCATACCCTCGCAAGTCTATCCATACCAAAATTATCCAATTTCGAATACCGTTTGATCCTTCAAATCATCATTTTATATTTTATTAAAATTCACTAATTTTTTTTCCCAAATTTCATCCCAAACCACGAATTAAATTATGAATTCAATGATAGATTCACGTAATCTGGCCAATTGGCTGTTGAAAATTTTGTTGAAAGAAATTTGATATGAAATGCTTTTTTTGTTTGGTTTTTTAAAATAAATCTTACCCTTTCTGATATACATTTTTCATGTGTAATTTCAAAGAAATAACAAATTTGCTTTTGGATTTTAACTGCAGATGTTTGCCGAATAAGCTTGTGGGGAAAAAAACTTCGGAACTGGTTGTTCGGCATGACCACCAATAAGAATCAAAGACCATAGTGTTTCGCTATTCACGATTTAAGAGATGTCCTCACTAGATAGTGCTATAGGATTTTTATTCTATAATCGTTACTTTAAATGAATCAAATAAAGGTTAAGCTTTTTTCTCAATCAATTACAGATTTTGGACAATTTAAGGTTAATTTTTGAAGTTGAAGAATATAATTATAGTGGAAAAGAACGAGGTTCATGTCACCCAGATCAGATATGGGAAGATAAACTAATGCAAAAATTCCAGGAACCTCTGCTACATATTCAGTATGTGATATCAGCATTCATCATTTTGAACATGAAACTATTATTTTTTAGCTCTTGAATTATTGTTCAATTACTTTTAAATGCCTGATATATTTAAAATATTGTACAAATTAATCAGGGATATGTGTGCCACGCATGTGTCGAGAAACTAGTATTACTATATACAGCGTTAGTTCATATCTAACGAACATCAGTACATGCCACTTCCACAAAGCCAAGGCCTATTTTGCTTATCTATTCAGAGTTTTCCCAGCTGGCAGAGAAGAAAACACAACAAAAGCCAATAGCTCAAAATATTATGAAACCCAACTTAGCACTAACTTCCGCACGATAAACAATCCTCCCGGTTTGTCAAAGAGCACACCATCTGGGCCATTTTAGTGTCATCGTCAACTGCAGTCTTTGGTTTTTCCTGCAAATTGAAATCCCCAGGGACCAGTTTGTAAGAATGAACATAATAATATGATAACGAGTACACGAAATCATGATGGTTACTACCTTAAGCATAGCAGTGTCGACTGTGAACTTGATAGCATCAGCTGCCGCACGCGATCGCAGATAGTACATTCCAGTTTTCAATCCCTACAGTAACAAGATGAAATGTCAGACTCGGGCTTTTAAGGCATAACTAGAAAAGGTCAGTGTGTGCTCCTCTAGGCTGATAACTAGGTTCTTTAGTTATTAAATCTCTTAAGCATATATTTTGAAGCAAAAGCTACTAAACTATTGAGCAAAAATCCAATAGACAATTTCTGCATTTCAGAACAATATACTAATGTGAACTTGAAGCATACCTTGGACCAAGTATGAAAATGCAGGGAAGTAAGTTTTCCAAAATTTGGTTGGTCCATATGTATGTTGATGCTTTGACTCTGATCTATGTAGCATCCACGGTCTACAGCCATATCAACCAAGGTCCGTTGCTTGATCTCCCAAACAGTCCTGATATCAGTAAACAGTATAAGCATGCAAGTGGAAATAAAATGAACATAATAATAGAAAAGCAATTAAATTAGTGCAACTTCATACTTATAAATTTCTTTAAGCTCATCCGGAACTTCAGGGATTTTCTGCACAGAACCATCCTCATATATTATCCTATTCTTAAGAGCAGGAGACCAGAGCCCCATCTCAGTTAAGTCATGCAGCAGGTGTTTATTCACCACGACAAATTCACCACTGGAGGGAAAAAACCATGTATAAAATCTCAAGCAACAATATTAAAACTCACCAGAAATTGTAGGATACGGCAGCAGGTCTTACCTCAGAACTCTCCGACTGTATATATTGGATGTATATGGCTCAAAGCATTCATTGTTTCCAAGAATTTGGCTGGTTGAAGCAGTTGGCATTGGAGCCACAAGAAGTGAATTTCTTACACCATTCTTTGAGATCATTTCACGAAGAGCAACCCAATCCCATTTATCTGATGGTGTTACTCCCCACATATCTGGCTGGATAATACCCTGAAAAATACATTACTGTTTTCAGTGTAAATGCGATGTGAATTGATAATACTGAATCAAAATAAAATCTGGCAGTCATTTCGTGTCTACAACATTGTGTATTATGTTGGGTATCAGCATTTTCAAAATTATCTTTTAAGCTTGTATTACATCTTCAAAGTTGAACAAGTAAGGAGATGCCATCTTTTTTGGTTAGGACACTTAACAGTCCAGCAACTATTTTGACCAACTCTGGATGACCATCTACATGCACTGGAAGACCAAACAAGTCATCTGCACAGTACCAATCAGTTAAATCTGGGAGCAGAAGGATATACACCTTGCTTACAGGACTTCCTGCATATGTCTCGTATGGGCCTTCTTTGGCAGCTAATTCAGAAGAAGCTTTTAATGCATGGTAGTATATTGCCTCAAATATGTCCTTGTTTAGCTGCTGAGCCTATACATAGACAAAGTATAAGTTCAGAACCAGAGGAACAAATGTACAGCTTGGGAAGATGATAGACAACACTTACCTCCCGGGAATCAAATGCCATGCCAAGCAACATGAATGTGTCTGCAAGACCCTGGACTCCAATTCCAATAGGCCTATGCCGTAAGTTGGACCTCTTTGCAGTTTCAACAGGGTAGTAATTGACATCAATAATTTTGTTCAGGTTTGTAGTGACCAATGCAGTAACCTGTACCACATGGAAAACAGAACAAAATCAAGAACAATATCCTAGAAAAGCATGTCAGAAGAGTTTGTAGCCAGAATAAATCAAACCTCTGCCAGTTTGTCAAAATCAAAGTATCGATTTTTAGAACCCCTGCTCCCAACAAGCTTAGATGGTTGTGATTCACTTGGCACTCCCTGAAAGATATAAACGCGATGCAACACTAAGAGGCAAGGCAAAAGCAGGACAATGTTGTAAAGCATATAGTACTAATTTTTTACTACCTTTTCTCTAACATATCTTGGAAGAGCAATTGAAGCAAGATTGCACACAGCAGTTTCAGTTGGACTTGTGTACTCAATAATCTCAGTACACAAGTTAGACGACTTGATAGTGCCAAGATTCTGCTGGTTACTTTTTCTATTGCAAGTATCCTACAGTAACAAACAGAATAGTCGTTGAATAAAATTTTAAGTGCATCCGGACAAACAATGAGACGAATAAGAGAACCATATGAAAGTCACCTTGTACAACATGTAAGGGGTCCCAGTTTCTATCTGGGACTTTAAGATCTCAAACCATAGATTTTGTGCCTGAACCGCCTTCTTTGCCTTGCCCTGAATTGACAAAAGCAAATTGTTTAAGATCAATGCTGAAAGAATCATTTAATCCACCCTATAAATGATGTGCAATTAACCTCGGTTTTAATTTTACCTCTTTTTCATAATTTGTGTACAGCTTCTCAAAATCTTCACCCCAGCAATCTGCCAGTCCAGGAGCCTCATTTGGACAAAACAAAGACCATTGCCCATTGCTTTGGACTCTTTGCATAAAAAGATCTGGCACCCAGAGAGCATAGAAAAGATCCCGTGCCCGATGCTCTTCCTGCAGAAATGGAAACATCACCCATGTTTTGTCAAATTGCTGAGTATAGACAAGCTTTGTTATATAAAAGGAGTTGATAGCATCCTAGGAATCGCAAATCTATTCAAAGACAAAGATGAAGCTTTGGAATCTCAAAGAGGACCTTTAACAAAGTATCAAGCTAAAAAGTTGCAAAACAAAATTATAGAACTTCAAGAGTGAACAAAGAAGTTGTTACTAGGAGGAAGAGCTCAAGGACAAAAAATATGAGTTATCTAGGTGTTATAATTATTTTATGTCTCAAGTTCATATCCAAGAAGAGGTGGATTAGATCCCAAGAAACATCCTCTAAAGAAGGTTCAATCAGACCATTGTTGGACCAATTTGACACCTAAAATATGTCCAAACTTGCGGCCCATGAAGTCCTACATAAAGTCGTGTTTTATAGCATAAAAAGGACTTACTTGAAGTTCAATAAGGGTATAATAGTTGTGCTAATGTTGAATGCAAATTGGTGCCAAATTGCTTGCAAATTTCCTTCAAGATTTTCAAGATTCTATCCAAAATTGGTTTGGGACTTATTTCCATATATTATGGGATATATTTATTGCTTTTCTAGTTAGTTAAGATTATATTTTCCTTTTCCTAAGATTGTTGAAGTTACTTTCCAAGATTAACTTGGTTTTTGTTTCCATAGTGTTTTTCCTTTTCCTAAGGTAGAACTTCATTTACTTATTTTTTAGGCTTTATTTCGTGACCCCTACTACCTATATGAGGGTGTCTTCTTTGTTTTTAGACAGGAGATTATTCAAACTATTATGAATAAAAATTGAGAGATTTTTCTTGCACTTTTGTGTGTGACTACTCTTGGATTTATTCTTCAACCTTCAAGACTCAACTTAAGGTGGTAAAATTAAACTCTTTCGAAATCTTATATCACTTCTAGATATTCAAGAAAGGTGATAAATTTAAGTTTATTGTTGCTCTTATTATTCTAAAAGGTCGGATTTCACAATCTATCTCTTTTTTTAAATTCTTTACCAAAGGCAATTAGTTCTTTGTTAGCTAATTGTTGTTGTTGGGATTCAAATTCAAGAATAGACTTCTTGAATTCAAGAAACTCTTTCTTGAATTCAATTTATCTTTAATTTTCAGTCCTTATTTCTTTATTTTATTTTAGCTTCCGTATGTTTCTTGTTTTTACTTAGTAATTCTTGAATCCTCCATCGTGTTGTTATCAAGTGGTATCAGAGCATAGTCTAATCACGATTTCAATCTTGATAATCTTGGGTTCTTGAGCAAAAAAACGAAAATTAGCCCCAAAAAAAGAACAACTCATTATTATTTTTAGAATTCAAGTATTATTTGGTTTTAAGTCAAGAATGGAAACAAGAAGAGGGGATCCTAATTTTTAAAGATTAAGGCAAATCTTTTTCTTATTCTTGTGGATTTTTGGTTTCTTAAATTCTTTCCTTTTTTCTTTTAACACTAACCAATTCCTATTCTTTCTAGGTTTGGTCCTCCACTTTTCCTTTCTTTTTCTAACTCCTTATTCTTATCATTGTGGGTTGTGACTTGTTAGGTTTATTAATAAATCTAAATATTAACAACCAATAGTTGCTTTGTATAGAAAAGGGCAAGAGAGGTGAGAGTATTAGAAGGAAAAATCCAAATCTAAAAGATACATATTTCTCCTAATCTTTGTTCAAGATGCTTCATACAGGTAGTTATGAAGAAATGAGGCGAGTTATGATTCAACAACTTGAATATTCTAGTGAAGTAGCATAGAACATGTGCAGGCCCACTAGACAAATATATTAAACAATTGATAAGATGAAGAGTACTAACTATACCTTCCCATGGTTCTTCCTTAAATCCAGAAATTCAAATATATCAGCATGCCAAGGCTCAAGGTAGACAGCAAAAGCACCTATATGCAGCATAACACAGTGAGAAAAAAGTGAAAGTAATCCCTACATCTTACACTTAGAGAATTCTAAATCAAGCACAGGAATGAGGCCACACCCTTTCTTTTGCCACCTCCTTGGTCAACATATCTAGCAGTATCATTAAATACACGGAGCATAGGAAGAATTCCATTCGATGTCCCATTTGTTCCACGTATGTAACTCCCAGTAGCACGTATGTTGTGCACAGAAACTCCAATTCCCCCAGCTGATTTGCTAATAACAGCACACTCCTTAAGAGTATCATATATTCCCTCAATACTGTCCTCTTTCATGCATATCAGGAAGCAGCTACTTAACTGCAAATCACAAAAGAATACAATGTAAACAATCAGGGAACTTTTTACTAAGGATGTCACTATACAGGAAAGGGCAATGTTGGATTCTTTTTACAACAAAGTGGAACAAATTCATGATGACTTGGTTGAACCGTCAAATCATGAAAAGAAAACACAGCTTTCAAAAAAAGGTTGACATACTTGAGGTCTTGGAGTTCCAGCATTAAATAATGTTGGAGATGCATGAGTGAACCATCGTTGAGACATCAAATGATATGTTTTGATGGCAGATTCAATATCACCCTTATGGATCCCAACAGATACTCGCATTAGCATGTGTTGTGGTCTTTCTACAACTTTACCCTGAATCTTTAAGAGGTAAGACCTCTCAAGGGTTTTGAAACCAAAGTAATCATAGTCAAAGTCTCTGTCATATATGATCTCACTGTCCAAGCGAGCAGCATTCTGAGAGAGAAAAGGAAAGTTGTTAACAGGCCTAAAGGCAATAATAAACAAGCTCTTAATCCACCTAAAAGTCTTATCCGTCATTCATTAGCTTAAGATAAAAGGGAAGTTACAAATGGCAGTGATACCTTCATGATTATCTCATACACTTCATCAGAAACCAGTGGTGCCTTCAATCCAGATCTCTCGCTGACATGGAAGTACATGTCCTTAATCCTGTGATATTCCAATATTACAACAAACACTTTGTTTTTGTTAATTACTATACCAACATTTATGTTATATGAAAATAAAAGAAATCAGAAGGTCAATGAAAAACGCTGATTCAAATAACTTACGTCTCAGAAAATGATTTATTGGTGTTCTTGTGCAGATTGGACACAGCAATCCTTGCAGCCAGCTGCATTTTCAAGAGTTTTGAACAAATTAGAGATTTATTAATACGTTTATCACAGAAAAAGTACTTTGTCCTAGTATGCATTATATAGGCTTCAACCTATCTATCCTAGAAGAGAAGAGGAGTTAATAGAAACTCCTTTGGTCTCCCCACTCCCTCATTTGAAGCCAAACATCTCATATGTTTAGCTTCTAAGAGAATCTTCCTTTGAATTATTTTAATGAGCATAAAAGCAAGCAAAGAGTAATTACTGTTTTTATATTGCTTCATTACATAATTCAAAAGTTCAGTCTAGCTCGAATAATCAACATTATCTACTCCAAGACCACACCTTTTTCTAAAAAGTTTTTATTGTGTGCATACAGAATCAGGGTTGAGCACTATAAAACAAGGGGAACAGGAAGGGGGAAGAGAGAGAGAGTGAGTGAGAGAACTGAAAAATCAACACTAAAAATGTTCAAATTCAGCAAATCATGACTAAAAATGAAACCCACAATCTGAATTTGAAAAGAAAACGCCAATTCCAATGAGCAAAAAAATCAGAAAGAGCTGTCCTTAAAATACTCAAACACTTAGCCTGAATCTCAATATTCCAGATCAACATATCATTTCCAAATATAAACATAATCAATTTGAGGCAAAGCAAGGATTTGTAGTTTATGGGTTCAAAGCACCACTAAATTCACTAACTATTTGAGTTACTACATTCGAAATTTAATAGTTATACATAATTAGTAGATCTTTAACATATATATAGGGTCAGGGCCAAGAGTACTGGGTTCCCAAACCCATAGCTTTAAACTTATCAGATATTTGAGAAAACTACATTTGGAACTAAACCACAAAGCAATTAAAAAAGAAAATAAACACACATATAAAATAAATAAATCAAGAGGCACAATGAGTACCAAATTTGAACAAATGCTTAAAACTCAACAGCATTTCTATACATCAGCATAATGAAAACATACATAGAAGCAATTACAAAACATAAAAACAATAAATATATCAGAAGCACGGATCATATGGAGGGACTTACGCAGGCATAGTCGGGGTGGTTAGCAGTCATAGCAGCGGCAGTTTCAGCGGCCAATTCATCAAGCTGACTAGTAGTAACACCCTTATAAACACCAGCACAAACCTTCTGAGCAACAAGCACCGGATCACAATGATCTGGACTGAGTCCATAACTCAATTTCTTAAGCCTAGCAGTGATCTTATCAAAATGAACAGCTTCTTGTCGACCGTCTCTCTTCACCACATACATTCTTTTAACTCTCTTTGAGGAATTTCGTCGAACACCTAGAGGAAAGGGTATGGTTTGATCCTTGATGTTAGCGAGATGTGACTGACTGAGTAACTCTATTGTATATATAGGATAATTAGGGATTTAAATAACATTTGCGCGAATTAGGGTTTTTGATTGTTGGGGATTTTTGAAAAATTCCCGCCAATTGGGAAGAGCGGGTGATGATAATATGGATTATGGAGGGAGGAAGTGTGTAGGAGAAGCTGCAAGCGGGACCCACCTTGCTACGCTTTGAAGTTCGAATTTGAATGTGATGGGGTGTAAATATTCCAATTAGTATTAGTATTGTGTAATAATTATTTTTCTTTGCAGCATTATTTTTGCCGCCAAACTTGGACTTATAATCAGAACTACATAATTAGCATTTTTAGAAAATATACACATTAAAAGAGAAAATTAATTTGCTACTGTAAAGGGTAAATCTCCATAAAAGAAGGGACAACTTTAATGTAAAATGAGTTTTCGAAATTTGATGAACAATAGCTTTTGTTAGAAGCTTTTATTTTTTCATCTTAGTTACAAATTACAAATTGTGAATTTCAAACTCTATCTTCCTGAACAAGAAACTTATGCTTTTCCTTTTAATTTGGATATATTTTGTCCTAAATTTCCTAATCAAAGTGTTAGCAAAGAATTAAATGGAAAATTGCAACTATATCTAACAAATGGTGAATTGCTCAGCATCTTCCCCCAATTTGAAGATTTAATTAACCAAGATATTCTTTTCTGCAAAAATTTAAAAATAACTTTAAGTGTTAGAGAAATGAAATAATTTTTAAAAAAATAAAATAAAATAAATGGAACTAAGGAAGAAGTTGGCCCAGTTGGATCCACAAAGATGAGTTTACTTGGTTGAAGGCCTGATCGTTCAAGAGGGGAAATTTGGCAAAAGGGTCTCTGAGGAAAAATTTTCATAGGGCAGCCACTTTTTACAGCGCATTTAAGGCATATTTTTTAGAACTGGTTTGGAAAGCCACCCCAAAAATGAATTTAGATATAATTATGCGATTTAGTATGTTTATTTGGCCAAACAGTTACTTGGTCATCATAGAATTAGGTATAATTATACTTTTTAATTGTCAAGAAGACGTGAGAATTGATGGTAATTATACTGTGTAATTATAAGGTTACTTTTTAGTTACTTTCCTTTTTGATTTTATTTTAATTTATTTTCTTTATAACTTTTTATTCATATAACTTTAATTTTTTAATTTTATTTTTACTTTTAAATTTCTTTTGAAATTTTAAAATATATTTTTCTTTGTATATTATTTATCTTTTATTTTTCTATCTTTATTTCTTGTGATTCCATATAATTGCTTACTATATTTTATTTATTATTTATTTTATTATTCTAATTTTTAAACTATACCCCCTAATATTTGACGTAATGAGTCATTAACAAACTTGGCATATAATGAGCGATGTAATCAAAGTGAAATTTCGTTGTTGAATACGGTTATAAACTTATCATGTTTCCTAATTATTAAGTTGCACTGAAACTTACTATTATTATCTAAGAATTTGACATATGTTAAAGGTTTTTTTATTTTGAATTTTGAAAGTGTGTTATATTCATGGTTCAACTTTACTTGTTTTAGTAGTATTGGCTCACGTTGCATATTGTTAATTTTTTAGTTAGAATAAACAGATTATTTTTGTTAAACATTTGAATAATATTATGACATTATATTTGTAAATATTAATTTATTTTATGAAATATGAATTTCATGATGTTCTTACGTTTTTTTTTTTTTGAAGTATATAAAGTAGATATTATTATTTTAAAACATATATAAAATTATTTTTGCAATATTAGTTATAAAATATATGATTGCTAATTTAATGTATATTTATGAAAAATGTACGTCTTAAATACAAAATATAATATCGTTTATACTTATAGTAATTTATAGGCATATATTTATTATTAAATTTTAAATTTTGATAATTACTTAATTTAAAATTTAATCTAATTGTGTAATTATACTTGCGCAACCAAATTGTAAAGTTGTAATTACATTGTAATAACACTATGACAAATAAACAGGTCGTCGTAATTACACAACTGTGTAATTACTAGGATGTGTAACTACTACCCCAGTAATTGCACCAATTCCAATTACAGTGTGGCTTTCCAAACAGACTCTTAAAAAAACTTTTGCCTCATTAGCCAGTATAGGCAAACTTCACAAAAATACATATCCAGCAATTTTGCTTCTTCTTCTTTTTCTAACATAAATTGTTTAACCAAAAATAGATTTTCGATCAAAGTCAATATTAAGAAGAAAACGGGTTATTGATAATAAAAATTTACTTCACTTTCACAATAATTTTAAGAAAAATAGAAAAAGTAATTGAGATGATTAACAAAGAAAATAAGGACTGAATCGACAACAAATCCCCAAAATCAAGGTTGAAAGCTTTGCTGAATAAAACAAAGAATTATAGTATGTATTTCAGTAATAATCGTAACTTGTCCTTACAAATGAAGTTCTTATCCTTATATAAGAGCATACAATCATAATGATTCTTACACTTAATTTTGACTTATTAAGGGCATTAATTGTATTGATTGCACGTTATATTGTAACTGGCATATTTATTACTAAAAAATTCCTTATATCTACCTCGACTCCCCTTCATTATTTACTTATGGTTCGTGTATCTTCCTTTCTTTGCAGCCTTCATTCATTTCGTTCCCGATTTTCCATTGTCAACTGTCAAGCCCGATTCTTTTCTCTATGTTGTCTTGTGTGTGTTTCTCCCCAACCTTCCTTGCATTCTTAATTTAGTTAATTGAGAGTGCCACTTGTTGCTATATCGATGCTCCACGTGTCATGCCTCGTCAGCTTACTGATGTTACACGTATCATGTCTTTTTTTCACCAATGCAGATAGTCCCCCCACTTTCTGAATAATCTCAATTGATTATTGGGGAAGTAGTATATTGGGGGTGGGGGGATCCATTGACGCCGTTTCTTGAGTACGATCATGCTCCTTCAGAATAGGTGTGACGTATGTTACATCTATTTAATGCCCAAGCCATGTGGCTTCTTACGATTGGATCTACAGTTTCTCAACGCTTTTTAGAGTTTTTTCTGCGGTTGCGGCTGCGGCACTCATGAAGTGACGGTTCCATTATGACACTTCATAATGACAATTTTTAATGATGGTCGTATCTTCTTATAAATACTTCATTCTTTTTTATCTCTTGGAATCTTCCTTCTTTAGTATCCATTACATTAATCCTTTTGTAATTCTGCACCCCTTCTTCTGTATTTCCTTGGATAATCATGTCTTTAACAACACCAGATACCTGCAGAGTTGTGATTGTTGATGAACTTGATCCTTCTTTTGCCCCTACTAGAAGTAGGAGAGGCGGTAGCCTTCGTAACCTTGGTTCATTATCTAATCATGATTCCTCTTCTTATAGCGATTTTGCTAGTCCACCTTCTTCTAGACATAGGACTCCTCTAAACTATAGATCTTCTTCTAAGAATAGAGATTTAAATGAATCTGTGCGTGAACCTCCGTTATAGAGATTGTTCCTCAAGAATTTTCTTTTGTAACTGATCGTGAAACCATGAAAAATCAAGTCTCCTCTATAACTTCCCTCAATCCTACTGAAGTTTACCCGAGTTTAATCATTAGTGTCTTCTTCCTTTGGTTCAATAAGAGTGTCAGTAGAAACCAGATTTCCAGTTTTAGTCCCTGGTACCAACCAGAGAATCACATGTTATTATGTCGGTTTTTGTTTTGTTTATATCTACCCTTTTACTTTAGGTTTCAAGCCTCTTATTGGTCCAGTAATTATTGAGTTTTGTCGTTACTTCAACTTAGGTCTTAGGACAGATTAGCTCTATAGTATGGAGGGTTGTCGCATGCCTTCGTTATTTGTCGGATCTAGTTTACGTCCCTTTTACCTTGTGGCACTTGCTTCATCTTTATCCCCCCAAGTTTTTTCGTGAAAGAGTTTTTTCTATCGCGCTACAAGTAAAAGAGTGTTGGTTAGCCCCGAAGATGATGAGATCGTGGCACTAGATGCCTGTCCCAGAAAAATGGAACTTTGCACATAAGTTTTATTTTTTAGGTATCTTAAATAATTTCATGTAATCATATACCCATTTTTCAGCAACCATAGAATTTTTTCATGAGATTCTCGACTTCCGTGCTTGGGTAGAAAAAATGTTAACCGCTCTCATGCGGACAAAAGATCTTGGAAATTTCTATTTCAAAATTTTGGTTGGAAAATTGAAATGCACGGTACTTTTTACCTTCATAGTCCTTCTCCCTCTGTTGCTTGTTTATACAAAAATTTATGATCATTCCCCTCTTTTTTGTTAGGGTTTTCTATTTATGGCATTAGTCTCGCATCTTTTCCATCAACCAGGCTATCCATAAATCTTGCCCAAGAACGAATTTTAAGCGCCTCTTCCTTCAAAAGGAAAACTGACGAAGCTCGTGGCTCTGACGGTGAAGAAGAAACAGAAGAAAGATTTTTCGTGAAAAGGTCGCGCGTCAGGAGACGCGTGGTTTCTGATGATGAAACTTCTTCCTCTCATGATCTCCTATCAAGTTCAATTCCTTTCAAGCTCATGGATGAGCCAACGAATGCTACTTTAGTGATTTATGATGTAGAAGTTGTTAATCCTCCACCAAGTTTCGTTGATAGATTGTTCGCTCACGGCTTCGAGGGTGAAGAAGTTTCGGACCTGTTTCTCAAGAATTGCCTCTTGCTCCCCTTCCAGTTTCATCTACCATTAACCCCTCCCCCCCCCCCCCCATTGTCTTTACATAACGTTACTCCGGTTGTTACCCAGCCGAACCTTCTAACAGCAGAAGGGAAAAGAAAAGAGTTGTAATTGAAGTCCCCGAAGGCGAGAACTTATTGAGAAAATCTAGTCAAGCTGGTGTGTGGTTGAAGCCACAGCTCGGCCCCGTGGAGAAGAAGAAGTTAGAGGCCACAGCTCACTGACTTTAATGAATGACATTGTTAATTCTTCTTTGAAGGTATAATTTTAATTATATTTCCTTCGTTATTTCTTCCTCATTCATAATTCTTCCTCCTTTACCTTTTCTGCAAATTAATTTGATTGGCATATAGCTTATGAAAAGAGCTTCGTAGATGGATCAACGGGTTATGAAATTGCATACTGAGGCTGACAACTGGAAGGAACAATTCGAAGGTCTTCAACTGGAAAAGGAAGTTCTTACAGAAGAGAAGAATGCTTTGGAGCGACAAATTGGATGGTTTCCACTGAGTTAGTGGTTGAAAAGCTTCTTCCAGTCAGGTTGGGAAGGACAAGGATATATTGGAATCTTCTTTTGCTGAACAACTTTCCATGGCAACTGAAGAGATAAGGAGTTTGAAAAAACTCCTCAATTAAAAAGAGGTTCACACAGGAGAATTGGTTTAGGCACTTACCTAAGCTCAGTGTCACGACCTCAACCCCGGTCGTGATGGTGTCTAACACACGGCTAGGCAAGTCCGACCAATTCAACAACCTTAGCCCCTTTTTATACGTTTCACGATTCAATTAATACGAATAATTACCAAGTTATAATACTGAAACTCTGAAATATAAATTAAACATGCGGAAAACCCAAGTATAAAACAACTACTCAGCCTGAAGGATCTGGTGTCACAAGTCTGAGCCTCTATTACATGAGTAACAACCTACTACATATAGTCTCTAGATGCATGGAAATAAGACAAATAAGATAGAAGGAAGATCAGGACTGCAGACGTCAAATGCAACTGCCTTGATACTTCCGGATGAGCTGCTAGGGAGAGAAATCCTCACAGAGGCTTAGGTGTACCTGGATCTGCATGCAAAGTGCATGGAGTAATGTGAGTACTCCGACCCAACGAGTAGTAAACATAAATAAAGGGTGAGAATAAGAAATCCTTAATAGACACAAAGTAATTCTATAAATGTAGCAACTTGAACCCGGAAGCATAATATCAGTAAAACAATGAACACTTAAGGAAATACCATAACATATAAGTGAGTAAATGAAAACGAATATGCAATGCAACACATGAACTGTTACTCTCCAGTACCTGTTGCGGCGTGCATCCCGCTCCATTTATTTATCATCGACATCGCTCACTGGGGGTGTACAGACTCCGGGAGGGGCCCCATACGGTCCAAGCACAATAATAAGCCATCGCGTGGCATCAACTAGGCCCTTGGCCTCATATCAATATGAATATTAGCACCGCTACAGCGCAACCCGATCCCATACTTAGTCAAAAATCATATAAGCCCCTCAGGCACAATAATATTGAAATATTCAGCCCAAATTTCTTTTTAAAAAATTAATTAAATTTCAAGTGAGAGAAAAGGTGGTTGGGTTTACAAAACACCATTAAAAACAGGACTGAGTTCATTAATATGTACAAATGGTAAGAATCCGGTAATAGCAACACCTGAAGGATTAAATCAGTTGACACGAAGCCCAAAATAGCGAGCAACTCATATTATAATAATAATAAATGAATTTAAGTCAAATACACAGCACATTCATCTACCGGAACGGACCAAGTCACAGTCCCCAAGGGTGCTCTACCCCACGCTCGCTACTCGGCATGTAAGTCACCTCAATATAGCACTACGATGTGCAAATACAGGGTTTCAAACCCTTAGGACATCATTTACATCTATTACTCACCTCAAGCCGACCAAAGTTCTAGCTCACTATGCCCTTGCCTTTCAAATCGACCTCCTCGGGCATCGAATCTGACCAAAACCACAACAAATACGTCACAATAGGCTAAAGGAACAATACTCAATAAAAAATAATCAAAAAATATCAACAATCCCGAAATTGGCAAAAACCCGAGCCCCAGACCCACTTTTCGAATTCTAGAAAATTTAACATCAACGGATTCCTTATCTTACCACGAGTCTATACATATAAAGATTACCAAAATCAGAGTCCAAATGATCCCTCAAATTCCCATTCTTGACTCTCTTAAGTTCAAGCCCTAACTCCCATTATAACTCCTTAAATTCCTTAGTTTTTCAATCTAAATTCATGTAATAACACCTTAGAATTGTGTTTTAGACTCAGAAATCCTTACCTCAAAGAAGTCCCTTGATTGCTCTCTTCCAACTCGCCCAAATTCCCCAAGTCCATAGTGAAAAAAAGATGAAACCCTTAAAATTTCGCGAAGGAGAAATTAAATAACAGTGACCAGTCATTTCCGCATCTATGGCTCCTTAGCTGCATCTGCGACTCCCACTTCTGCGGAAATATCTTCGCTTTTGCGGATCCCCCAGGAAATCTCGAATATCACATATGCGATCCTCTTGTCGCATATGCGACTCCGCAGATGCGGTCACCAAATCCGCACCTCCGATACCTGCCGCTTCTGTAGCTCACCTCTCGCTTCTGCGATCCCAATTCCGCAGAAGCGAAAATACCAGAAGCAGCTGCAACTTTTCTTAAGCTCACAAACCAATACTTACCGTTAACCATCCGAAATCACCCCGAGGCCCCTGGGACCTCAACCAAATCATCAACGCATCCTAAAACATCATTCAAACTTTCTCCAATCATCAAAACACATCAAATAACACCAAAACCATCAAATTACATCGGGTTCAAGCCTAAGTTCTTCTAAAACTTCCGAAACACGCATTCGATCAAAAACCCAACCAAAACACCTCCGATTCACCTAAAATTGTGCACACACATCCCAATCACCTAACAAAGCTACTTCAACTTTTGGAATTCTATTTCGACCCTCGGATCAACATCTCACTTATCAACCGGTAATTGCCAAAATACTAACTTTGCCAATTCAAGCCTAATTCTACATTGGACCTCCAAAATCACTTTTGATCACACTCCTGCTCATATGTCAACATCCGGTTGAATTTTCCAAACTAAACCTTCCTTAAAGAGACAAAGGGTCTCATTTCCTACCAAAACCAATCCAAATCAACTCTAACACACAAAAAAATGATAATGAAACATGAAGAAGTATAAAATGGGGTAAACAGAGTGGTAACTCACGTGATGACGGGTTGGGTCATCAAACTCAGGAAGATCTCCATGCTATACAAATAAAATTCAGTTCTTGGAAATTTCCCTCCCTCTCTTGAATACAACATATGATGCCTCGAAAGCAGAAAAAGAAGAGTTGAGAGCTGAGATTGACCAATGGGAGAAGGATTATGAGGCTCTCAAGGATAAGTTATTGTTGGATGTGAGATGGGCTTTCTTAAGCATGCACCTCGAGACTCTAATTGATGCCAACCAGGAGGGTTTTCACCTTAATGTTGAGATTACAAGGGCTAAAGAAGCAATTGATAAAACTCAACAACGTCAGATCTTTTTCTCACCTGAAGACGAAGGTCCCAAGGGTGATGGAGATGGACTTGTTCCTCGTACGTCTGATGTTCAAGCCTCTTCTTCTCAAGTTAATCCTTCTTCTCCCGTTAATGATGCTCCCGTAGATGATGTTCCTTTATTTTCTTATGTTTTTTGTTAGCTTTAATTTGGAACTTCCTTATTTTGTTTTTCCCTTAGCTTAACAACCTTTTGGAAGGTTTGTTTTTGGCTACCCCTGTCTTCTTTTTGGGGTTTAATGACAATTAGCACCCTTGTTTTTTTAAGGTTTAATATATATAAATGTTTCGGTTGCTTTTGACGCATATTATGTCTTTTATTTTTGATATTTGAGATTTTTTCCTTGCATTCAACAATGCCTTGACAATATGTGGTTTTGATAAACACAAGTTCTTATAAAATAGGGTTCATTATCTATTAACGATACTAATGAAGATGACGTCTCATCTTCATATTGGTGCAAATATATGAAACATGAAGTAGACATGAAAACAGAAATAATTTGAGGAAGTTTTATGTTCTGAACTTTTAAATAAATTTCGTACATTATTTTCATAATTGTCATACAACACTTTCATAACTGCTTTCGTTGTAGCAGATTTCAAAATACAAAATCGGGTCTATTATCCTGTGACTAAATTTTGGTCTTATCCTAAAACTCGTAGGAATATGGAATATGTTGCATCCTTTACGCGAGTTCGCACTCATTTGAAAAATTCAAGATGTTTCTTCAAGGTTTTTGATTTAGGTTGAACTGAACTATGCCTTTTTGGTTATTTTTCTTTCTTCTATATGCATAGTCCCTCGGTGTTGGAGCTTTAAAGTGTAAAATCCCAAGCATTGGATTACTCTTTCCTTTTGGTGTATTCCCTTAAAATGAAAATACGAATGGGATTCGGATATATTCGTTTAGATAATGATTGTATAACCCTTTTTTTCATTAGAAAGGTTGCAACCTAGACCGAGAATACTTCATTATTCCGCGTGCCTTTCGGGTTTAATATCATTAGTTGGTACGAGCTAACGTTTTGTCTATCATCTAAAATGGTTAGTAAAATTCAAAAGACAAAAGAAAATTGAACTTGCATGATACCTGACCATATGTACTTTTTTCGTCTAGAAGTAATACTTTTTCAAATGAATTGTGTTCCATCTTGATGGTAGTACCTTGCCATCCATGGTTTGCAATTTGTACGCTATGTTTCCAGCGATACCTCGAACCCTATAAGGGCCTTCCCAATTTGAACTCAACTTTCTCTTGTTGGACATTTTTGTAGATCGAAACACCTTTTTGAGGACGAAGTCCCCAATCTTGAAGTATTTCATATTAGCTTTCCTGTTATAATATAGCCCAATCATCTATTTCTGAGCTGCCATTCTAATTAATGATGGTTCTCTCCTTTCTTATAATAGATCCAAATTTACTCACATCTCCTCCGTATTTTCCTCCTTAGTAGCATGTGTGTACATCGTACTTGGTTCACCTATCTCTACAAAAATTAAAGCTTTTGCACCATATACAAGTGAAAATGAAATCTCACCTGTAACATGTGCGTATAGTAAAATGATGTTCACTGAACAACCTGGATCAGTCAAAACTCGTTTTACATTCGTATCGTGTACAAGTAAAGATATTACCAGTGCATCATTGTGAGAAATAATCAATTCGTCCATATCTTTATCATCAAATGTTATATTGTCTCCATGACAAACTCGCTTCCCATGAGTAACCATGACTTTTGGCGTCTTTTTATAGCTGTAAATTGACTTTTCTTTTGGTAATGGAGGTTTCAAGGGTTACTATATGTTCTTCATATATGATTGCCCTCCTTTCTCACTAAATAGATCAATATGACAACCTTGCTTCAACAAATGCTTGACTTCTCCCTACAGAAGTCTACAATCTGTTGACCATGATCATTGTGAAACTTATACCAAAAATAATTTCTTTTATTTGGATCTGATCTCATTTCTTTAGGCCACCGCATCTTATCTCCCATACCTTTTAAAACATATATTAACTCGGAGGTGGTGACATTTAAGCTGTAATCTCCTATCCTTGCGTGTGTATTGGAATTGCTGCCTCGTGCATCCTGTTTCTTTCTAAACTAGATAAAAAACTCGTATCTTTTTGCCTTGATCTTGAGTTAAATCATGTGTTCTCTTTTTTAGATCGAGAGTCTTGCCCTGCAGGTCTAATATATGGCTCGCACCTATTTTTTTTATCCTTTTTTTCTGATTCCGAACATCTCAATCCTGCTCTCTCATCAACCCTTGGCTATGCGATCGTATCTTCTTCTATCTGCAACTTTGTACTGTACATGTTGTACACCTTGTTCCAATTATTTCTGGAAACAAACTTTCCCTTAACCTTCTCATGGCTTCTGAACTTTTCTCATTTAAATTGCTAGCAAACACCATAGCTGCCCAGTTATCAGGTACCCAAGGTAGCATCATTCTCTCCCGCTGAAATCTATCAAGGAATTTCCTAAGTAATTCTGTATTCCCTTCTTTTACCTTAATGATGTCTTCCATATTTTCTCAACTTTTTGAGCTTCCGAATATTCTTTTATAAATGAATTTTCAAGCTTAGAAAAAGAATCAATAAAGTTTTCAGTAAAAAGGAATACCACGTTAACACTTCTTTCATGAGTGTTTCACCAAACCTTTTAACCATAACCGATTCCATTTCTTTCTTGGATAAATCATTGCCTTTCACACCAGTTGTGAATGCAGTTATATGATCTCAAGGGTTAGTTGCTCCATCATATTTTGGAATATCAAGCATTTTAAACTTTTTAGGAATTATCAAATGTGCTGCACTTACCACCCTTTAATCACGGGCAGCGCACCGGGTATTTTCTCTATGCGATTTTTTTTATCCTTCAATTTTTTTTGTAAAGTTAGTACCAAACTTTGTAAATAAAATTATTTGGTGTACCTGGCCCTCAATCACGAGATTCGTTAGGAATTCCTTCACTTCTAGAATTGTCAAGCCCCGAGCGTGGGGTTTTTAAGGTTGCTATATTAACTAGTGGAGGAGTTGTTGGTGCATTGAGCAATCCTCTAACAAAGTCTTGAAGAGCATTATTCACATGTTTTGCAATCAATTTCTTTAGACCGTCTTGTTCTGCAGTTTGTTCATCCACTTATTGATCATTAGCGTGTGATATAGACCTTTCAAGTGAACTTTCATGGGATTTCTGAGGGGATCCTGTTGGAGAGGAGAGTGGTGAAGTTCCATCTTGTTGGTTCAACCGGTTATTTTCATTAACATTTGACATAGTTGGTTGTCAAAAAATAAATTTTGGAAAGTCAAAAGATTGTGAGGTTCCCGGCAATAGAACCAACTTATTTAACCAAACATAGATTTCTCGATTAAAGTCAGTATTTAAAAAAAAGGGTTACCGATAACCAAAATTTACTTCACTTTCATAATAATATTAGGAAAAATAGAAAAAGTTATGGATATGATTAGCAAAGAGAATGAATTGATGGTCCCCAAAATCAAGGATGAAAACTTTGATGAATAAAGCAAATAATTATCGAATTTTTTTCAGTAATAATCGTAACTTGTCCTTACAAATGAAATTATTATCCTTATATAGGAATATATAATCATAACGATTCTCACACTTAATGTGAACATATTATGAATATTATTTGTATTGATTGCCCTTTACCATAGATAATCGTAACTGGCATATTTATAACCAAAAGATTCCTCATAACTGCTTTGATTCCCTTTCCTTGTTTACTTATGGTTCGTGTATCTTCCCTTCTTTGTAGCCTTCATTCATTTCTTTCCCGTTTTTGCTTTAATAATTATCAGACCCGGTTCTTTTCTCTATGCTGCCCCGAGGGTGTTTCTCCCATACCTTCATTGCATTCTTAATTTAATTAATTGAGAGTGCCACTTATCGCTATATCGATACTCCACGTGTCATGGCTCGTCAGCTTACTGATGTTCCACGTGTTATGTCTTTTTTCAATCAGGCTAGGTTATTAAAAGTATGAGATAAGTGAGCTTATAAATTATAACTTCATGGTTCTACATAGTCGCGGCCAGACAAAGATGAAACCAAATAAAGGGCGAAATAGTGAATGATACAAAAAATTCTAAAGTTCACACTAGTCAATTATATGGCATTGCTGGTGTGACGGCTAGCCAAGTTAGCTATGATCATGTTGCTTAGTAAGGCTGTATCCGGTTCCGGTTCTGGGTCTATTTGGGTCTGCTGTTCCGGTTATGGCGGTTCTGACGGTTATGGCGGTCCCGATTCTGAAGGTGGAACAGGCCCGTGACGGTTCCAGGTACCATGCGGTTCCGGTTCTGGCGGTTCCAGCGGTTCTGGCGGTTCCGGCGGCTCTGAATTTTTGTTTAAAAAAAAAAAATCTTGTATAGTAGTCATTAGTATATTGTAAAATATATGTATATGGTGTACTATGTTATTAATATAGTATATATTATGTTTGGTAATTAGTATATATTGTGTATAGGTAGTGTATATTTTGTATATAAGTAGTATATATTGTATTTAAGTAGTATATATTGTATATAAGTAGTGTATATTGTGTTGTAGTTAGTAATTAGTATTTATTGTATATAAGTAGTATATATTGATAAAAGAATGTTGTAATTAGTATATTGTGTTGTATGTTATATATTGTATGTTATATAAATATTCAAGGATTGATATAGAAGTAAAAACAAAGAAATATTGAGACAAAAGATATTCAAGGATATGATAAAGAGCATATTTATTGACCAAAATGGCATATCTTTCTTAGTCTTCCTTCCCCCAATGGAATGAGCACAACATGGTACTAATACCACCATTAAGAGGAAAAAAAACTAAAAGAAGACGTGCCAATGTACAAGTTACATCATAATTTATGCATTATTTCTAACAAATCTCATAAAACCTTCAAGGTTGGGAGGTGGTTGTGTTGGGAGTGGTGGAAATGAAGCTTGTTCATCGCCACTTCCGGGTGAAGTTGCTTCCTGAGCAAGTTCTGCCATCATTTCTTCATACGCCTCATCTATTTCTATTTGTGATTCTGCTAGGCCAAAGTTCCTTCTTTCTGCGCGTATCCAATCTCGAAAAAGCACTAATTCATACGCTACTACTAAAATTCCGTACATGTAATTCCACCTAGTCGGGCAAGGTTTAGGAACCTTTCTTTCTCTAAGGCCATATTCGTCACATTTTTAAAAATATTCTCTAAGTCTACTTCTACGGTTTGAATAAAATAGCCAATTAAGAGCCATTTTCTCTTAGAACCTCCGGTGACTGTGTTTATTCCTGGTTGAACTAGATTAGAACCAGTATTTGGGTTAAATGTAGAATCAACACTTGTCCTCCCCTCTTGTTGCGCTTTCAATTGCAAATATCTAGCCTTATCGCTAGGGTGTAATTTTATATGCTTAACTAAACTACCCGTGCCGTTACGATCTCCAGTATACCTATGAACAACTAATTTCCCACAAGATTTACGCTTAGCCTTATTTTGTTCTCTTAGTTGAATAAAAAATTGCCAAACTAATGATGTGTCTCTACGTTTAGGAGGTTGTCTACTAAAAGTGGGAGTTTGTACAGGTGGGTGTGCCGGTTCATCACCTAAGTTATTAGCAAGGACTAGTAGGTGTATCATCTAAATCTACTGGAGCTTGGGTTTCATCATCATCATCATCATCCTCATATCCCTCTAAGATAGGTGCATTAGGATAAAGATCATTCATAATATCATCGTCTATTCTATCACCTACTGCTACATCATGTAGAAAATCAATATCGCTAAATTGAAAACAAGGGTGATCACTATCAAGGATTCCGAAGGGTTCATTAGGACATCTAGGTTGGCTACTGCTTTCAACTTGCTTATCTTTTCTAGGTCGGGGAGCCGGGGGAGGGGTAGTATGTTGGCCACTTTCACCGGTTTTAGCTTTTCCTTTACCGAACATTTTTTTCAACAAAAATGCCATAATAATTAGAATTAAGCAAACTAAAAATCCAAAAATTACTATTAGCACGTAATAGTTGAAACGCGTTTACCGAATTGACGAACAACTTCTTGAAAATTGAAAATCGTTGAACTTGAACACTTGAAAACTTCAATTCAACAACTTCACAATTTTTCACGAATTTGCAACAATAAAATAAGCACTTGCACTAGAAAGATTGAAAGAGAGCTTGAGATAGATTGAGAGATATTGATGAATTGGTAAATAAAAATGAAAGAATGAGGGGGTATTTATAGTTGAGAAATGGGAAATAGTGTAATTATATATAGTTTGGGGGCCAAATGGCTATTTTTTAAACTTCCTAACGGCTACCTTTTGTAAAGAGCCGTTGCTGAAATAATTATTAATTTTTTTTTTTTGAAAAATGCCCGTTGGGAACCGGCAGAACCGTTTGGAACCGCCAAAACCGGTCCAGAACCGCGAGCCGGTTCCGGTTCTGGCGGTTCTGGTTCTAGCGGTTCCAACGGGTAGAACCGCCCCGCCACGGTTCCCTGAACCGGTAGAACCGGAACCGCCGGAACCGGGCCGCCAGAACCGGCAGGGCCACGGTTCCGGTTCGAAACCGCGACACTTCCAGCCTTATTGCTTAGTGGGTCATAATATCATATTAGCAGTAGTAGTACGTGTAATAGGACTTTATATCTAATGTCTTTCAGTCGTAATTCCTTGGAAGGACTGAATCATCAATACAATTTCAATTGTAATGCATGTAATTGCAGAAGTAGTATTGCATTAAGTTGTTTTTTTCTCCTTTGATCAGTTGCTTAGTGCGTCATAAAAGGATTGCATCTGGCAGAATTTCAGCAGCATATTATGTTCATGGTTCTATGCTATTACAGTGGTGCCTGTATGGGTCGAAATATGATCAAACAAATATTTGCACGAAGAGGGACGGTAGTGTCATTAAGGCTGAAGTGGTATTCGTGCCAAACTATAGCGACGAGCACCTCGGCTAAGGCTGAGGTCGTGTATTTAGAATGCTTAAGCAACGAACTGGAGATTATGGCATTTCATAGGGTCAACCAGTAATAAGTCCAATAGCTTGGGATACTATAGCTAAGGATCATTGGGTAAATGAGGATATCGAGTATATAATATAAATGAGAAGAAGAGGAAGAGGAGCTGAAAACAAACTGACACAATGACATATTTCCTAAGAAGAAAGTTCTTCATCTTTTTCTCCTGGATGAACAGAGAGAAACAAGGAAGCTCATATCCTCAGCATACAACGTTAGTCTCATCATGTTAAATGTATGGGAGTCAACTTCATTAAAGACCGGTGACCATTTTTATCTATGTATTCTACATTATTATTCAATATTATGAAAATCATCATCCTCTTCTTACATTACGGGATTCTGTTATGGTTATAGTTAAAATTTTGTGTCTAGTTATGCTTGCTTGTTCTAGTCCTCTCTCTTGGATCTATGATGAATTATCTTTGACTAGGATTTACCTCAAATCTACCTATTTAATTAGTACATAAAAGATTTAGCCATTTTTAATCAAACAATTTGGCGTCGTCTGTGGGAATTTTCTAGCCAAAATTTTAGTTCTCTCTAGATCTAAAGTCAGCCTTTTGCTTCCCGATTGTCATAGCCTCACCCTCTCAACATAAACACCAACTTGAGAAAGTTGTAGGCAAGCTTTTGAAATAACCAAACAAACCAGGGTCAGATCTTTGCATGAAATCGAAATTATATATGAAATCTATACAAAATCCACCTCTTGCTGTAGCGATGGGTTTGGTATATTGTATGAGTTATTAAAGTGGGATTACGGACACTATGCACTGAGCACCTCTCTGAAGGGACAATAGCCTATTGTGAGATTCTTTGGAATAACCAGTTTGTCCTGCCTTAATTGTGTACCCGTATGTACAGAGTATAACTTATATTTCCCTTATTTTTGTGCACATCGGACGAGATCGGACTGGGAATTGAGCTCGATATCCCATGGTCAAGGTAAGTTTTTAGCCCATAAGAAGCCTTGACACGACTAAAAATGAAGCTAAACACGAGGCTAGCAAATCTGAAGCCGTCAAATAATTACGGGGCAAAACGAGTCATTCTACAACGCCCCTCTCCCTTCACCAATCAATCAAGTCAAGGTAATGGACGATTTCATTTGGGTTTGACTTGCCATTCTTCTTTTTTAAATTGGGAGACGAACATGAGCATTCTCTTGGGTGCGCGAACAAGGAACAAACGCCACCAAAACAACACATCACGAAAACTTTCTGTACCATATCGCCTCACGTACGATGGTCGAGCAAAACCTTCCACACCGTATTATATTACAAATAATAGACAAATGGCTTAGAATAAGCCAACATTATTAAGAAAATATACATAACCTGGGACTGAGTGAAGAACCCATGGAACGCACAGCCTCTCCAATTGGCAAAACATGAGCTTGAAAAGCTTGCACGTATGCTAGCCATGACAATCCTATGCCAATTCAACAGACTAAATATTACGAACCACGTCCGAACGTCATTTGAATTAATCAAGTCTCATGGTACCCAGAATCCCAAGCAATAAGTTCAGTGCTTGTCCCGTCAATGGCCTCTCCAGGCAGAGCAATGAAGGGACTAGATAAACAGGGACTCCACCGATGCATACACACTACCAACTATGCATAATATTCTATAATGAAGGCAAGAGTACATGGACTCATCCCGACTCATGCAAAAATGATACAAAAATGAGTAATGCTCTCCAATAAAAGCTAGGCCACGAGCGACATTCATATCACTCCACCAAACCAACATGTTGCCAAGTGAAAGTAAAATTTGACCACGTTCAAATTCATAAGGGGTTGCAATTTGATATCGCCCAAATTTTCACCCTGGCCCCCGACCATCACCTAGTGAGTAAAATTCAACCTTGTTCAAATTCATAATGGGTTGCAATTCGACCTCGCATGAATTTACGCACTTGTGGCCCTCGGCCATCACCAAGTGAGTAAAGTTCGACTCGTTCGAATTCATAATGGCTCCCTTGCGGCCATCACCAAGTGAGTAAAATTCGACCTCGTTCGAATTCATAATGGGTAGCAATTCGAACTCGCTCAAATTTATGCCCTTGCGGCCATCGGCCATCACTAAGTGAGTAAAATTTGACATCGTTCGAATTCATAACGGCTCACAATTCAACCTTGCTCGATTAACACCCTTACGAACCTCGGTCGTCGTTAAGTGAAGTCAAGGTTCAACCTCATTCGAACCCATAATGGGTTACATTTCGACCTCGTTCGAGTTTAAACCTTTACGGCCCCCGAGCATCGCCAAACAAAAGTAAAGTTCGACATTGCTCGAATGTACAAGTCAAAAGTGAATTTGCCAAAGTTGACAAGTCATAATTCGACCTTGCTCAAATAAACAAGTCAAGTAACTTTGCCCAAGTTGGCAAGTCAGAATTCAATCTCGCCTGAATGTACAAGTCAAGTGACTTCGCCCAATTTGGCAAGTCAGAATTCGACCTCGCTCGAATGTACAAACCAAAAGTGACATCGCCCAAGTTGGCAAGTCAAAATTCCACCTCACTCAAATGTACAAGTCAAAAGTGACTTCGCCAAGTTGGAAAATCAGAATTCGACCTCGCTCGAATTAACTATTCAAGTGGCTTTTCCCAAGTTAGCAAGTTAGAATTAGACCTCGCTCGAATTAACAAGTCATGTGACTTTTCCCAAATCGATAGGGTTAACAAAGTCAAGGTTCAAATTACTCGGTCAAATTCAATCCCGCTCAAATCAACTACTAAAAATCAGGATTCACCATGGGAGAATCTGAAGATCCTTTTAAAAAATGAATGAAAATGAAAAATGATGAAAGAAATTCAGAAATATGCAACAATAGCCAAACCATCTTATTCAGAAGATAACATATGCAACAACATCTTACAAAAGTCCAAAAGAGGACCCCCGTAAAAAGAAAAACAAACAACAACAAAAGAAAAAAAAATAAGTACAAAAGATGCAAAAAACTTCACTCGGAATCATATCCACCCCCGTCCTCTCCAGTATGGTCATCATTAGAAGGAAGCCCATCTTTAATCTCAGCACCTTTACTGGCCTCCAGTATCACAGTGTCATAACCGCAGGCGAGACGAGCCTTACATGCCTTAATCCGAGTGTATGCAAAAACGGCCTCAGGAACGCTCCTCGTCTCGCACAAACCCTTATATATATATTACTGGGCCTCAGCATGGACCTATAGCTCGTACAAATGGTGGGGGATAGCAGCAGCAGAATCAAATTCTTGAGGCAGCCCCTGAGCCAACAGTTGTGCCTTCTTGGCTTCTAGACCCACAACTTGTTCTCCTTGGTTCGAGGCATCCCACTCGAGCTCACTGATCTGCTCCTTGAGCCTTGCCTTTTTCAGTGTGGTCATCGCTCTCTCGGCTTGCCGCTCGGACCTGAGGACGCTGATAGTGTCTTCCTACATTGCTACCCTCGCCAAAGCCGCCACTCGAGCTCTCTCGACCCTGTCCAATTCACCACCTTCCTTTACAGTTCAGTCACCTTCTCCATCCACTCCGCATTCAGATCATCAACTTAAGTGGCACTCTGCTCAAGCTCAACTCGCAAACATAAAACCTTCGCTTGAAGATCTTCACATTCTGCCGTAACCCATTTTCCAAACTCGAGCTCCTCATCTTTGGCCCTAAGCAGCCCCTCAATCTTGCTACATCTGCATATATACCGCATCAGATCCTCGTCCCTCTTCTCCAAATCCTCCTCAAGGGATTGAGGTTACTACTCGCCTTATGCTACGGGTGCATCTGACGACACCTATCGTGATATCCATGATACTTGGCGCCCATTTTCAGAAAGACAGCGGCCCGCATCTTAGCCCGACGAGCACTCTTGATGTCTAGCATGTAAGTGTTAAAAAATAGGAATAATAAGCAGAAGCAAATGGCACAAAACAATGATAATAGAAAAAGAAAACTCAACCCAAGGCCATCCCAGCCACGTCCCATGAAAAATCAGAATTTTTAATCTCCCGAAGAGACTTTCTTTTGGTGGTAGAGCACAGAAGGTCAACTTGGGGCACCAAGTCCATTGTGTCCTCCAACAGGTTAAAGTCTGATAGAATTTTGAGCACACGAGAAAGACCTTTTGTCCTCACAGCGAACTTGGTAAAACCTTACCCGAACATCCTCATATCCTTAAGATCAATGTCAGAATCAGATTCATAATCATCTACAACCATACCCTTCAACCCCTCCTTAGTGGAAGAGGGGGTGCGGCCCTACCGAGACGATGATGGAATGCTCGGAACAATCAGAATGGCCTACTGACTATGTCCCCCATGCCATGAACACCTCTTCCACGAACGAAATAGGTGTCACCTCCAAACCTAGGCTAGTATCACCGCCATCTTCAGATACCACCAATGTAGGGTCGCCCCTTGAGGACGTTTCAACCAAAGATGCCCCCTCTGACAACCTCCGCCTCTTTGATGGTGCCTCTTCGCCACTGTTACTTGAAATTTCGTCCATTGAATGAAATTCCGGACCCAAAGTGTCCAACCAAGGAGCAACCTTCGAACAAATAGGTTCAGTCGCAGACGCGGTCCGCCGAGCAACCAAACTTTGGATGCCCTCATCCACAGTTGCCCTTTAAACGAGCCAGGCAGAGGAAGTCGGCCGGCGGAAAGCAAGTGCAGGAGCCATCTCCCTTATTACTCCTCTCTGTCCGATCAATGAGACAAGATCAAACAAATATGTAAGGTAAAAGAAAATATGGAGCAAAGAACAAAATAACTAAGACCGGAATAAGAAGACTCACCAGCGGAATGTTTGCGCCCAAACCTCTCATGGAAAGGTGCCCATTCATGAATCTCATCATGTGGGGATGAATCGGGCTTGCCTACTCGTGAATATTAGCAACTAGCGGAGGAGGTATCTCTCGACTGCAAAAACAAAAACAAGCACTCGATGAGAGTCATTAAAGGAAGATGACCAGCAACAATCTTAAGAAAAAATGTAATGTAAAAAGAAAGACCTACTGGCAAAACTCCATATCTTATAAAACCCTGTTGGGTTCGATACCATGTGCTCTGTTCGTACGTAGAAGAAAATCTCCCAAAAGGGGCGATTTTCTTTGTCATCCATCTTCACCACCAAACCTTTGGTTCCTTGGTGATGTATGTGAATCATCTTGCCCCTATGAAAATGGGAGGCGAAGAGGTGAAGCATGTGTTGTAGAGAAATTCCTCGATTGGCCAGCTCTGCGTACTTGATGAGCATAAGGAAGAGCTTGTATATGTACGGAGAGTTGAGCCGGGCATACCTTATAGAAGCGGCATAAGTCCACCGCCAAGGAAGGAAAGGGAAGTGTGTATCTAATGACAAATGGATATGCATAAAACATGTAGTAGACCAGACGGTGTATCCATCGGAACAAGTTCAATGTGATCAAGAATCCCCCATTTGGCTTTGAATGTCGTGAGGACCGCAATATCATCATAGAAAAAAATAGGTTCCCGCTAATCCCAGCAGGACTATTAGAGATAGTCCTCGCCTTCCCTAGGCGTGGAATCACCTCATCTACCATTGGAAAATCCCCGTCCTCCACCAGATCCACTCCCTCTTCGAGTATGGTCATATCATTTTCCGGCACCGGAGCACTAGCGGCTCTATCAGGTTGGAGGATGCGCTGGCCATTTCTTCTTTGGTTGTAAAAATTAGGAATGATAAGGGAAAAAGGTAGAGGCCCTGAGAATTTGTAATAGAAAGGGAAATGTTAGAAACTGAAAGAGAAGAAGAAAATCTGCAAAAGTATCTCTTGAGCAATTAGGAAGCACATCATTCAAACGTAACAGTTTCCCTTATTTATAAGAATATAAGTATCCTTAGTGGGAAAACCAAATGCTTCGATTTTTTAAAACACAAAAGGCACGGGAAGCAACATAATGCATAGGAAACATGTGTCATAATGACGCATGAAGATTTTTAATGACATTCTAAACTGACGTAACAGTTTGATGCTGCTCCCGAAGTGTCACGTCATTACCTTGACATGACGTACTCGCATATCACCTAATGTATTCAAATTTCTCACAACTTTCAAATGGACAAAGTTCACCCTTTGAGCTTGCCAAAAGACGACTCTAATAGGTGGATGGACTAATTGTACGAGTCAAAATGTGACCAAGCAAGAATCTGCGTGAAGAGGGACATCAGTGTCATTAGGGCCAAAGTCGTATTTGTTCCACACTATAGCGATAAGCACCTCAGCTAAGGCCGAGGTCATGTATTCAGAATGCTTGAACGACAAACTGGAGTTTATGGCATTTCAGAGGGTCAAGCAGTAATATAGTCCAATGGCGGTACTATGGCTAAGGACCGTTGGATAAATGAGTATATCTAGTATATAATCTAAGTGAGAAGAAGAGTAAGAGGGATTGAAAATAAACTGACATAGAGACATATTTCCTGAGAAGAAAGGTCTTTATCTTTTTCTCCTGGCTGAAGAGAGAGAAACAAGGAAGATCATATCTTCAACATACAATGTTAGTCTCATCATGTTAAATGTATAGGAGTCAAACTCGTTAAAGATCGATGATCGTTTTTATCTATGTATTTCTACATTTCAATATTATGAAAATCATCATCCTCTTCTTACATTACGAGATTTAGTTATCGCTATTGTTAAAATTTTGTGTTCAGTTATGCTTGATTGTTCTAGTCCTCTGTCTAGATATAGGATCAATTATCTTTGACTATGATTTACCTCAAATCTTCCTATTTAATTAGTTTATAAAATATATTTAACCCTTTTTAGTCAAACAATGCCTTATTGTAACTGCAACTACATATTTGAATTTTTGCCTTACACGACTGTCACAAGTTTAGCTTTGGCAAGCCAAACTTCAAACAAAACTAGAGAAAGTTTTAGCCTTAGCAAACCCAAACGTCTGTTGGGAGTGTGAACAAAGTCCCACATGGAAAGTAGAAAAAAATAAGTTACTTATAAGGTATTGGATACTCTTAATGGTGTGAGGCATTTTGAAAAAACCCGTGCGGGTTTGGCCCAAAGCAGATAATATCACGCGTGACTATGGAGATGGTGGGGTGTGGCATGGGGGCTCGTCTTAGTGCCTTTGCCCGTCTACTATGTTTACGACCTTTACCCATAACTTTGAAGACGCGTACATAGCCTTTGGGCTTTGGTGACCATAAATACTCAAATTATGTGGACGGCACACAGTTAACCTCCAAATTAGCCCATAAAATGGTAATGGTCATGTGGAACTTAGTTCAAAGGAGAAGATTGTTGGGAGTGTGTGAACATAGTCCCACATGGAAAGTAGAATCTTAATGGTGTGAGGCCTTTTGGAAAAAACCATAAGAGTTTGGCCCAAAACAGATAATATCACACTATATTTTTGGACTATTTTAGCCCAATAAATTCATACAAAATATCAAAATTAGTCTTGGTAATGGCAAACATCAAGTAAAAATTGTTGAATGTTTTGGCCTTGGCAAAGCCAAAATGTTGGTAAAAATACCATAAGCTTGTTTGGCCAAACTTCAGATGCGAATTTTATAACTTCAATTGCATATGTCCAAAGTTGGTTCTGAAGTGGCTAAATTTACAAATTTTTATACACCACGACCATGGAAAATGATAGGGAAGTGCACAACTAACCAGTAATAAGACATGTATTTACCTTTAAGGCATTGTTGAAAATTCTTTAGTCTTTAGCTACTACATTAATAAACTTTACCCGCCCCGATGAAAATATCTTTCTGCTATAATTCGCTGAAACCTACGCTCTAGTAGACCCTACAAAAATTTATGACACTTGCTGCTGAAGTTAGAGTTGGAAGTTCAAAAATTAAGGACAAGTAGTCCTTAACTTAAAGTTACACGGATAGAAATTATGGACATGTAGTCCTGAACTTAGAGTTACAAGTTTAAAAATTAAGGATAGGTAGTCCTACCTAAACTTAGAGTTACAAGCTCAAAAACTAAGGGCATGTGTTCCTTAACTTAGACTTACAAGCTCATAAATTAAGGATAGTTAGTCCTGAACTTACATTAACAATCTTACAAGTTAAAGACACTTGGTCCTGAACTTTGAGTTAGAAGTTCAAATATTAAAGACACTTGGTCATGGAGTTAGAGTTGGAAGCTCAGAAATTAAGGACATGTAGTCCTGAACTAAGAGTTCCAAGTTTAAAAAATAAGGACATATAGTCCTGAACTTAGAGTTACAAGTTCAAAATTTAAGGACAAGTATTCTCAAACTTAGAGTTACAAGCTCAAAAACTAAGGACATGTAATCCTTAACTTAGACTTACAAGCTCATAAATTAAGGACAACTAATCATGAACTTAGTCGAAGGAGTATGAGTAAGGACACTACCATCTTTTTATATTAATTTTAATTGACTAGTGACTATTTTTACTCAATAATAAAAATACTGAATAAAAAATAATACAATTTTAAAAAGTAGCTACCCCATGCAATTTTTACCCGAATGGTGGCTCAGTCCCAGATTATATGTACATTTTTTCCCTTATCTAAGTCTAAACAAACATAGGCCCAAACTCTACAATGAAACAACTCATAGGTGAGTGTTATTTTTAGATGATTTTCACAAATATCCACTTTTTAGTGCCGCTAACTATAATATACCTGGTATCTGCAAAGCAATTAAAAAACAATCATAGTTTAAATTTGCTTATGTTATTTAAAGTTTAACTTTTTCGACTCAATCTTCCACTTCGAAAATACATAATTAAATAATATTCCAATAAATGTTAAATGTGTTGGAAACACGTTCTCAATGCAATATACTAAAACGTGTGTTCTTTTGTGTAGGTTTTGATGAATGACAAACGAAGCGAAAATTGATATATGACGAAGTTCAAGAAACAAGCGCACAATTGATATACAACGAGATTCAAGCTCAAGACAAAGTTTTATAAGTTTAATTGAGTCATTCTTATTTGTGATCTTGATCCTACAACTTGACTCGTAACATGGCTTCTCTCATAAAACTATTTTCCAAAATCATGCATATTTAATTTAACGTCAAATGATTTTAAATCATGCATATTTACAGTAGTCAAAATAATTTTTAGACATGCCTTAAAAATCTGGACTAAGATAATCGATTATGTACTTATGATAATCGATTGTTTTAAGCCAAGACTGCATGACAATCGATTATGAACTAATGACAATCGATTGTGAGTAAGACAGTGAGCATCAGGTTTTTCAAACCTGCATGACAATCGATTGTGAACTAATGACAATCGATTGTGACTGAGGCAGTGTCCATCAAAGTTTTTCAAAACTCAGAATAATCGATTGTGAAGCTTATGACAATCGATTGTGTTGAGGCAGTGACTTCCAGACTTTTTCAAAACTGTTAAATAATCGATTGTGAGTATATAACAATCTATTGTCAAGAGGCAGTGTCTAAAGTGTTTTCCAAAAACTGATAAGTAATCGATTGTTGACTTTGTGCAATCGATTGTGAAGCTGACCGTTGTCGTAAAGTTTTCAAATACCGTCAGGTAATCGATTATTGATTCTGTATAATCGATTGTTGTGATTAAAATCCGGAAAAGATTTTTTGAACGTTATTGGGTAATCGATTATTGATTTGGTATAATCGATTGTTTTGATTAAAATCCGGAAAAGATTTTTTGAACGTTGCTGAGTAATTGATTGTTGATTCTGGACAATCGATTGTTTGTGGTAAAATCTGGAAAGGATTTTTTGAACGTTGCCAATAATCGATTATGGATTGTAAGTAATCGATTATCAAGCGTAAAATCTGGGATTGAATTTTGATCTGACTGGCAGACAATCGATTGTTGGGGTTTGACAATCGATTGTCAGTGAGTAAAATCAGCAACTCTTAATTGGCAATTAGGCAACGGTAATGCCAAGTTTTTCAACTATAAATACAGCTTCATTTCAGTGTTTTAAACACAATAACATATTACAACTGATCATTACATTTCTATAAGCTTGCATACTTTTGTTTATCATTTTATATTCAATTTCATAAAGCTTTTGAGAGCCATATTCTTGTCCAAAGTTGTTGTGATCTAGAGCTTACTTCTTTTACTCATACCTACTCATAAAGGAGTATTTTGTTTGAGTGTTTAGTGTTTTATACAGTTGTAAGAGAATTGTGATTCTCTTGTTGCAAGGAACTTGTGTTTCCTTGGTTGAAGTCTTGGAGTGTTGTATCTCCGAGCAAAGGTGTTAAGGCTTGTGTCCTTAAGTTGTAAAGGTTTGTTGAGGACCCGTAAGCTTAACAAGTTAGTGGAAAATCTCGAGAGAGTCTCTCGGGGACTGGACTAGCCACGTGTTGTGGTGAACCAGAATATATCGGTGCGTTCTTTCCTTTTTGTTTATTTAACGCACTTATTTATTTCCTGCAAATTTTAATTTCCGCAAGTTTACGCTAAATTTTATTATAACGCTATTCACCCCCCTCTAGCGTTAAGCGTATTTTCTAACAATTGGTATCAGAGCCCAACTCTCTGAAAACTTAACAGTTTGAGAGAACCATCCATGGCTTCTACTCGTGATTCTTTTGCAGGAATTGATGAAGGACAGTGCTCCATACGACCACCTCTATTCAACGGTACAAATTACACGTACTGGAAGGAGAGGATGAAGATCTTCTTTCAGTCCAACAGCTTTCACCTTTGGAAGGTGATAATGAAGGGAAACCAAATTCCAACAAAGAAGGTGGAAAACGAATGGGTTCCCAAGTCCGAGGATGAGTATGACTCGGATGACATCCGAAAGGTTCAAAATAATGCTAAAGCAATTAATTTGTTATATTGTGCTGTTAATGCTGACGATTACAGTAAAATATCGTGTTGCACAACGGCAAAGGAGATGTGGGACAAACTAGAAGTTACGTACGAAGGTACGGACCAGGTAAGGGAAGCAAAAATTGATTTCCTATCCCATTCTTATGAATTATTTCACATGAAGGAAGGTGAAAAGGTGGACGAAATGTTTGAGCGATTTTTAATAATCGTAAATGACCTACATGCTCTCAAGAAAACATTCACGGATAGAGAGCCTGTGCGAAAAATTCTTAGAAGTCTCACACCGGCATGGAGATCAAAGGCCGATGCAATTCAAGAATCCATTGGCGTTTCAAACGTTACCATCGACGAACTAAGAGGTAACCTGCACAAGCCAACCGCAAATTGATGAGGAAGGAGACAACGAGTTTGGACTCGTTATCAAAAGATTTCAAAAGTTCATGCGCAAGGAGTATCAACGCAAGGGCAAAAAGCAAGGCGAACAAATCAAGTGCTATGAATGTGGTGAAACCGGGCACATCAAATCAAATTGCCCAAACATCAAAAAGGAGAAGAAACCTTTTAAAAAGCAACGTGCATACATTTATTGGGGAGGCGACTCCGGAGATGAGTCAAGCGAAGGAGAAGAAGACGAAGCAGCAAATCTTTGCCTCATGGCACAAGAAGATAACAAAGACGAGGTATGTCAAATTTCGTCTCAAAACTTCTTTACTCTTGATGAAATGCGAACTGCTTTTGATGAATTATATACTGAATTTATTAAAGCTTCAAAAACAGTCAAAAGCATAAAAGAAAATGCTTCTCTAAAAGAAAAAAATTTTCAAAAACAGCTTTCTTTAAAAGAAAAGGATTTAGAATATTTGGTTTTAGAAAATGAGAAGCTGAAAGAGGAAAATAAGTTTTTTGGAAAAAGAAGTTCCGATAAGCCCGAAAGCACTACTAGAAATTGCACTTCTTGTTTGCTTCTTAAGAATGAAGTAAATAGGCTTAAAGGCACATTAGATAAGTTTAATTCTTCGCACAAAAACTTGAATAATGTTCATGTTAACTTGAAATCAACCAAGCATGGAATACGCTTTAAGAATGAAGAAAAGGTTGACGCTAAACCCCAACAACCTAAAGCTCAACCTAGGATTAACAATAGAAATGCTTATCCTAGAAACAACAACTCTAGAGCAAATATGCATACTAGACAAAATGCTGAACATTTTAGAAGACCTAGGAATGACTTACCACCTAGAAATAGTCACCCTAGAAATGATGCATATTTTAGGACAATTTTTGAAACCCTTAGAAGACCTAACAATGGCCCTCAACCGAGAAACAATCACTCTAGAAATGCTGCCCATCCTAGAGCTCATAGTAGGAGAAATAATTCTCATGAAATGCGAAATAGTCAGAGTGTTCAATATAGAGTAAGAAATTTTCATCCGTCTAGTTACTATGAACCTAGAAGGATGCATAACCCAAATGTGACTGTCATTATTGTAGACGTATTGGTCATATTGCTCCTGCATGCTTTACACGTCATAGACATATTACTCAATCGCATCATTATAATATGCCTAACCCCCAAGGACCCAAGATGGCATGGGTACCTAAAGAACATTAATTTGTTTTGTAGGTGTGCTTGAAGGGATCAAGTGTACTATGGTACCTTGATAGTGGATGCTCCAAGCATATGACGGGAGATGAATCCAAATTCCTTCAATTAGAGCACAAAGAAGGAGGAAGTGTTATCTTCGGTGATAACAATAAAGGAAAGATAATCGGCATCGGCTCGGTCGGTAAGGATGAAAATTCCTCCATTAAGCATATATTACTTGTTAAAGGATTAAAGCATAATCTCTTGAGCATAAGCCAATTGTGTGACAAGGGAAATCTTGTTTTATTTCGGATGAATGCTTAGTGTTCAGACGTAGTGATTTCAAAATTATCCTCCGTGGTTTTAGAGTGGATAATATTTATATGGTTGATCTTGCTAATTCCTCACCCGATTATGTTGATTGTCTAATGAGTAAAGAGGATGATACTTGGCTATGGCATCGTAGAGTAGCACATATCAATATGCATCTTTTGAACAAATTGATTTCTCAAAACTTAGTTGTTGGTCTTCCTTATTTAAAAATTTGAAAATGACTCTATTTGTGACTCGTGTCAAAAGGGAAAGCAAACAAAAGCATCTTTCAAATCTAAAAACATTGTTTCAACTTCTAGACCATTGCAATTACTTCATATGGATTTATTTGGTCCCTCTCGCATTGAAAGTCTAGGAAGAAATAAATATGCTTTTGTGGTTGTTGATGATTACTCGAGATTTACTTGGACTTTATTTCTTGCCAATAAAATTGATGCTTTTCAAAATTTTAAATATTTTCTTAAGCGTGTTCAAAATGAGAAAGAAACAACCGTCACTTCAATTAGAAGTGATCATGGGGGAGAGTTTGATCACAATCTCTTTGCGGACTTTTGTGACGAACTCGGAATCGAGCATACCTTTTCCGCTCCACGGACACCACAACAAAATGGGGTGGTGGAAAGGAAAAATAGGTGTCTCGAAGAGATGGCTAGAACCATGCTCGACGAAGCTAAGATACCCAAACATTTTTGGGCGGACGCCGTGAGTACCGCTTGCTATGTTCTAAATAGAGTAGTAATTCGGCCGATACTCATGAAAACCCCTTATGAACTTTATAAGGGTAGAAAACCAAATATTTCCCTTTTTAGAGTTTTTGGTTGCAAATGTTTTGTTCATAACAATGGCAAAGACCAATTGGGTAAATTTGATGCTAAGTTGGATGAAGGTATTTTCATTGGATATTCCTCACGTAGTAAAGCATATAGGATCTTTAATAAAAGAACCCAAATTGTGGAGGAATCCCCTCATGTTGTATTTTCCGAAAATAATGCTCGCTTGGCGAGAAAGGATTCTGGTTTTGATCTTGCAGGTATCTTAGATAGCTTGAAAGACAAAATACAAGAGGAACCATCCAAGGAAAATAAAGATGAAACTGAGGAACAACCAACGGAAGAAGCGCCACAATTGGAAAAAGAAACAAAAGTGCCAAATGAGTGGAGGACGATCAAAGATCACCCTCTTGAACAGGTAATTGGCAACGTTGGAGACAAGGTAAGTACCCGAAACTCTCTTAAAAATACCTTAGAACATACTGCTTTTGTTTCTCAAATTGAACCCAAAACCATCTCAGAAGCAATTGGGGATGAATTTTGGACCTTGGCAATGCAAGAGGAGCTTAACCAATTCGAACGCAATGACGTTTGGGATTTGGTGCCAAGACCCGAAGGTCATACCATAATTGGTACGAAATGGGTTTTTTGCAATAAACTAGATGAAAATGGTATAATCACTAGAAACAAAGCTAGGCTTGTAGCAAAAGGCTATAATCAAGAAGAGGGTATTGACTATGAGGAAACATATGCTCCCGTAGCTAGATTAGAAGCTATTCGCTTATTGCTTGCATTTGCCTCTTCTATGAATTTCAATTTATATCAAATGGATGTGAAAAGTGCTTTTCTAAACGGTTTTATTCAAGAAGAAGTTTATGTTGAACAACCCCCCGGTTTTGAAGATTTTAAATCTCTCGATCATGTTTTCAAACTCAAAAAGGCTCTTTATGGTTTAAAACAAGCTCCCCGAGCTTGGTATGAAAGATTGAGTAAGTTTCTTTTGGAAAATGATTTCATTAGGGGGAAAGTTGACACAACTCTCTTTGTTATGCATAAAAACAATGATATTTTGTTAGTTCAAATATATGTAGATGATATTATATTTGGTGGTACTAACAATGTTTTATGCAAGGAATTTTCCGATTTAATGACAAGCAAATTTGAGATGTCTATGATGGGTGAGTTAACATTCTTTTTGGGATTACAAGTAAAGCAAATGAAAGAAGGTACATTCATTTGTCAAACCAAATATTGCAAAGAATTGCTAAAACGATTTGAGATGAACAATGCAACAGAAATGGCAACTCCCATGAGCACATCCGATCATCTAGACAAAGATGAGAAAGGTAAGGAAGTCGACACCAAAAAGTATCGAGGTATGATTGGATCTCTTCTTTATCTTACTTCTAGTCGTCCGGACATCATGTTTAGCGTGTGCTTATGCGCTCGTTATCAATCGTGTCCGAAGGAGTCTCACCTTACTGCGGTAAAACGGATTTTAAGGTATCTTGTTGGTACTACAAATGTGGGTCTATGGTACCCCAAAGGCTCTTCATGCCAACTTGTTGGCTACTCCGATTCTGATTTTGCTGGATGCAAATTGGACCGCAAGAGCACTAGTGGCACTTGCCATGTGCTGGGTAGCTCTCTCTCGTTTCTTGGTTTAGCAAGAAACAAGTAAGTGTTGCGTTGTCCAAAACCGAGGCTGAATATGTAGCCGCGGGGAGTTGTTGCGCTCAAATCCTATGGATGAAACAACAACTCTTGGACTATGGCCTAAGTCTTGATCATATCCCTCTTAGATGTGATAATACTAGTGCCATATGCTTGACGAAGAACCCCGTTCTTCATTCGCGAACGAAACACATTGAAATTAGACATCATTTTATTAGAGATCACGTTCTCAAAGGCGATGTCGAAATTGAATTTTTTGAAACCAAAAACCAATTGGCAGACATTTTTACAAAGCCTTTAGAGAAAGAGTCCTTCTTCCGAATTCGCAGTGAACTCGGGATTCTTGACTCTCCGTTGATCTAAGTCATGCATTGCATTTTTTTGTTACATGATTTCTAACTTGAGCGTCGGAGACGTCTAATCCTTTTTTGCAGGTATCGTCCTAAAAGTAGGGGGAATTATAAAGCATGACGCGCAAGAATCGAGTCTTCTTCAGAAAAATCTGTTTCTGACATCTAATAATCGATTATCTCGTATCAATAATCGATTGTAATGCTATCATTTGAGCTATTATACTCTCTTTAAATAATCACGCCTTCTATCCAATAAATAAACAAGGTTTATTTCATCTTTGGCATCTTATTATTATTTTTGCTAATGGCAAAAGGGGGAAGATAACGGGTATGCACTCTCAGTACTCTCAGTATTTATAAGCTTAAATTGAGGGGGAATTCTCAAATTGAGGGGGAACAAATTGCATACTTGTTACATGTATATACTTGTCTTGAATCGTCATATAAATTGCTTGTCTTGCATATCCGGCTTAATGTTTGCCATTATCAAAAAGGGGGAAATTGTTGGAAACACGTTCTCAATGCAATATACTAAAACGTGTGTTCTTTTGTGTAGGTTTTGATGAATGACAAACGAAGTGAAAATTGATATATGACGAAGTTCAAGAAACAAGCGCACAATTGATATACAACGAGATTCAAGCTCAAGACAAAGTTTTATAAGTTTAATTGAGTCATTCTTATTTGTGATCTTGATCCTATAACTTGACTCGTAACATGGCTTCTCTCATAAAACTATTTCCAAAATCATGCATATTTAATTTAACGTCAAATGATTTTAAATCATGCATATTTACAGTAGTCAAAATAATTTTTAGACATGCCTTAAAAATCTGGACTAAGATAATCGATTATGTACTTATGATAATCGATTGTTTTAAGCCAAGACTGCATGACAATCGATTATGAACTAATGACAATCGATTGTGAGTAAGACAGTGAGCATCAGGTTTTTCAAACCTGCATGACAATCGATTGTGAACTAATGACAATCGATTGTGACTGAGGCAGTGTCCATCAAAGTTTTTCAAAACTCAGAATAATCGATTGTGAAGCTTATGAAAATCGATTGTGTTGAGGCAGTGACTTCCAGACTTTTTCAAAACTGTTAAATAATCGATTGTGAGTATATAACAATCTATTGTCAAGAGGCAGTGTCTAAAGTGTTTTTCAAAAACTGATAAGTAATCGATTGTTGACTTTGTGCAATCGATTGTGAAGCTGACCGTTGTCGTAAAGTTTTCAAATACCGTCAGGTAATCGATTATTGATTCTGTATAATCGATTGTTGTGATTAAAATCCGGAAAAGATTTTTTGAACGTTATTGGGTAATCGATTATTGATTTGGTATAATCGATTGTTTTGATTAAAATCCGGAAAAGATTTTTTGAACGTTGCTGAGTAATCGATTGTTGATTCTGGACAATCGATTGTTTGTGGTAAAATCTGGAGAGGATTTTTTGAACGTTGCCAGTAATCGATTATGGATTGTAAGTGATCGATTATCAAGCGTAAAATCTGGGATTGAATTTTGATCTGACTGGCAGACAATCGATTGTTGGGGTTTGACAATCGATTGTCAGTGAGTAAAATCAGCAACTCTTAATTGGCAATTAGGCAACGGTAATGCCAAGTTTTTCAACTATAAATACAGCTTCATTTCAGTGTTTTAAACACAACAACATACTACAACTGATCATTACATTGCTATAAGCTTGCATACTTTTGTTTATCATTTTATATTCAATTTCATAAAGCTTTTGAGAGCCATATTCTTGTCCAAAGTTGTTGTGATCTAGAGCTTACTTCTTTTACTCATACCTACTCATAAAGGAGTATTTTGTTTGAGTGTTTAGTGTTTTATACACTTGTAAGAGAATTGTGATTCTCTTGTTGCAAGGAACTTGTGTTTCCTTGGTTGAAGTCTTGGAGTGTTGTATCTCCGAGCAAAGGTGTTAAGGCTTGTGTCCTTAAGTTGTAAAGGTTTGTTGAGCACCCGTAAGCTTAACAAGTTAGTGGAAAATCTCGAGAGAGTCTCTCAGGGATTGGACTAGCCACGTGTTGTGGTGAACCAGAATCTATCGGTGCGTTCTTTCCTTTTTGTTTATTTAACGCACTTATTTATTTCCTGCAAATTTTAATTTCCGCAAGTTTACGCTAAATTTTATTATAACGCTGTTCACCCCCCCTCTAGCGTTAAGCGTATTTTCTAACAAAATGAACCTTAGGTCATTTTTCCCTTCCTTAATGGGCGCGTGGAACTCAACTCCTTCCGCGCATGTAGAATTGGATATTTGGACAATATAAGATAGAAGGCCTACATTGATAAACGAAGTAAGAATTTCACGAGGCTCTCTATTTGGTCACCCCATTTAATTTGTACTTATTTTTTTTAAATTAACTAACAGCTAACTTTTGAAAATTTGTATACGCCTTTTGTTCATATCCCATATATTCAAAAGCTTCATTGTTGCTTTCTTCTTCTTTGTATACATATCTTATGTTTTCATGAGCCTTTGGGTTTCTTCTTCTACTTAGTTGTAAAATAGTATTGTAGGTCTTTGCAAAATTTAGACCTAGGTTTAATAAATAGATTTTCTAGTAAAATATATTTAATCTTAGGCAATATTAACATTCAAAAGATGAGTTAGCTGATTTTATGTAGTAAGATAGTACGGATATAATCTAAGTAGCAATAAATAATGATAACATTGTAACATTCAATGATTCAAAAATGAAGGAGATATCATTTAACAGCAATAAAGAGCAAAGAATGGCACTTAAGTAACTAAAGGTATGTGTGTACCCGAAAAAGGCGATCTTTCTAATAATGATGAATAATTGATGAGCCTTTGATATTTGGGTTCTTCTTGGATCTTGGGAGAAAGGTTAGACAAGTATCTCAAGAAAAAGGTGTATTTTGTATGTGTATAATAAAACAAAAATCTTCAGAGAATGTCAATGTGTTCTCTTATAAGTGAGTGTTCAATATTCCCTATAACTATGCCTCTTTCTATTTATAAGAGAATATATATGCCAAAAAACCCTAGTAGTACAAATGCAGAGAATATCCATTGGAATATTCTATTTAGAGTCTTGTCCTAAAACTTGTAGTTATTACTCTACATAAGACGAGTGCTCGTCCTTGACCTTGATCTACGTTGACTCCTCGACCCCGCCCTTCGTCTCTTGTGAGATTCTTTCAACTTTGAACATGCCTTTTGTCGAAATCACTATGTGACAAGTGGCAACCCTTGAAGGCTCTCTTAATGATGATATGATCTTAACTTAAACTAAGATAATTTTTAGACCATACAGGTAGTTCCTCCGCTTGTTGAGATCACTCCCACGAGTGAGTTCAATGGTGTATAATGTTTTTTATGGTCGAGTTTGTTGAACAAATAGCGTAGGTCATACTTGTCACAGCAAGCAGGCATCTTAGCTCTTTGTGGGTTGCGTATTTCAAATCCCTTAAATTTTTTGGGTGATTTGTTTGAGTCGTCTGGTCCAAGAGAGGGGTGGAATCATGACATCATGCGTCATGATGATGCTTGTTCCCTATGTATTGTGTATATTTACGCGTGAACTTTGATTGGATCCGCTAATTTCATTTCTTGATCCAGTTATGATGAGTTGTTTCAGGTTTGGTTCCCATTAATAGAAAACATTTCATATTTGGTGCCTCAATTTCTATACTAGGGGTTGTCAAAACCGAATTTGAAATTTCATTCTTTCAAAGTGTTGAGATTTCAAACCTCCTCTCTGGACCTTTCTTCTCTGCTTCATTGTCCTATATTGTATCCCAATTTCTCTTTCTATTACTCTTTTTCAGTATCTCACAACATGTCAAACTTATCATCCAATGCTGGTGAAATGAGTCGCTTCGCTCCCTCGACAATTGTCTTTCCTACTCATGAGGAGAATGTTTCCGCCATTGTTGAGAATGAAGTTGTTTGTCGGTGGAGGAGATACTTTCCCCCGAGCCAGGTCCGATCACCAAACACGATACCTGGCATTTGCTATTGATAATGGCATCCAAACAATTGGCTGAATTTAAATCCAAGTTCAGCCTTGATCACTGCCAACTCCGCACTACTAACGAGTAGCAAGAGAGGGTCGCAATAGCTTTTACCCAATTTTTGGTCGGGATCGAATTCACTGAGAGCTAGGGTTGGAGTTAAATATCTATCTAGCTTAGAATTATGAGTGTGTTCTTAATTGGTCTTTTCGTCATTTTTTGGGGTTTCTTTAACAATCTAATATTATCAACTACTAAATATAACTAATTATGCTAAGTGAAAATTGTAAAGAGTTGTATCTAATGGTTTAAAAGGTACTAGGGTAGTTACTTTCACCTAGGTGGCTAATTGACGGGTAATTGCTTCTAAGGCATGCTTGACGTGATTGGGAAACTATGCTATAACCATTGCACGATTTTACCCACTCTCACACCTATCAGTAGAGAGAGTGATTTTGCCCAATAAAGTTTCTCAAGACCAAATGGGTAGGCAAATTTGCTCAAGCAACTAGGGTTCAAGTCGGGTAGTTACTCTCTCGAGGTTTAACCCTTTAATTAGGACTATCAATTGTCTTGAGTCAATCCTAATTCCTTGTTGGGTCAATTTTGGAGACTTAGGCTCTCTTTCTCAAGAAGAGCTAAGTCAATTTAGCACAAACTAGTGTTTGCAACTACCAATTCATAAATTAAACCATAAAATTGACCCAATAACAAACACCCATAGTCAACCTAGCCTAAAATGAAACACTCATCAATTACCCATACTAGGGTTGAGCCACAACCCTAGATAATGGGTTTAGCTACTCATGCTTGAACAAGAAAATAGAGAAATAGATGAAGAACATGACATATTAATTAATTACTAAAGTAAAATACAAGAATCTACCGTTAAACCCAAGCTAAGATGCCAAAAATGGCTATAGATGAAGTTCCCACGAGCGTAACTACGTTCTAGAGTTAACAGATAACCTAAAAAGGGCAAAATGTTCTAGTTACACTAAGTTGGAAAAACTGGACAAAAATACCCTTGGGGGGGTCAGTGCAGTCCGCGTAAAATGGACCGCAGCCGCTCTAGGTTCCTGGACTTCAAATCTTGGCTTTCTGAACTTGGGCTCCACGGACCGCGAATGGACCGCGGCCGTGAAAGTCTCTAATGTGGTCCGCACAAATAAGACTGCGGACCCTGCAGCTTGAGTTACGGCAATTTTCACCTCTTTGAAATTCTCTTCCGCAGACCTCACAAAATGGTAGTGCGATCGCGGAACCATCAGTGCAGACCATGCAATATCGAATGCGAACACACTAGGCATGTTTGCCCTCAGTTTGCCTTGTCTTTGATACTTGAGCAGGTCTCACTCCTTTTGAGCCAATCTTTGACATTTCGTCACTTTGTCGATCAAATCTGCAATCAAGCACAACTTATGAGCCTTTTGGGACTATTTTGTAATAATTTATAATCAAAGCATAAGCAAGAAGGAGCATGAAATACATTAAAATCCCTAGTTATCAACTCCCCCAAACATAAGCTTTGGCTTGTCCTCAAGCAAACAAAATAAGACACACCCCTTAAGGGAAATCTAAGTATTTTCAACTATCCTGAAGTAAGCTCACAAGCATCAATTGGGACTAATAATTGCCCTTAATACAATGAATCATTAACAACCTTTAAACTTTGAAAAATTAGGACCAAGTGTGACACAAGAGCATCAAGAGTTGACTCATTACATCAAAGAACTCTCTTGGTTGCTTTGGTCATTGTGGAGCCCATACTCACATATCCTCAACTCTTCCTAAGCAAACCTCACCTTTTTAGAGTATTAACTCACAAACCGAGGTTAATGGGAATTCACTCATCTCTCTCAAGGAAAAGTCGCAAGTCCTGCTCTAAGTACCATATGCTTGCCCCTCATATAAGTATCCACTAATGCAAAAGTCATTCAATTCAAGATCATATAGGGCTCTTGTGGAGTCAATGTGAAAGGCTTTTGATTCAGGGTAGGAAATGTTTTGATCTAAATGGTTTTCATTATCCCTTTAGCTCTTCTTTTGATTCATTTGGCACTATTCTCTTGAATCTTTGAGTATCTCACTTCTTTTTAAGGGGTTAGAGAGACACAACGTCACCCTTTCTTATGTATTTCAAAACGTATCTCCTTTTTCAACTTTTTCCCTACCTTTTCTCTTTTGCTTTTCTTGAATCCCTTTTTATTGTTTTTTACTTTAGGCTTTCTTTTTGTCCTTTTCTTTTCTTTCTTTTTCATTACCTTTCTTTTCTTCACTTTTGTTCCTTTTACCACTTTGCTCCCTTTCTCGTCTTTCCCCCCAAACTTAGACTTTTGCCGTTGCTCAAGGAAAGATCAAGTGCCAATAGAGGGTATATTTTAGAATGGGTATAGGCTTATAACATTGGTTCTTGAAAGAAAAAGGTTTAAGGCTCAAAAGGGTTAACTAGGGATTATATCATTGGTAGGCTATTGAATTGTTCAACTATCATTTGGATCGAGGAGAGCCTATAATTACCTCTCAAGCCAAATTTCACTTAAGATTTTGCCTCAACAGACATTCTAGGCAAGTTCTAGACCGATGGCTCGAGATGTAAAATTGGCTACGAAGTCGGCTAGGATTTGTGACTTGATGGCAGTTCGAGGTTGATATTTGATATCCTATCCACTTAGTTCAATTGCCCATTTGGTCAATCAACCCGAAAATTTGAGCTTAGGTAAGACTTTTGGAAAGGATAAGTGGTTAATACGTAGAGGATAAGTGGTTAATACACATATGGATGACTTAAAAATATGGCTTTAAATTTCTAGATGCGCTGACTAATGCAAGTGCTAATTTTTCTAAGTGAGGGTATATACTTTCGGCATCTCCTAGAGTTCGACCTATATAATAAACAGGGAATTACGTACCTTGCTCTTCTCGAACTAGTAATCCACTTACCGTTATCTCGGACACTGCCAAATATAGGTAATGCTTTTCATCTACCTTCGAGGTGTAAAGCAAAGGTGGGCTCGATAGGTATCACTTTAATTCTTCTGAGGCTTGTTGGCATTCCGAGGTCCATGTGAAGTCCTTTTTCTTTTTGAGCAAGGAAAAGAACCAGTGACTTCAATCCGATGACCTCGAGATAAATCGACCTAAGCTATTCATCTTATTAACCTTTGCACGGCCTTTAAACTATCCACGATCGTGATATCCTCGATGGCCTTGATCTTGTTGGGATTGATCTCGATTCCTCAATCAATTACCGTGAAGCTAAGGAACTTGCCCGAGCTAACTCCGAAGGCACATTTTTTCAGGTTAGGCTTTAATTTGTACCTTGTCAAGATTTTGAATGCTTCATGAAAATGATTTAAATGGTCCTCTACGAGTAGGTTATTATCTAACATATTGTTAATGTAAACTTCCATACTTTTACCTATCTGTTCCTCCAACATCTTGTTAAGCAGGCGTTGATACGTGGCTCCGACGTTTTTCAACCCGAAGGGCATTATATTGTAACAATAAGTTCCAAACTTAGTAATAAATGAGGTCTTTTCCTGATCCTCCGGGTTCAACTGGATTTGATTGTATCCAGAGTAGGCATCGAGAAAAGTTAGAATCCTGTGGCCAGAATAGGCTATCATTGGTTTTCATTAGTGTTGTAGCTTCTTTGTTTAGGTATGTCAATCCTAGTCCATCTTTTATCTTTAGGTAGACGAAATACATAGTTTACCCATTCACCTTGCACTCAAATCCCTGTTACACAAAGGTTAACCACGAGTATAATTTTACACATCAAATCTTTCAAATGTGTGTCAATTATACGCTACTTTTGACCAGCCTCTAACACGTGTGAAACACGACCAATGCAGCACGTGAAAATTTATTTTCCGCCTTACCTAACAAATTACAACGACTAATTATTGGAATTGGACCCATTTTCCTAACCCTAACGCCCACTTCTTTATCTTCTTCTTATTAAAAGCAACCATTTTCATCTTCTCCAAATTAAGATGAACCAATTTCAGAAAACCCAACCCCCCATTTTCACCTTCCATATATAATATTTTCAAGCTAGTTATTTTTGTTCAATTAAAGTGCAATACATAATTATTCTTCTGTCAATTCTTGTATTAGGGTTCATACTGAATGGTGAATTCGGGTCCAAATAAACCCTAACTATTTCGACCCACCCATCTAAATCAAAATGATTGAACAACCTAAAATGAGAATACTAATTTGAAAATGACGAAAGTAACATCAACAAATACCATACGTGTTCTCGACAGAGTTGCCTTCAAAGGTTAAGGCTAAAGAACATTTTGGTAAAAATGGAATTATGCTTGTTAATATGGTCCAGGAGTTGTTTTTAATCGACCGAGTCGGATATTTTTTGGGTTGGGATCAAAAAAAGGTGGTCGGGTTGTCCACTTTAATTGAAAATCATTTGTTTTTTAATTTAAATAAGCTTGTGTATACATGTAACGACCCTCCTGATCGTTTTTCCTTTTAGAACCCCGTTCCCTTAAATAAAAACTTCACATGTTTGCTTTATCTAATTTACGACTTGCAGGGGCAGTTGGTTCGGGATTTGGAAGATTTTTGGGTGAATTATTCCCATTTGATTCCTTAGGATTTTTCTTAAAAGACTAAGTTTTACTTTGGTCAATATTTTAAGCAAACATATCCAGATTCGTGATTTGATGGCCCTGGAGGGTCCGCAGGAAAATATGGGACCTAGCCATATGCCCAGAATCAAATTCCAAGGTTCCTAGCCTGAGTAATGAATTTTTCTTAAAATTTGTTAATCTAAAGTTTTATGGATTTAAAGAAACCAAGTAATCATTGATTTCCTAGTTATAGGGCTCGTATTTTGGTTCTGAAGTCCGGTATAGGTCTAAAATATTATTTAAGACTTGTCTAGAAAATTTGGTGTTAATCCGAGTAGTTTTAGGGCGTTTCGGTTCGTTGGAGGAAAATTTAGATCTTGAAGTTCATAAGTTTGATTCATTTGGTTTTAGGGGGTGAATTCTAGATTTAGCGTTGTTTCATGGGTTCCGAAGGTTTGAGTAGGTCCGTCTCGTAATTTCAGACTTGTCGGTATGTTCGGGCGGGGCCCGAGAGCCCCGAGCATAAATCAGACGAGGCTCGAGTGAATTGGAAATTTTGGGAAGGGGCTAAAGGATTGCTGCTTCTGTCATAACCATATCTGCGGTTCTTGGACCATAGATGCAGGACCACAGATGCGGTCTTTCCATCGCAGAAATGGCCCAGGTGGCCACGCAAGGAACTGCAGATGCGGCTCCCAAGCTATAGAAGTGGCTTCGCAGATGCGGTCCTAGCCTTCTCCCTATTTTTCGCAGATACGGTTAAATCCTTGTAGATGCGGTCCCCTGACTGTAGATGTGGAATTTACTAGGCAGTGAAGTTCATTTATTACGAGTTCTAAGTCATTATATCACATTTTCCACTCCTCTTTTGGGCGATTTGGGAGCTTTTGAGAGAAGGTCTTCACTTAGCATTGTGAGGTAAGATTATTCGGCAGATCCTTAGTTTAATACTTTCATATTAGGTATATTTAACACTAGAAATTAGGTAAAATCAAGGGGTTAGAGCAAACCTAGGGTTTTGGGTAATACTGGATTTAACCACAAAATTTGTTAATGAATCAATTAGAAATTATATATTATTGATCCTTATGTTGTAGAGAACAACTTGCTTCGAAAAATCTCGAAATTCGGGCACGTGGGCCCTGGATCAAAAATTAGGAAACTTGTATTAATGGTTGAGAAATTTCTTAAATAGCTAGAATTCGATCTTGTGAGTCTATATTAATTAGTTTTTACTTCATTTAACTAGTTTGGGATTGTTCGACCCCGAATTGAGGATTTGGGCTTGTTTTTGGTATTGGAAGTGCACTTTGGAGCGAGATGAGTCTCCTTTATAACCTTTTAAGAGGAAATTTTCACCATAGGTGTAATAATCGAATAAATTGCCACTATATTTGAGGGATACGCACGCACTAGGTGACGAGAGTCCATGCGTAGCTACTATTATGCTAAGTCCGGGTAGTCTAGGACCTATAAGCATGCTCTATGTGATTTACTTGTAACTTGATGCTTAAATTCGGATTTGTATAAACTATGCTAATTAAATTAAATGAGACTAATGGTAGGAACCTTATTTTCCTTGGCCTTTTAAAAGAGAGTGAACATACCTGTGAATAACTATTCTAGAGTCATATACTGTTGTCTGCCTGTTGCTGTGTTTAATTATGTTGACCGCGTCGAATGGTCAATTCGCGAGAGGGGTAATTGATGAATATATGGTTCTAGCCGTCGTTCGACCCTCGATAGTGCATAATTTATTTTTACGTTGGATCGTGCCGTACATCCCTCGGTATTATTTAAGCATGTCCCTGCTTGGTGTTTTTCTCTGTGGACTGGACTTCATATCTGCTTGATATATTTAAGCGTGCATCTATATATATATATATATATATATATATATATATATATGGATACCTACGATAATATTTACAAAAGAACTGTCATCCTATGCTTGTAAACGCTTAATAACTTGTGAAATCCATGCTTATTATAAACTCTTCCCATTTTTTTTATTTGACCCTGGTAGGTATCATGTCGATCTCTCATCTCTACTTAATTGAGATTAGACGTGATACTTACTGGGTATATATTTTTTATGTACTCATACTACACTTCTGTACTTAATTGTACAAGGTCTGAGGCAGGTACATCTGGCTATCAGTGGGGCGCACATCACTGAGCAGATTCGAGACTCCTACAGTGAGCTGCTTCCTTTCTGTGCTGTTCAGCAGCTCGAAGGAGTTTAATTTAATGTATTTATGCTGTCTATTATATTTCAGACAGTAGGATAGTGTGTTTTGTTGTATATTCTACTAGTTTCCTACTACTTGTGACACCAGGTCTTGGCACACACATTAGTAGATGGTAGTATTTTGGGGTTGTATGGTTATTATGACTTTATCCATCGTTTTCTAATTTATTCCATCTTAAAGAATTATTTCAACTATTTTGGGGTTAAAGTGATCGAAAGTTTAATTAGTATTTTCCACGTTGGCTCGCCCAACGATGTCATTTGGCGCCACCATGACCTGTTATGGAATTGGGTCGTGACAACATGATATCAGAGCTTTAGATTCACATAGGTCTCACAGGTTATGCGAAAACCTAATAGAGTGTTGTAGATCGGTACAAAGACGTCTTTATTTATCTTTGAGAGGCTATAGAGTGTTAGAAAGAGCTACTGCTTATTTATTCCTATCGTGCAGTGGTCGGTACACTAAATTTCTCTCTTCTATTCTCTCATAGATGGTGAGGACATGTCCGGCCGATGTTCTAGACCCGGACGGAGCCGCTCCCCCAATTGCTAGAGGCTAAGGTAGAGGCTGGGGGAGGGTACCAGCCCATGGTAAGGGACGAGGGCGTCCCAGAGCTATCCTAGTAGCACCACCAGCAGATCCTGCGAGAGATCCTATCATTGAGGAGCAGGGTGAGGCGCCCACAGTTGATCCCACCCTAGCAGACTTTATGATAGCACCGGGATTCTAGGAGGTCATGTGCCGTATACTGCGGTTCATGGATTCCATGACTCAGGCTGGTTTATTTCCAGCAGATCCATCTATCTCACAAGCAGGAGGGGGAGCACAGACCCCTACTGCCCAGGCTCCTGGTCATGTAGCTGCGGTATATCAAATTCCGGGAGAACTACCCGCGGATGTGGCTCAGCCAGTTGCTGCAGTGGCACCCAGCCAGGCCAACTGCAGAGGGTGACCCACAAAAGTTATTGGATAGATGGACTAGGCTTCACCCTCCGGTCTCCGGGGGCGAGCGTCATGAGGATGCCCATGACTTCATTGATAGGTGCAAGGATAGATTGCACAACATGAGGATATTGGAGTCGCATGCAGTCGACTTCATTACTTTTCAGCTTGAGGGTAAGGCCCCTAGATAGTGGCAGGCCTATGTTCTTGGCAGGCCAGCAGGTTCTCCTCCCATCACTTAGGTTCAGTTTGCATAGTTATTCTTGGATAGGTACATACCACCCTCTGAAAGGGGAGAGCTACGGTATCAGTTTAAGAATCTTGAGTAGGGTCAAATGTCTATGACCGATTATGAGGCGAGGTTTTCTGAGTTGTCTCGCCATGCACTCATGATAGTTCCCACAGATACAAAGAGAGTCTGGGGGTTTGTTGCGGGGTTGCACCCTAGTATTTGATCTAGTATGGCTCGAGAGGTAGATATAAGTATAGAGTATCAACTCGTGGTTGAGATTTCTCACAATATTAATAGGTATCGCTAGAGGGGCAAAGAGCAAATGCAATAAGATAAGAGGGCTAGATTTTCGGGAGAGTTCAGAAGTGCCCTAGCTAGGGGCAGAGGTCACTTCGGGAGGGGTCAGCTAGCAGACCCCTACATCCAACACACAACCCCATCCCCGAGGCGCTCCAGTGTGTCCTAACATCAGTGCGATGCTGGAGAGTTCTTACTATCCACTAGCTGTTTAGGGTTCATTTGGTGGGTATTCTGGTTATCAGGGTTCTTCCAGTGCTCCTTCTAGTGTCGTGCCAGAGAGTTTGTATCGCCCACCAGCCATCCAGGGCTCTTCCAGTGGGTATTCGGGTCAGCACACTTAGACTTTAGGGCAGCAGGTTACGGTACTGAAAGTATGCCACGATGTGGAGATTTGGGACACATAAAAAGGACTTGCCCAATACTTCGGGGCAAGGGAGTGCAGTAGGGTCAGCAACCCATGATATCAGCACCGGCTTCCCAGCCAACTAAAGGTGGAGGGCAGGCTGGTAGAGACCGTCCTAGAGGTGGAGGTCAGGTAGGGAGAGGTCATCTAGCTACTGCTCAGTCAGGTGGAGGCTAGCTATCCAGCACTCTAGCTAGATACTATGCTCTTCCACCCGGCTTACTGCATTGGTCTCAGATGCTATTATCACATGTATTATTTTCTTCTGCAGTAGAGATGCCTCAGTATTATTTGATCTAGGGTCCACCTATTCCTATGTGTCATCACTATTTTCTTTATTCATGGCTATTCCTCTTGCGCCTTTAAGGAACTCCCATTTATGTGTCACCCATGCAAGTAATTCTGTGGTTGTAGACTGGGTCTAGCGGTCTTGTGTGGCTACATTCTATAGTTTTGAGACTAGAGTAGATCTCTTATTGCTGGATATGATCAGTTTTGAGGTCATCCTGGGCATGGATTGGTTATGTCTATATCACGCCATCCTAGATATCCATGCCAAGACTGTTTCACTAGTGATGTCAGGGTTGCCGAGGTTGAAGTGGAAGGGTTCCACGATACCCCTAGTAGGGTTATTTATTTCTTGAAGGCTCTGTGTATGGTCAAGAAGGGGTGTTTGGCCTATCTAGCTTATGTTCGAGACACCACTACCATCTTTGATGATTGATTCGGTCCCAGTAGTTCGAGAGTTCACCGATATTTTTCCTTCTGATCTTCGTGGCATGCCTGCGAATTGTGATATTAATTTCTGTATTTATTTGGCTCCAGGAACTCAGCCTATATTTATTCCACCGTACCATATGGACCCTAAGGAGTTAAAGGATTTGAAGAAGCAGCTTGAGGAGTTGTTGGTGAAGGGGTTTATTAGGCCCAGCGTGTCGCCTTGGGGTGCACTAGTGATATTCGTGAAGAAAAAGGATGGGACTATACGGATGTGCATTGATTACTGCCAGTTGAATAAAGTCACCATTAAGAACAAGTATCTGTTGCCTCGTATCGATGATTTGTTCGATTCAGTTGTAGGGTGCGAGGGTGTTCTCTAAAATAGATTTGAGGTCAAGGTATCATCAACTGAAGATTTGGGACTCAGATGTTCCGAAGATTGTATACCGTACTGGATACATCCATTATGTGTTTTTTGGTGATGTCCCTCGACTTGACTAGCACCCCAAAAACATTTATGGATTTGATTAACAGACTATTTAGGCCTTATATTGATTCCTTCATCATCGTCTTCATTGATGACATCTTGATATACTCGCGTAGCCTCGGGGAGCACGAGCATCATTTGAGAGTAGTGCTTCAAACCTTGCGAGAGCAGAAACTATATGCTATGTTCTTCAAGTGCGCGTTTTGGCTAGCGTTAGTGGCGTTCTTGGGGCATATTGTATCAGGATAGGGTATTAAGGTGGATCCCAGGAAGATTGAGGCAGTTCAGAGTTGGCCACGTCCTACTTCAGCGATCGAGATCAAGTGTTTCCTGGGGCTAGCAGGTTATTATCGGCAATTCGTGCAGGGCTTTTCATCTATTGCATCGCCGCTGACTAGATTGACCCCGAAAGGTGTTCTATTCTGTTGGTGATAATTGTGAGGAGAGCTTTCAGAAGCTCAAGATAGCTTTGATTACCGTACCAATTCTTGTATTGCCTTCCAGCTGGGGGATGTATACGATGTATTGTGACGCTTCATGCGTTGGTTTGAGATGTATATTGATGCAAGAGGGACGAGTAATTGCATATGCTTCGCGTCAACTGAATATTCATGATAAGTGCTACCCTGTGCAACGATCTAGCGTTGTCCTCGATTGTTCATGCTCTTAAGATATGGAGGCGTTATCTGTATCGGGTGTCATGTGAGGTTTATACGGATCACCGCAACTTGCAGCATTTATTCAAGTAGATGGATCTTAATTGAGGCAACGCATGTGGCTTGAGTTACTAAAGGATTATGACTTCACCATTCTTTATCATCCGGGCAAGGCGAATGTGGTTTGGGAGGCCTTGAGCAGAAAGGCGGAGAGTATGGGTAGCTTTGCATTCATTCCAGCAACGGAGAGACCACTAGCTTTTGACATTCAGTCCTTGGCTAATAGGCTTGTGAGGCTGGACATTTAGAGCCTAGCCGAGTTCTTGCGTGTGTAGTCGCTCAGTCTTCATTATTGGGTAGATCAAGGCCCAACAGTTCGATGATCCACATTTGGCGGTTCTTAGGGAGACTATCATACCCCAAAATCAAGGGACACGACCGGCGCTCAACCAGGTAGCCCCAGTCAAGCGGACCTGGGTGCCTTTCCTACACGTGTTACCGCGTGATCTCAGTACTCATTATTCAAGTGAAACAAAAATTTATGATTAAACACATTCATACAAGTTACACTGCCCGAATACATAAGTACATAATCCACATTTTCCTATCTATGGAGCTCTAGGGACATAAAAGAGTGTTATAATACTTTCCGATAACAAGGCTCCGGCTATACCTTACACAAATATCAAAATAAGACTCCAGGAGGAAAAATCAGTGTGAGCCACGCAGGGCCCCTAGAGGAACGGGGCTCACCATTACAGTTGATAGAAAGTGGAGAAGGTGATATTGTTGGTGGACTGGAGTACCTACTATAGAACCACATACAATCATAACAAGAATGTAGCGCCCCCAGCAAAAGAGATGTTAGTATATTTGAATTGTACTAGTACGTATGAACAAACTTTATCCCAAGTAAAATCAATCAATACAAAGATAACGAACAGTTCAGAATCAACAATCAGTGCACATGAAAGGAACAACCAAGGTCAAACAAGTTTCACAATCTCTCATTTTCCCCTTTCAACATCATATCAATGATTGCACAAACTTTCATTTCGATAGTGATAATGATCACATTCCATCCTTATTACCTCAGCCACCCTTATTACCTCGTCCACCCTAATTACCTTGGCCACTCTTATCACCCCAACCCACAATTTATCATTTAATATTCGGCGCACAACCCGATCCCACCAGACAATCAAATTTCACACAATAATAATAGTTCACAGTTCAATCACATGGCTTCAAGCCGTTCAGAATATTATTTCACAACAACAATAACAATTCACAAAGAGTTTTCAATAACATCAGTACCATTTCGATCATATACAACAACCCTTACCATATAAACATATTCACACACACTAGGTTTGCTGACATTTATTTACATCATCATATCGGGACGTTTAGCCAACAATGTTCAAGGCATATTAATCACAAGAATTCATAAAATAGGCCATCTTGCCTTAACACCCATGAAACAACCAAAATTCAAAAATAGTCCACATAGGTAGCACATACCAATTACTCGTACACCAAACGGGGTGACTTTACAATGGTTAAAGTTAGCCATACATAACTAGAGTTGAATATCCTTTTTAACTCCTACTCTCAATTCACCGAACTGCCTAGTACCATAAATATAGTTCACAAGTTATTACATATATATTAGAATTGAAATTCACAAATACAACCCGAACTCACTTAGATTATCAACCCCTCCTTTTTTCCATAGCTTTACTCCTACCCAATTCCTCTTACTAGATTTTAGGTATTAAAGAACATGAATGTATGTTTCAACTTATATTTTCAAGAATCTTTTCATGAGAACCCCCTTTTCATTTAAATCTGAACACCAATGAAAAAGGGTTGGGGATTTTACCCGCAAGAATGAAGATGAAGATAATTTCTCGAAATTTCCAGGTCTGGGTGACTTTGAAAATTAAATTAATAGAGATGAGACTTTTTGTATCAAGAATCCTCTCTTTCCTCTTTCTAGTTTTGTTTATAAAATGGGTTAATATGAAGGGTTGAGGTGTTTTATTGAAGAAGGGGTTGGGTTGAAAAATTAGAAAAATGGGAAAAAATTAAAACACATTGTGCAGGTACGCGACCATTATGCGGTTCACATACACGTTATGCAATCGCATTGTGCATCGCATAACCTCCCTCACCAAAAGTCAATGGACAAGAATACGATGACTATGCGGTTCGCATAACCAGAATGCGATTGCATTTTGGACCGCGTAGTTGTCCTCCAATTGGGCAGTGGCCTGCCCAGGTGTGCAACCATTATGCGGTCCACACTTTTCTGCTCACTCGTAGGGGTCGGGACCCCCACAAAGGGGGAGGGAGTCGACTGAACATCTCAGCCATTGGCGGGAATTTCGCCCGCATCCGATCCCCAATTCTTGTTCACCCCGGATGATCGTGTTGGGTGAATTGTGACCTCGTACGATCGTGTCGGGTGAGCAACAGCCGCTTCGTCACAGTACTTACTTATGGGCTAACAGGTCACACTTTGGCCAAGTATCCTACAAAGAGACTCCCGAGAGCCAGAAGTATTAAAGGAATGGCCATAGGAATGGGCGCATCATGACATCGTAAGATGTCTCGCCCGAATGAATTAGTTGGTACTAGAAATGTTAGAAAAAGTGAACGAAAGGAGTAATAAGAAGTGAAAAGGACAGAGACACTTCCCAACCAGAAAGCAAAGTTCCCACTGATGGTATACTTAGTGTAAGCGAGCTCTAAGATCACATCTTTGGAATAAAATCCAGTTAGAAAAGGAAATCCAATTAGAGATAAGCTGCCCATGAGCATCATGGCATAGGTAAAAGGGAACGAGGAGGCAAGCCCCCCCATCTTCCGCATATCTTGCTTACATGCACATTATGCTTTCTCATATTGCATTGCATAACGCCCCAATTTTTGAAAAGTATTATCTTTCAAATTCAGGGGTACTTTTTCACACATGGACCTACCCGACATTATTTTAGGCAAGAAATTTATGGGTCTTTAGAGAGACAGTGCTTCAGGGGGTGCCAAGGAGATTGCTATTGGCAAGGATGGTGTTCTACAGATCCAGAGTCGTCTATGTGTTCCAATTGTGGATGGTCTGAGGGAGAGGATTCTAGAGGAGGCTTACAGTTTGTGGTATTCCTTTCATTCGGGTGGTAAGAAGATGTATCGTGATTTGAGGCAGCATTATTGGTGGCGCCAGATTAAGACGTAGTGGAGCATGTGGCTAAGTGTTTGAATTACCAGCAGGTGAAGTATGAACACCAAAGGTCGGGTGGCCTACTTCAGCGGATGCCTATCCCGAAGTGGAAGTAGGAGCGTATCACCATGGATTTTGTAGTTGGGTTTCCGCGGACTTTGCAAAAGTTCGATTCAATGTGGGTCATCGTTGATAGATTTGACCAAGTTGGCTCACTTCATTCCAGTGGCGACTACTTATACAGTGGAGAGTTATGCTCAAATTTACATTCGAGAGATAGTCTGGTTGCACTGGGTGCCAGTTTCCATCATATCAGATAGAGGACCTCAGTTCACTTCCCACTTTTGAAGAGCCATTCAGAGTGAGTTAGGGACCCGAGTAGAGCTTAGTACATCATTCCATCCTCAGACCGACGAGCAGTCGGAGTGGACATTTTAGATTAGAGGATATGCTTAGAGCATGTGTTATTGACTTTGGTGGGCAGTGGGATCAATTCTTGCCATTAGCATAGTTTGCCTATAACAATATATATCAGTCCAACATCGAGATGGCTCCATACGAGGCTCTATGTGGTCGCATTTGTCGTTCTCCCATCAGATGGATCCAGCCTGATGAGGCTAAGTAGTATGATACGGACTTGATACAAGATGCCTTGGATAAGGTAAAGTTTATTCAGGAGAGGCTTCGCACAGCTCAGTCCATGCAGAAGAGTTATGCGGATCAGAAGGCGCGTGATGTATTATTTATGGTTCGCGAGAAGGTTCTCTTAAAAGTATCGCCGATGAAAGGCATTATGAGGTTCGGGAAGAAAGGAAAGTTGAGCCTAAGGTTTATTGGCCCTTTTGAGGAGTTAAAGAGAGTTGGGAGGTTGCCTATGAGCTTGCGTTACCACCAGCTTATCAGGAGTTCGTCCAGTTTTTCACGTGTCGATGCTTTAAAAGTATCATACCGACTTTTCCCACGTGTTAGACTTCAGCACTATTCAGATGGATGAGAGCTTGGGTTATGAGGAGGAGCTAGTTGCCATTACTGATAGATAGAATCACCAATTGAGATCCAAGAGGATTTTTGCGGTAAAGGTTCAGTGAAGCGGCCAACCGGTCGAGAAGGCGTGCTGGAAGTCTGAGGAAGAGATGCGGAGCAGATATCCCAATTTATTCAGCAGCTCAGGTACTTTTCTATGCCCGTTCGAGGACGAACGTTTGTTTAAGAGGTAGAGAATGTAACGAACTGCCTGGTCGTTTTGCTTTTTAGAACCTCGTTCCCTTAAATAAAACTCCAATACTTGCCTTAGCTAATTGACGACTTGCGGGGCGGTTGGTTCGGGACTTTGAAGAATTTTGGGTGAATTATTCCCAGTTGATTCCTTAGGATTTTTCTTAAAAGACTAAGTTTGACTTTGGTTCACATTTTGAGCAAACGGACTCAGATTTGTGATTTGACGGCCACCTGAAGGGTCCGTAGGAAAATATGGGACCTGGGCGTATGCCCAAAATCGAATTAGGTTCCTAGTTCGAGTAATGAATTTTTATTAAAAATTGTTAATCTAAAGTTTTAAGGATTTAAAGAAACCAAGTAATCACTGATTTCCTAAGTATCAGGCTCGTATTTTGATTACGAAGCCAGTATAGGTCCGAAATATCATTTATGATTTGCTTGTAGAGTTAGGTGTAAATTTGAGTAGTTTTAAGGCGTTTTGGTCCGTTGGAGGAAAATTTAGAACTTGAAGTTCATAAGTTCGATTCAATTGGTTTTAGGGGTGAATACTAGATTTAGCGTTGTTTCGAGGGTTTCGAAGGTTCGAGTAGGTACGTCTCCCGATTTCAGACTTGTCGTTATGTTCGGGCGGGGCCTGGGAGCCTCGAGCGTCAATCAGACGAGGCTTGAGTGAAGTGGAAATTTTGGGAAGGGGCTGAAGGATTGTTGCTTCTGTCATAACCGCATCCGCGATTCTTGGACCACAGATGTGGTCTTTCTATCGCAGAAGCGGCCCAGATGGTCATGCAAGGAACCGTAGATACGGCTCCCAAGCTGCAGAAGCGGCTCCGCATATGCGGCCTGGAGACTACACATACGGTCCCAGTCTTCTCCCCCATTTTAACTGATGTGGTTAAATCCTCGGAGATGCAGGACCGAAGATGCAGAAATTGTTGGGCAATAAGGTTCCTTTAATATGGGTTCTAAGTAACATTTTCACATTTTCCACTCCTCCTTTGGGCGATTTGGGAACTTTTGAGAGAAGGTCTTCACTTAGCATTGTGAGGTAAGTTTATTTTGCCCGTCCTTAGTTTAATACTTGCATATTAGATAGATTTAACACTAGATATTAGGTAAAATCCAGGGGTTAGAGCGAACCTATGGTTTTGGGTAAAACTTGGATCTAACCACGAAATTTGTTAAGGAATCAATTAGAAATCATATATTATTGATCCTTAGTTGTAGAGAACAACTTCCTTTGAAAAATCTCGGAATCTGGGCACGTTGGCCCGGGATCGAAAATTAGGAAATTTGAATTAATGGTTGTGAAATTTCTTAAATTTCTATAATTCAATCTTATGAGTCTATATTAATTAGTTTTACTTCATTTAACTAATTTGGGATTGTTCGGCTCCGAATTGAGGACTTAGGCTCGTTTTTGGTATTGGAAGTGCACTTTGGAGCGAGGTGAGTCTCCTTTTTACCTTGTAAGAGGAAATTGTCTCCATAGGTATAATAATCAAATAAATTGCCAATATATGTGGGGGCTACGCACTAGGTGACGAGAGCCCGTGTGTGGCTACTATTATGCTAAGTCCGGGTAGTCTATGACCTATAAGCATGATTTATGTGATTTACTTGTAACTTGATACTTAAATTCAGAATAATATAAACGATGTTGATTAAATTAAATGAGACTAGTGGTAGGAACATTATTTTCCTTAGCCTTTAAAAAAGAAACTGAACATACATGTGAATAACTATTCTAGAGTCATATACTGTTGTCTGCATATTACTGTGTTTAATTATGTTGACCGCGTCACATGGTACATTCGCGAGCGGGATAATAGATGCATCTATAGTTCGAGGCGTTCGACCCTCGGTAGTGCACAATTTATTTTTTCTTTGGATCAAGCCGTACATCCTTCGGTATTACTTGCGCATGTCCCTGCTTGGTATTTTTCTCTGTGGATTGGACTTCATATTTGCTTGATATATTTATGCGTCTATATATATATATTATATATATATATATATATATATATATATATATATATATATATATATATATATATATATATATATATATATATATATATATATATATATATATATATGGATTCACACAATAATATTTACAAAATGAACTGTTATTCTACGGTTGTAAATGCTTAACAACTTGTGAAATCTATGCTTATTATGAACTCTTCCCATTTTTTCATTTGACCTTGGTAGGTATCATGCCGACCTCTCCTCTCTACTTCTTCGAGATTTGACAGGATACTTACTGGGTATATATTGTTTATATACTTATACTACACTTCTGTACTTAATTGTACAGTGTCTGAGGCAGGTACATCTGGGTATCAGTCGGGCGCGCATCACTAAGCAGATTCGAGACTCCTACGGTGAGCTGCTTCCTTTCCGTGCCGTTCAACAGCTCAAAGGAGTTTTCTTATATATTTATGCTGTCTATTCTGTTTCAGACAGTAGGATACTGTATTTTGTTATATATTCTACTAGTTGGCCACTGCTTGTGATACCTGTGAGCACATGATTTTTGCCTCACTTGAAATGTTCCTATAAATTCATTAAATTAGGATTTTCTCAGTAATTATTTGAATTTTTAGGAATTAATTGTGTGACTTTGTCTTTATTTGCATCCTTTTTTATTATTTGAATTTTTAGGATTTATTTGCACGATTTTGTGTTTGTTTGAATTTTAAGAATTAATTGCATAAGTTTGTGATTATTTGCATGTTGCACGTTTTAATTAATATAATTCATAAAAAATATAAGAATGGCTTGTTTGCATTTAGGATTTAATTTTACATCTTTTAGGTCATTAATTAGTTAATATTGAAAGTAAGAAAAAAGAAACAAACAACAACAACAATTGGTTAATTTCCTTTGAAATTTAGAATTTAGGATTATTGTAGGAGTTTATTAGTTTATTTTATGTTTTTGGCCATTTTTATTTTTTTTATTAAAAATATGAAAAGAACAATAAAACAAAATATAAGAGGAATACATAAGTGCATAGAGTATGGGTCTTTCATAAGACCATGGTTTGGGCCATTAAACCTTGGCCCAAAAACCATCAGGCTCACCAAATTGACCCAACCCATTGTCCCCGCCCGGTCCAAAATATTAGAGGCCAAAACGACACCGTTTCACGCCCAAGAAATCTGGGCCCTTCATCAAGCCTGATCGGACGACCAAAATGAAAAAGTGTCACACTATTTAAATGTCGGATATAACAACCCCTATCAGAGACGTCGTGACATGTCCAAACATACCCTAAATTCGCCGGTGCAAAACCACCTCACCACCATCATATCTCCACCGCCCGTCGTCGGTCGAAAATCGCCGCCACCACCAGCGTAATCCCAAATCCACCCAAATTTACACCCCAGGTTCCCCGACTTCTTCTCTTTCAAACCCCCCTAAAATCACCCCTCGAAACCCAGCCAAACTCGTCGAATATCCCGTCAAAGGAGCGGCTGCTCCGCCGTCCACGGCGGCGCCGGCTCCAATGGCGTCCAAATTAACACCACACACTCCCCTTGGCTTCCCCTACCCAAAAACAAGTCCAGCTTTTCGAATAAACCCTATGCTCTTCGAATTTCAAATACGGCCTTGAACAAATTTTGAGTATTAATTTTCAAAGCCGCTTGAGTTTCAAAATGAAGTTGCATGTTTGTTTTGGCCAAAAACAAACTTGCAATTTCGTTTGGAGACTCAAATCGAATCCAGTCAATGTCTAATTGAAGACCAATCAGTAAGTTTCATCTTTCTTTTTTTTTCTTCTGTTAGTTTTTGGTTATTATTGTTTACTTCTTTGCGGACGACTTGCCTTGTTCTAGTTTAATTGTTAGTTTTTAGGAGTCTTGAATAGTTTTGTTATTTTGATTGTGGGTTTTGGTCCGGTTGCATTTGTAAATTCAAGTTCTCCACTATGTTTCCAATACCAATCTCTTATGTGCTTCGATTTGTTTTATTAGTTTTTAATTTTGTTTTTTTTAGTTTAAGTTCAGGTTAGTCTAATGATTGATTAGCATTTGGATAATAGTTTTTAGTATTCAATTCTGACTTATTTCAAATGATAAAATGGCATGGTAGTTACAGCTTTGCATATTTTCTTTTAAGTTATATTCAACATTTAATTTGAAGGTTAGCCCAGTAGTTTTCTCTTGAATTTTGATTTAGATTTTTGGTTATCTTTGATTTAATGGTTCAGGTTTAATGATGGATTGGTTATAGCTGTTAATTAGTAATATGTAATTGCAAGATTTAGATTAGTAAAATAGTAATTCTAATACACTAAGTTAGTAATAGTTAGATTTAGCTTGGTAAAATAGTAATTCTGATACACTAAGAGGGTAATATAGGGTTTTAAGTTGGTTTTGGTAGTTTTATGATTAAAATAAGGGTAGCATAGGTATCATATAAATAAGAAACAATGCTAGAATCTTTTAGACCCTTCTAGAAGGGGATTGTAGTTTAAAAATCAGTAGTTTATTGCAGTAACTTGGGAAACAAGTCAAAAAATGAAGGACCAAGTAGATAAACTCTGAAAATTGAAAGAGGGATTACTTGTTAAAATAAAGTAAAGGGGAAGCCCTAGCCTTTGGCTATAAAAGGCACCCCAATTCATCCAAAAAAGGGGTTGGACAGAGTCTGAAAAATATTCTAAAAATTCCAGATAGTTTTGGAGTCTAAAATCTAAAAAATCCCAGAAAATTTCCAGAAAATCAAAAGCTTTTTCAATGTTATTAAACCCCTAAAGTTCAGTAGTATAATTACTGTTCCATTAGTTTTCTTTTCCTGGAAATAATCCAAATCTCAACTGTTCAGTAGGAAATTAGCTGTATAAAAATAGAAAAATGGCCTGAAAAACATTCATTTAAAGAGCTGAGTTTCCAGCATTGGTCCTGGGCGCAATTTGAGTTGATTTGGTCTTGTTTTCTGGGTTTGGCACCATTTTAATTTGGGTTTAGGTATTTCTGGAGCTCCTGGGTGCCTTTTCAAGTGATTGGAGGTCCTTTTAAGGGCTGTGTGACCTATTCTGTTTGGATCTGGATATTATTGCTGTAATTGCTTGCAATTTTGCTGCTGATCTCTAAGAACTGCTGTTGATTCCTTACCCTCTTTTGTATTTTGATTACCAGGTGCTTCTCCTTCCCAAGGATGAAATATTGAATCTATGAATGGTGCAATTTAAGAGATTTGAAGCAAAAGTTGTTTTAGCCACATGTAATTTCATCCTGGCAGAGTGATTTTACTTTGTAGTTCTTTAAATTTCTTGTTAGAATAGGATTATATGGAATGTTGTATTTCATGGGTTGTTGTCACCATTTAACTTACCAATTTGGGATTAGCTTCAAGTACTTTTATGTTTGTCATGGTTAAGACAATAACTTGTATAACAAGACTTTTGGATTAATATTCTCAAAATATGCAGTAGTTAATAGTGAGTACATATGTTGTTGTAATTGGATTTGAAGTGGCTTCATAGCAGGTTGTGTACACCTGATCTGTGCGTGAAAAAATATATAGTATATTTCATTTTGAAAATTTTTAATGCTTTAGTTCATGTTGGCCATATATATTAATACGAAAACTGCTATTAAGTAGTTAGTTCATATCCATATATGCTATATATTGGTGAGTTAAGTAGGCTATGCTAATTAATGATCCAGGGGCCTATTGCTTGGATCCTTTTCCACGAGTCCAAGCAACTCGCCGCTCTTATGGGCCGGCAGCTGAGCCAAATTTCTCTAGAGTATTCGAAATATGCTGAAGCCCCACCTCCCTCCTACAGGCTGAGGTTTGGGGTATTTTTTTGAAAGATTGAATTGTAGATTTGAACCCTCCAAATAGTGTACTACCAATTAATTGAACCTTAGTAGATACACATTTTATAAAAATGATAGTTGACTTAGGATTAGCCTTTTTAATTGAACAACGAGGTGCACAGCGCCAAACGGAACCTATAAATTGCACGCCCCTCGTGGAATGTTTATATTAAAATATTTAAAATTTGGGAAACGCCATTTAGCAAATTTCACGACTTCCCACAAAGATAATAACGCGATAGTCGCTTTTCGGCGCGTTTTTAATAATTTTATCTTCCTAAGTACGGGTGCGCATTTATGTGACTCAAATTCAAATCTCAACGAAGTTGAAATATGTCAAAAACCACGGGTGCATTTATGTGACGTGGTTCGAGGCATGTTTTAACGACATTGTAATTTTCTTTAAAAATAATTATAAAAGTGGTTAAAATATTTAAAATGCACATAGATTCATAATTGTATGAAATCAGATAATTTAAGCCAAATATAACAGTTGAGCGACCGTGCTAGAACCACAGAACTCAGGAGTGCCAAACACCTTCTCCCGGGTTAACAAAATTCCTTACCCGGATTTCTGGTTCGCGGACTGTTAAATAGAGTCATTCTTTCCTCGATTCGAGATCCTAAACGGTAACTTGGGACACCATAAATCTCCTAAAAGGCGGCCATAAAATTCACTTAAATAATTGAATCTCGTTTTGATTGTCCTTTAATTTTAAAAACTCCCTTATCTATGCCCTTCGTCGGGTTGTAGTAGCCAAAAGGAGGTGTGACACCTATGGTGACTCTGCTGGGGATCGAACCCAGAATCTCTACTTCAGGGTTCAAGAATTCAAGCTTAGAATAATTGTTGTATTTGACTTTGTTTATTATCTGATATTACATGTTGGCTTAATGTGCAAAATAATGCTTTTACCGCTTTGATATTATCTGAACTGTACATATAAACTGCTACGAAACCCTTCTCTTCTCACCTCCAGGGATGTACTTACTGGTTGAGACTCCCTATTATGTTAGTGTCATACCCTGAAATAAGAAAGAGGCCGGACAATTACTAAGCTGGATGGCCTTTTGGTTCCCAGTACGTAGCCCCTCCTCGACTCGAGTTGCCTGCTCAGGTACTCCGTCTAGAACACATGCTCAAAATTTTAAACCTAGAACAACTTGACCTCATGCCGGATCCCTAGTAAGAACACTTATTTGCATCATGAATTTGACTTAAGGGACTCAACACAAGGGTTGGGTCCGTCTAGGACAGGTGACCTGAAATGAAAAGACCATCCTGATGCATATTACGTGCTACTTGTGCATTTAGTTGTTTTGGATTTGCATGTTGACCGGCTTGTAAATAAGGAAAGAAAATTGAGAACATGAGTGGTACTAGGGGTGGCTGAGATTAATCGTTTGTCTTCTAAAACCAATGCTCAAATAGCGCCGAAATGCTGCCAGATTTTCGAAAAAAAGGGAAAAGGAAAAAGGAAAAACAATTGGAAAAAAGGGCTTTTCAAAATTTTTGGTTTTGACAAATTGTTTTGCCTGAGCTACACCAGTTTGATTCTCGTCAGGTGCGAGATACGTTGGCAACCCCCCATCGGGTCCAACCTCCCTTTTGCAAAAAATAACCAAAACAAAGAAAAGTATATGTCCAAATTTTATTAGTTATCCTAAATAAACAGGTGATGCTTTTATTGCCAAGAACAACCGAATGTTATCGAAGGGGACGCCGGAAGGCTAATTTTGCACAAATAGCCACCCCTGGGTTTTATTTTTAGCCGGTTAGCGGGCACAACCTTAAAATCTTCCTTCGGAAGTGTTGAAAGGTCGTATTTGCAAAGCTGGGCCTTGGTTTTAGAAAAGAAAGAGGTCATTTCAATGTTTTGTTGAGTCAAACAGAATAAAGTCTTGAGAAACTAATTTGCCATAATAAATGTGCAGAATGAGCACGGATCAGCATTTGCCGATAACATTCATGAACAAAATTCCCTTGGAGCTACACATGTGGTGGAATGACCTGGGTGAAGCGGGGCAAAACAAGGTCAACATGCATCTGGGAGGACTTACTGGGTTGTTAAAAATTAACCCGATGGGAGATATCATAAAGGCATTGATCACGTTCTGGAACCCGGCTCACAATGTATTCCATTTCTTAGATTTCAAACCCACACCGACATTGGAAGAAATAACTGGATATATTGGGGGCCCTACGATCCCCCTAAGGCACCAATACTTGATTGCGCCAAGAGCCCTCACCGTGTACAAATTCTTGGACTCCTTAAAAATTAGTAGGAAAGTTTATAACCCAGACATATCAGCCGTCTTCTGCACCCTACAGTTCATATATCAGAGGTATGGGCACATAGGGGGATTCAATAACCCAAAAAATCATATTTGTAGCAAAGGGAACTACCTCAAATGGGAGGAGTATCGGTGTTTTGCATTCATGGTAGTTTTCTTGGATCTTTTGGTGTTTCCGCTGAAGGATGGAAATATTGACATATGGATAGCAGGGGTTGTCAGCACTTTAATAACTTAGGCCAAGAGCACCCTCGTTCCCATGATTTTATCTGAAATCTTTCGTGCTCTCACTGCATGTAAAGCAGGAGGAGACTTCTTTGAAGGATGTAACCTATTGTTACAAATAAGGATGATCGAACACTCATGCCATCGGCCTCAATTCATGAATTATGGGTCGCCAACAAAGAGCTGCATAGAAGAATTCTATAACAGGGTTGATGGGTTTAGGTTACCTGAGGGTGCTACAAAATGGATGTCGTGTCTCCAGGTTATCACTGCAAACCAAATAGAGTGGACATTCGGGTGGCTCCCCGTGGATGAAATCATGCATATGCCAGCCACCGGGCCTCATTTCCTTCTAATGGGTCTCCGAAGTATCCAACCCTACGTCCATACAGAGTGCTAAGGCAATTAGGGAGGTGCCAAATGATTCGCAGGGACGAGGATATTAGCCGCCACGTGGTTGAGATTAGTCCCAGTTGTCAATTCTCCGAAGCTATCGTTCGTCAAATTTGGAGCAAATGTCAATACTTGATGGTGGGTACCCGAGTACGTGACGTATCTAAAGTTGAGGTTGCACTGGGGGTACATTGCTTGGTATAAAAAAGAAATAGAGTCCGGACGTCTAGTTAAGAGACCGCACCTCTAAGAATTTGCTGAAACATCACAAGAACAATGGGACTGGCTAGCCAAGGAAAACGAATACAGGGCCACCACAGGAAAATTAGAAAAACAAGTCAAAGACCTTCAATTTGAAAATGGTTTGCAAGCCTCTGCAGATGAGGGGGGAAAAGAAAAGATTAACCAAAGAAAACGAAGCTTCGCGATCCCAAATCTAGAAAATGAAAACAACCGTGGAAAATCCCCCTAGGAGCGCGAAGGACGAAAAGCTCATAGACAATTTAAGGCGAAAAGTAACCGAGTATGGGTTTCACTTGAATAAAGGAGAAGGTAAGCTATCCAGGGTTCGGAAGCAATTGGCTAAAAATACGGAGGAACGAGCCCGCATCATTGAGCAATTAAAAGAAAGGCATGACGATGAGGTAGCTGGGTTAAAAAGGAAAGTCATCATGGCTGAGAACAAAGTGGCCAAGCAAGTCAGGCACTTCAAAGCTGAGAGAAAACATTGTTATGCAGTGACAGCAAGGTTGGAGATGGATTTGCGGCCAACCCTGAATCAAGTATTCGAGCGAACTCTAGAGGCAAGGGCCGAGGAAATCGGGTGATTATTGCAAGAAAAATGTGTTATCAGGGAGAGAGTACGGACGATCGCAGAATATATCACCACAAGTTGCAGCCACTACGAGGATATGACAAGATCCATGTTCTTTGCCACCGCCATGACCTTTGTTTGGCAAGTAATGGAAGACCTCCACCACCTCCAAGGGAGTTTAGCATGCAAGCCTGCAGCAAGGCAGAACAATGCCTCGCGGGGCCTAGGAGCACTTGAAGCACTAATGTATTAATGAAGATTGCATTTCCTTGTTGTCAAAAAATATATATATAAAAGTCTGTCAGTTTAACCTAGAGTCTGTATTTTCTTTTATGCATAGTTAGTTGTTCTTCGAGTCTGTAGTTCATCTTTTATCAGAGCTAGTTAGTTTTTTGTTTAAATCGGTAAGTCTTTTGAGTCCTTGTAATTGAAGTTTGTCATTATGACAATGGAAAGCTCCCAAAATATTTTATTCTTCGCTTTTTATTTGCAAGAACTACGCTCGGTCTGAGTCATGCGGGGTCATGACACGTAGGCAATCTACATAGGATTCCACCATAATCAAATAAAAATTGGAGAGAGGGAGAGAATCAATCTAAAACAAAGGGGCTTCACAAACAAAGAAAATAAAAGCTAGGATGACGTAAGCAATCAATGCATGTAGTGACCAATTGTTATTTAGGTGCATTCATACCCAATATGTGGCCGCTTACTTGTTAGAACCTAACCATTAATGAGTTTTTGGTATTGTGTCAATACCAGACTAGACATGTGGTTGGTACTTGAGGCATTGTGGCAACCCACTCCTACGACACGCGATCTAAGAGCAAGCAAGTCATGGGCAATCAGGAAACCTATGTCAGCATTATTGACCCCTCAAAAGAAGTAGAGGAATTGGACGTTAATGCTATGAAGGAGGAAATGTATAAGCTAAAGCACCAAATGGCTGAGATGTACCAGGCATGGGCAAGAGGACAGCCACCCCGACCTATCTTGCTAATCCAACCTTCGTCCCGCCACTGGAACAGGCATCTGACCAGTCTATCACTGATCTACCCTCAAGTTTTCCTATCTATTCAAAACATCAGGGTACGACCTCTCAACCACCACCAGCTCTACTACCCAAAGTCGCTCCTCACCCTCCCCGCCAATTGCCCCTATCTATGTGGCACCTCCGCCTCCTGCAATCCATAGGTCATCAAGTAAACCCCTGCTTCAAGCTTATGACCCCCAATACTATCCACCATAGCCTGCTTACAAGACCCATGAGCCTTACTCCTATGTTCCCCGTCTCGAAATCCCGGCTGGAGTTGAAAAGCCAATAAAAAATCCATAGCAGGAAGAGATGCTTAGAAAGGTCAGAAGTCTAGAATAATCATTCAGGGGCATGCGGGGATTGGTGGCCAGGTGAGCATGGCATTCAAAGACCTTTGTTTATTTCCAGACGTTCAGTTGCCTCCGGGTTTCAAGATGCCTAAATTTGACTTATATGACGGACATGGCGATTCTGTCGCGCATCTAAGGGGGTTTTGTAGAAAATTAAGAAGAGCAGGGGAAAAGATAAATTGCTAATGGCGTACTTTAGTCAAAGTTCAAGTGGGTAGGTGCTGGAGTGGTACACTAGGAAGGATCACAATCGGTGGTATACTTGGGATGACCTGGCACAAGAGTAATATAATCTTGATATTGTCCCGGATCGTCTATCTATGACAAAATTTAAGAAGAAGCACAATGGAAGCTTTAGGGAATACGGGTTCCGATGGAGGGAACAAGCAGCTAGAGTTGATCCCCCCATGAAGGAGAGCGAGATGGTTGACTATTTTCTACAGGCTTTGGAACTTACCTATTTTGGACATTTGGTGGTAGCTGTGGGTAAGTCTTTCAACGAAGTAGTCAATATGGGAAGTATGGTCGAGGAAGGCCTCAAATCCAATAAAATCATGAGATACTCTGCAAATAAGGCCATCCAGGGCGGAGCTGGGGGAGCATTCGGAAAGAAGAAGAAGGAGGATGTAGCGACAGTGGAGTCGGGAACTTGGTTCAGGCCTCGGGCTCCATCTTATTACGCACAACCTTGTCCTCACCACCAAACATACCCACCCACTCCATATGGCCCACGACAACATTACTATCCACCATTAGAACCTCGCTTCTTAGTCCATCATGCGCAAGCATATACCCAACTTCCCGCTCACGCATAATGGCGTGCGCCAGCCCCACAAAATACCTACCAACTCCATAAAATCATTACCCACCTCCAAGAGCCTACCAAAAACCCCCAAAACCCGCTTTCCGAGCCAATCCAGTCTTGAGAAATGAAAGGGTGCAGAAGAAGAAGACTTTCACTCCAACGGGAGAATCCTACACTAGTTTATTCCACAGGCTGCAACAACTGGATATGTTGATACCAATCGAAGAAAAATTGCCGAATCCTCCCCCGAAGAATCTAGATTATTCTGTCAGCTGTGAATACTATTCTGTTATACTGGGGCATGATACTCAAAAGTGTTGGCATTTAAAGAACGCTATCCAAGAACTTATTGACTCCTATCAGATTGAGGTGCAGACTCCAGAGGTACCTAATATTAACCAAAACTCACTGCCAGTCCATCAGGAGACCAACATGATTGAGATCGTGGAGAAAGGGGGAGAGTCTAAAAGGCCATTGCAGACAGTAATGAAGATTAAATTCAGTGAATTTAAGCCAACGGAGAATGAAAGAAGTGAGAAGCTAGTGGTCGAAGCAAAAAGAAGAAGCAACAAACCTGTCATAGTTCAAGGTAGCCTAGCATGCATGGTTGCGCCAAAATAGGAACAGGCAAAAGTAACAGTACACAGGGCAGCCAGAGAACCTGTCGTGGTTGTGGAAGGTGTTCGCATAGAGTCAGTCTTTGTAAAATGAGTAATCCAGCCACCAATCATCAACAGCAAAGCCATTCCTTGGAGATATGAACAAGCAATAGTGATGTAAAAGGAAGGGAAGTTAGGGAAGAAGTGTGTGAGGCCCGGGGTTTAACTCGATCAGAGAGGTACTTCGCCCCTAAAGAATTGAGGAAAGGCAGAATCTCTAAAGATTACCCAGAATCAGTGAAGTAAGCTGTGTCAGAAGAATAGGCAAAGGAATTCTTGAAGAAAATGAAAATGCAGGACTACTCCATCATAAAGCAGTTAAGGAAGACACTAGCTCAGATCTCCTTATTATCCTTACTAATCCATTCATATCAACACCGCCGGTTGCTGATGGAGATTTTTAATGAAGCCCATGTCCCAGACAAGATAACAGTGAATCATTTGGAAAAGATTGCAAACAAGATATTCGAGGTAAACTAGGTCATCTTCTCCGACGATGAATTGCCCATGGAGGGCACTAAGCATAATCGGGCTCTTTATCTGACTATGAAATGTGAAGATGCTATGGTCACCCGAGTTCTGGTCGACAACGGGTCTAGTGAAAATATTTGTCCACTCTCCACATTGACCAAGCTAAAGGTGGAGAATGGAAGGGTCCACAAGAACAACATTTGTTTCGAGGTTTCGACGATGGAGGCAAAGACACCGTGGGAGACATAGTGTTGGAAGTGACAATAGGGCCTGTTGAGTTTATCATGGAATTGCAAGTGTTGGACATAGTAGTCTCTTATAACATGTTGTTGGGTAGGCCCTGGATTCATGCAGCCAAAGTAGTGCCATCTACGCTGCATCAGATGGTCAAATTTGAATGGGACAAGCAAGAGATTGTGGTGCACGGTGAAGACAATCAGTGCGTTTCAGGTGATGTAATTGTACCTTTTATTGAATCTAAAGACAACAAAGGGCCATGGGTCTACCAGGTATTTGATACTGTGTCAGTTCAGAAAATCCTAGAAGGTGAGGTGGTCATGACCCTAAAGATAGCAACCGCGTCAGTCATGGTAGCTTTAGAAATATTGAAGAATGGTTTTATGCCCGGCAAGGGGTAGGGTGGTTCTCTGCAAGGCAATGTGCAACTAGTATCCCTCCCCAAAAATCTGGATACTTTTGGCCTAGGGTTCAAGCCTATGGCTGCAGATATAAGGCAAGCCAGGAAGCTGAGGCGGAAGGCTTGGGCTCTCCTGAAACCCATCCCAAGTTTGTCCAAATTGTTCGTCAAGCACAGTACTAGCAATGGCTCCGTACCAAGGATTTTCGGTCCACTGATCGACGTGGACGGGGATCTTGATAAAGGGTTAGAAAGGCTGTTCAATGAGGTGAATATGGTTGAGGCAGGAGAAGGATCAATTAGGTCAGATGTGCAGTTTGTGGGACCACGTGCATAAGTCAATAACTGGGAAGCCACTCCTCTTCCCACTCGGAGGGAGTCGTGGTTGTCGGCTTTGATTTTCCTTTCAGTCTAGTTTGGATTAGCTTCAGAGTTGTTAATTCAGTTGTTATTTCCGTCCGTTTGGATGTGTAAACTCTATCATCCTTGATTCTAATGAAATGCAATTTCCCTTTCAGCAGTACTGGTAGTCTCCATTTCTCTTTACTTCTCTTTCTTTTCTCTTTTGTACAGTTATTTTTATGCTGGTTCCAGTTATCTGACATGTATAAGGACTCCTCAGCCCAGTCTTCAAAACCGGTCTAGTTCGGAAATAATAATTCAGGAAATAGAACATGAAGATGAACCATAATACGACGAGGAAAGGTCATGGGATGAGATTAGTAAAGAGTTGAGCCAATTCGAAGAGAAACCAAAACTAAACCTGAAAGATACAGAGGCAGTCAATTTAGGAAGCTCGGATAATGTTAGAGAAACAAAAATAAGTGTCCATCTAGAGCCACAACTTAGGAAAGAAATAATTGAAGTACTGCTTGAATACAAAGATGTCTTTGCGTGGTCCTACGATGGCATGCTCGGATTGAACAACGACTTGGTGGTTCACAAGTTACCCACTGATCCACCCTGCCCTCCTGTCAAACAAAGGTTGAGAAAGTTTAAAACTGATGTGAGCGTGAAAATTAAAGAGGAAGTAACCAAGTAGTTTGAGGCAAAAGTCATCCGAGTCACACAATATTCTGCCTAGTTAGCTAATGTTGTGCCCGTACCAAAGAAGGATGGTAAAACCAGAGTGTGTGTAGATTACTGTGACCTCAATAAAGCAAGTATGAAGGACAACTTCTCTCTGTCGAACATTCACATACTGATTGATAATTATGCAAAGCATGAGATCTGGTCGTTCGTGGATTGTTACGCAGGCTACCACCAGATCTTAATGGATAAAGAAGATGTGGAGAAAACAACATTTATCACACCATGGGGGACATATTGTTATAGAGTCATGCCTTTTGGTTTGAAAAACACCGGGACGACATACATGAGGGCCATGACAGCCATTTTTCATGATATTATACATATGGAAATTGAGGTCTATGTGGATGATGTGATAATAAAGTCCAAAAAGCAATCCGATCATGTCAAAGACCTGAGGAAATTCTTTCAAAGGCTATGCAAGTGTGACCTCAAACTCAACCAGGCAAAATGTGCATTTGGGGTCCCCTCAGGGAAGTTGCTAGGGTTCATAGTCAGCCGCCGAGGCATCGAAGTAGACCCATCAAAGATCAAAGCTATATAGGAGCTACCGCCACCGAGGAATAAAATAGAAGTAATGAGTTTATTGGGAAGATATAATTACATTGGTCGGTTCATTGCTCAACTCACAACCATCTGCGAGCCCATCTTCAAGCTATTGTAAAAGGATGCTGCGGTGAAATGGACAGGAGAGTGTCAAGAAGCTTTTGACAAGATAAAGGAGTATTTGTCGAACCCAGGAAGGCCCTTGATCTTATATTTGACAATCTTGGACAACTCATTTGGGTGCGTGTTGGGTCAGCACGATGTCATCGGGAGAAAAGAGCAAGCCATATACTACCTTAGCAAGAAATTTACGGCTACGAGGTTAATCTCATCTTGAAAGGATGTGTTGTGCCTTGACGTGGGTAGCCTAGAAGTTAAAGCATTACCTGTCATCATACACCACTTATCTCATCTCTCGTCTGGACCCATTGAAGTATATTTTCCACAAGCCCATGCCCATAGGAAGGCTCGCAAAATGGCAAATCTTGCTCACAGAGTTTGACATTTTCTACGTGACTAGGTATGAAAGCACAAGCATTGGCAGATCATTTAGCTGAGAATCCGATAGATGAAGAGTACGATCCCTTGAATACATACTTCCCGGATGAGGAAGTGATGCATATCGATGGAATGGAACGGGAAGAGAAGTCAGGTTGGAAATTCTTCTTTGATAGGGCTGCCAAGATGAAAGGAATTGGGAGAGGAGCAGTGCTCATTCTGAAGAAGGGCATCATTACCCATTCATAGCTCAACTCCTCTTCCATTACACCAACAACATGGCAGACTATGAAGCGTGCATTTTAAGTCTGAGATTAGCAGTAGACATAGATGTCCAGGAAGTCTTGATCTTGGGGCACTTGGACCTTGTGGTACACCAGATTCAAGGGGAGTGGGAAACAAGAGACATAAAGCTCATATCCTACCGGTAATGCTTGCATGATCTCTGCCAACGATTTCGACCAATAGAGTTCAGACTCATCCCTAGAATCCACAATGAAAGTGCTGATGCCTTGGCTACTCTGACATTAATGCTACATCACCCGGACAAGACTTATGTTGACCCGATACATATCCAGGTCCATGATGAACATGATTATTGTAACATGGTGGAAGAAGAGCTTGACGGCAAGCCTTGGTTCCACGACATCAAGGAATATATCAGGAGAGGTGTATACTCGGTACAAGCCACGAGTGACCAGAAGGGAACAATCCGTCATCTGTCAAATGGGTTTTTCTTCAGTGGAGGAATATTACACAAAAGAATGCCAGATCTTGGTTTTCTAAGATGCGTAGATGCTGGGCAGGGAACAACTATCATGAATGAGGTGCATGATGGCTTCTACGGGCTACATATGAGCGGACATGTTTTGGAAAAGAAGATGATCCAGGCAGGATATTATTGGCTCACCATGGAGCGAGATTGTATCAGCTTTATGCGCAAATGTCACCAATGTCAGGTGCATGGAGACTTAATTCACTCTTCACCGTCTGAATTGCATACGATGTCTGCACCATGGCCTTTCGTTGCGTGGGGAATGGACTTCATCAGGCCCATCGAGCCAGCAGCTTCTAATAGACACAGATTTATCCTAGTTGCTATTGACTATTTCACCAAATGGGTTGAAGTCAAAACTTTCAAGGAAGTAACCAGAAAGGCTGTGGTCGACTTTGTACATGCAAATATCATTGTCGGTTCAGAATCCCCAAGACTCTCATCACTGACAATGGGGCAAATCTAAACAGTCACTTAATGAGAGAAGTATGTCAGTAGTTCAAGATCACACATCGGAATTCTACCCTAGACCGCCCCAAGGCAAATGGAGTAGTTGAGGCGGCAAATAAGAACATAAAGAAATAACTTCTCAAAATGGTGGAAGGGTCCAGGCAGTGGCATGAGAAGCTACCCTTTGCATTGTTAGGCTATCGCAGCACCGTCCGCACTTCAGTAGGGGTAAATCAATACTCGTTGGTATATGGCACAGAGGCGGTAATACTGGCTAATATTGAAATCCCCTCTCTTTGAATCACGGCCAAAGCAGGAATCGACAACGAAGAATGGGTCAAAGCTTGTTTGGAGCAATTGAGTTTGATTGACGAGAAAAGATTGGCAGCGGTATGTCACGGCCAGTTGTCCACAAAGGATGGCCAGGGCATATAATAAGAAAGTGCGTCCAAGAAAGTTTGAAGTAGGTCAATTGGTACTGAAGCGCATCCACCCTTACCAGGCCGAGGCAAAGAGCAAGTTCGCTCCGAACTGGCCAGGACCATTCGTTGTATCAAGAGTGCTGTCTAATGGAGCATTGTATCTAACAGATGTGGAAGGGAAATATGTGAAAATGGCTATCAATTCGGATGCTGTCAAAAGATATTATGTATGATTTTCTTTTGTATCATTGTCTATACTTGGTGTTTGTTTGTACTTGGCAGGTTATATAGATTGGAAAAATGAAGGCATTTTAATCATCTATCTAAACACTTTATCCTTTGTTAACCCCTTTGAGCTTCCATTATTTTATTCTAATATGCCCTCTTTCGAAATCCATAACGAGAGTCAGACGCGCAATTATAAAAGGCGACGAACACACAATAAAGGAAAAAGCAAGAAAGGCAAAACAAAAAGAGAAGAAAAAAAGTAGCAAAACAAAAGAGAAAAGAAAAAAAAAGAAAAAAAAAAGAAAGAAAAGAAAGGAAAAACAAAGGAAAAAAGAGAAAAAATGAGAAAGAAACAACGAAAAGAGATGAGGAATCAACAGGAACTACGTTTGACCTGAATCCTTTTAAGGATAAGTAGGCAACCTCACGGCTCGGTCATATTCAAATAAATCCTGTCACACCTCCTTTTGGCTATCCACAACCCGGCGAAGGGCGTAGATAAGGGAGTTTTTCCAATTAAAGGACAATCGAAACGGGATTCTAGTATTTAAGAGATTTCAAAGACGCCACTTAGAAGTTTTATGGTGTCCTAATTCACCGGTTTAGAATCCCGAATCAAGGAAAAGAATGACTCTGTTTAACAGTCTGCAAACCAGAAATCCGAGTAAAGAATTATGTTAACCTGGGAGAAGGTGTTAGGAATTTCTGAGTTCTGTGGTTCTGACACGGTCTCTCAATTGTTATATTTGGCTTACATTATCTGATTTTGTACAATTATGAACCTATGTGCAATTTTTAATCTTTTAACCACTTTTATTATTATTTTTAAAGAAAATTTCAACGTCGTTAAAACATGCCTCGAACCACGTCATATAAATGCACCCGTGGTTTTGACACATTTCAACTTCGTTGGAATTCGTATTTGGGTCACATAAATTTGCACCCGAATTTAGGAAGGTGAATTGTTCAACTAGCGCACCTAAAATGAATATGCGTTATCTTCTTTGCTAGAAACACTGTGAAATTAGCTAAATAGTGCATCCCTAATTTTCTAAGTATTTTAGCAAGATTCTATGATGGACATGCGATTTTATAGGTTTCATGTGCATGATACACCTCGCTCTTATTTTAAAGGCCAGTTTTGAAGTGATCACAATTCTTATACAAGGCCCAATATGCAGCTTCTAGTTTGGTTTGACTGTACATCGACATTTGGGCCTGACCATAAGCCCAGGACCTCATCCTTCCTATAAGGACTGCCTAGACTTCCAATAGTGGATGATAGCCCAAACGAACTGTAAAACCTATATGAGACCTACTGGGCTCACATATGAGCCCAAACTTCATTTTAAGGCCTTCAAAAGAAAACAAACACAAATGGTTGTCTTTGGCCCCAACATTTAAATCCAGAACTTTACCTAAAGCTGACTACAATAAACGCGGAAATACAAACTAATAGCAGTGTAAAAAGGAATCCATTTGACATGCATACTCATGGGGTCTCGTTCATTATAATAAGCATATAGAGATTAATCTCGACTAGTAAATTAAGAGCTAGTGTCCTTTATTACAAACCATTGACATTTATTTTAGAATGAGCATATGAAACAGTGATCCTCAATTAACAAACATAAGCAATAGTGTCCTATTATTACAAAACATCTATTTCAAACATAATCACACAATAATAATAAAACTAGTACAATAATAAAAATAGTAAACAAGACAGTAAACTGCTTCCACTTGAATGTCCATTAAGTCCAAGTTTAATACATAATTAGATATTGAAGAATACCTGGAATTTGTGCACAAGAGCAGAATTGAGAGTCAACAACACTCAATAACAGTGTATTCAATAGGAATGTATATCATAGAAGTAGTAAATATCTCAGAAACTTTAGCAAATTACAGGGAAGGTCTTAAACTCAAAAATCAAACAGCAATACTTGTTCAATTCAATCCAGTGAACCTAGGAATTCAAACAGGGACTTAGGTGACCTTTATACCATACAATATTACCCAAATCTACTCGAAATACACTGAATACAACCAAGTCATCTTCTTATGATCCTTGCTTGACTTCTGACTTTAAGAGTATTTTTCCACAGTAAATTCAATGGAACAGTAAATTTAAGACTGTCGGGGTTTTCAGGAGTTATTTGAGAAATTTTGAGCTTCAAAATTCTGGAAAAATTATAGAGATACTTTCCAGATTGTTCCCCCCTTTTGAGTGATTTTAGTCCCTTTTTATAGCCAAAGGCTAGGACATCACTACTATTTTGTTTTAACTGAAGGCCATTTTTCAATTTTCAGATTTTTACCTATTTGGACCCTCATTTCTTGACTTGTTTCCCAAGCTACTGCAATAGAATTACTGATTTTGTATTAAAGACCCCTTCTACAAGGGTTTAAAGGCTTCTACCATTTTCTACCCTTTATAGACTACCTATATTATCCTTATTTTGTTCCTAATATTATCAAAACCAAATTGAGAACTCTACATTACCCTTATTTATCCTAAAATTATCAGAATTAAGTAGGAGAACCCTATACTACACTTAAGTTACTTATTCGGCATCAAAACTAACTCCTAAAACTAATTTTCGAATCCTAACAGCTATGACCAATCCAAATGTTATTAAGCTATTGATCAAAACATATGCTAATCAATCTTCAGTACTCAAATCAGAAATCAAGTTCAATACTTAGATTTAGAAGAAGAACATAGAAGGTTATCATTCCAAAACTCAAACTCATAAGCCAGCACCTCAAAACATATGAGCTATTAGTTGACATTTAAACTTAAACAACCAAGAGATTACTGACATTAACCAACAAACATGGTAATTACCATGCTAATAAATCAAACAATCAAGACCATTGCATGTCAACTTAAACCAATATTCAGATTCAGAGGAATCATGAAAACTTTGAGAACAAACAAAACCTAGTATCCAATTTCATAAATGAAGCCAACAAATCATTATGCAATCAGAATAGAAGTAGCAGAATTGGAATCTAATAATATGCCATATAAATTTTAAACTAACTAAAAATAAACTCAAACCTAATTGCTAAGCAGGCAGAAAAACAAAATTAAAAAAAAAAACTAAGAGAAGTGGACTTACTGCTTTCTTCAACTAATCCTTGTTGGAATCAATTCGAACCCCCAAATGGCAATCAAATGATTTTTTGAAATTTGGACTTAAACTTCAACCATGGCTGATGTTGACATTGGAGGGGGTCTTGGGGTTGTTTAAGAGGTTTTGGGTGTGCTTTTGGATAGATGAGGGCTAGAGGAGGTGGGTGGTGGCGTCTGGGAGGCGTTGGAAGTCAGCCACCATGGTGCATGGCGGAGCTGCCCTCTTCTAACAAATATTCGAAGGGTTGTGGTCACATTCCAGGGTGGCTAATGGTAGGGTTAGGATAAGGAGAATGAGGGGATCCCATGGTGTTAATTTTGGGGTCGTTGGTCACCAGCCGCCGCTTTAGACGGATATTCGACGGGTTGGGAAGGGTTTTGAAGGGTGATCTTAGGGGGGTTGGGAAGAGGCGACAATGGGGATTCTAGGGTGTAAATTTGGGAGCTATTGGAGTTACGCCGCGGCCGGAGGTAATTTCCGGCCGGCGGCGGATGGTGGGGGTGCGATGGTTCGATGGTGGTGTTACACTGGTGATTGAACTGTACGAGGATGATGGATTTTGTCTCTGAAGCTATTACAGGGCTTTGGATATTTTTATTTAAAATGTGAGGCTCCACTTGAGCCGTTGGATCAGAGATATGGACTACCGAGATTATAGGGCAGCAAACGATGTCGTTTGGAGGAGGGTGGGGCTAGGACTGGGTCTGGGCAGTGTTTTGGGCCTGTTTCACTGCAAGGCGAGCAAAGCTAGGGTTTGGTTGAAGGAATCGGGTCAGAAATGGTCACAACAACAAAAGCGGGGCAACAAAAGGTCGGTCATCGGGACAGACCGGGTCAAGTAGGCCGAAGTGCATGTCATGATCATGAAAAATCTGCTGCTCTTCCTCAGATAAGTTTTCTTTCTCTTTCTTTCAGCAGTCAGTGAACCTGGGATTCTTTACCCTAAATACCGTTCGAAGTCATTGCATTTTATTTTTTCTTTTGAGTCTCTAAAGTCTTTTGTTTAAGCAAAAGGGAGGAATTTCAAAGCCTATTATCAGCTCCCAAAGGGAGAAAGCGCATGACACCCGAAAGCGTAACAATGATAACGAGTGCAGAACAGCAAGGGGAAGGATTCACAAAAACTGAAATTGATGCAAGAGACAAGAGTCGGCAAAGTGAAGGAGTAACACACAGAGACGGGCATGCAAAATAAAACCACAAAGGTTCTAGGATCAGCCGAGCATAATACACCGATTGGGAAATCTCAGAAGGGACACAAGGTTGGCACAACACAAAGATGGGAAAAGTCAGAGAATTCTGGCAAAAGAGACAAACGCGCAACACAAAGATGGAAATGGTCATGGGGGTTGACCAGGCATGATATATTAACTCATCAATCGTCGAAAAGGGGCGTAAAGAATTCTGGCAAAGTGTCGGAAGTGCAACACAAAGTGGGGAGCAAAATAAGGACACGAAGGGAAAGGGCCAACCAAACATCATAGACTGATCGGGTGATTTAAAGATGAACAACAAAGTGAATCCACAAGGTTCAGAGGGTTAGCATAATACATAAATCAATTATCGGCGAAAGACATAAAGAATTCCGGCCAAGGGTTAGGAATGTAATATAATGATGGGGAGCAAAGTAAAGCGTAAAGGTTTTGAGGGGTCAGTTAAGCAGTTGAAGTGACTCATCATCAACATGGACACTGGAACACAACGGAACACTAAAGTGGGGAGGCCTTTCCCTACAAGAATGCCGCAATCCAACCGCCACTTTTCAAACTGACGAGTTTTCTTTGATTGACACAGGGGCCGAAAAATTCTAGAAGAGCCTGAAGGAGGCCATCCATAGGGGAAAACAAGCACAGGGCAGGTATGATCAAAACCTCAGGACTCACCTGAAAATGGGGCTCAGCTCAAACTCAAAAGAGGCGCTAGCCGTCACAAATATCCTCCATAGCAAAGAGTGCAAGAGGATCAACTTTAACTAGCAAGCCCCAATAGGAATAATGGAGGGTTAAAAGGGGCACAAAATTTGAGATGGAACGCAGTTAAACTCAAACAGGAATAGGTGACAGGGGCAAGTACCAATACCTTCCCCAGTAAGAGTCGTAGAAACCCTCCTGAACAATGATCACCAATAGAAACAACCGGAAGTTAGAGTTGGCATTTAAGTTGGAATCCTCAGGACCCTCCTGGAAAATGGGAGTTATTTAAAGGTTAGAGGTAATCATGGATAGCAAAGAGCATAAAATGACTTACATGTTGAAGTACGATTCGGTTAAGATTTGTCAGGACCTTCCTGAAATAGGACTTAGCCTAAAACACAAATAAGCACAGGTAACATGGGCAGGCACAAATATTTCCTCAACAAGAGTTGTCAGGACCCTCCTGAAAAATGGGACTTAGCTTAGAACACAAACAGTCGGGTGACATAGTTAAACCCAAATACTTCCCCAATAAGAGTCATCAGGACCCGCCTGGACATTGGGAGCTAATCATAGGGGTTGTCAGGACCCCCTGGATAATGGGATGTAGCTCTAAATACTAATCTCAACAGACACATTTTGTCATCTAACTAAGAGTTGTCAGGACCTGCCTGGATAATGGGAAGTAGTTTTAATCACCAGTCACCAGCAGATCCCCAGCAGATATAACCCATAACAGGACATAGTGAAAAATAATCATTTTGAGAAACATAACATAGTCTTAAAGTTGTCATCAGTTAGGAATTGTCACTACCCTCCGGGATAATGGGACATATCTTTAGAGATATTTGGTAAGGAGATTTGATTAACACTCACGGATCCGGCCAGCATCAAACTGGGGCAAGAAGAATTTTTTGTGTTTTGTTTGTCTTGTTGTGATCAGGTACACAGGCAGCAGTCTTAGGGAATATTTTTCAAAATTTCAAGTTTTGGCGATCAGGCGCCCACTTGTAAAACAAGGGAATATTTTTCAAAATTTCAAGTTTTGATAATCAGGGTCCCACATGTAGAATAAGGGAATATTTTTTAAAATTCCAAGTTTTGATAATTAGGCGCCCACCTGTAGAATAATGAAATATTTTTCAAATTTTCAAGTTTTGATAATCAGCGCCCACCTGTAGAATAAACGAATCTTTTTCAAAATTTCAAGTTTTGATAATTAGGCGCCCACCTGTAGAATAAGGGAATATTTTTCAAAATTTCAAGTTTTGATAATCAGGCGCCCACCTATAGAATAAGGGAATATTTTTCAACATTTCAAGTTTTGCGAATCAGGCGCCCACCTGCATAACAAGTGAATATTTTTCAAAATACAAGTTTCGGGAACCAGGCGCCCACCTGCAGAACAAGGGAATATTTTTCAAAATTTCAAGTTTTGGAAATCAGGCGCCCTTACGTAGAACAAGGGAATATTTTTCAAAATTTCAAGTTTTGGAGATCAGGCGCCTACCCATAGAACAAGGGAATATTTTTTAAAATTTTATGTTTTGGCAATCAGGCGCCCACTTGCAGAACAAGGGAATATTTTTCAAAATTTCAAGTTTTGGAAATTAGACGCCCGCCTGTATAACAAGGGAATATTTTTCAAAATTTCAAGTTTTGGCGATCAGGCGCCCCACCTGCAGAACAAGGGAATATTTTTCAAAATTTCAAGTTTTGGCAATCAGGCGCCCACTTGCAGAACAAGGAAATATATTTCAAGATTCAAGTTTTGGTGATCAGGCGTCCACCTGCAGAACAAGAGAATATTTTCCAAATTTTCAAGTTTTGGCAATCAGGCGCCCACCTGTAGAACAAGGGAATATTTTTCAAAATTACAAGTTTTGGCAATCAGGCACCACCTGCATAACAAGGGAATATTTTTCAAGATTCAAGTTTTGGTGATCAGGCGCCTATCTGTAGAACAAGGAAATATTTTTTAAGGGCATACATGTCAAGTCCAGCAGTTCGGCAACAAACATAGAAGAAGATAAGACAAGAAGTCAACAAGGCAACAAGGCGGTCACAGGAAGAAATACAAGGCAACAAAGAAACAAGGATCAAGAGCGAGATTGAAGACATAGATAGGCTCTTTTGTAATCCGTAGTTCATAGCTTAGTCTAGTCTTTATTTTTCACAAGGTGTAATAAGGAGGTTAGCAAGAAGTAACAGTAGCATTAGCAGTGAAATCACATCTCATGGTAGTCCTAGCTACCAAACACTCCAGAACTACACTAACCTGATTCCTTATTAGCCAAGGATATGTAGGCAACCTTTGAAGCAGGGTTCGGTCAGACAGTTTTCAGAATGCTTCTCATGGAATTCAAAGCAGGCAAAAATCTCTCAGTTACTTATTTATCTTTGCCCGGAAACCCTTCATGTCTCCAAGCAAAGAGAGGCAGTTGTGAGCACGTGATTTATTCCTCACTTGAAATGTTCCTATAAATTCATTAAATTAGGATTTTTCTGTAATTACTTGAATTTTTGGGAATTAATTGTGTGACTTTGTGTTTATTTGCATTTTTTTATTTGAATTTTCAGGATTTATTTGCGGGATTTTGTGTTTGTTTGAATTTTAGGAATTAATTGCATAAGTTTGTGATTATTTGCATGTTGCACGTTTTAATTAATATAATTCATAAAAAATATAAGAATGGATTGTTTGCATGTATGATTTAATTTTTACATTTTTAGGTCATTAATTAGTTAATATTGAAAATAAGAAAAAACAAACAAACAACAACAAAAATTGGTTAATTTCCTTTGAAATTTAAAATTTAGGATTATTGTAGCATTTTATTACGATTTATTTCATGTTTTTGGCCATTTATATTTTTGTTATTAAACATCTAAAAATATTAATAAAACAAAATATAAGAGGAATACATAAGTGCATAGAGTATGGGTCTTTCATAAGACCATGGTTTGGGCCATTAAACCTTGGCCCAAAAACCATCAGGCTCACCAAATTAACCCAACCCAGCGTCCCCGCCCGGTCAAAAACTTTAGAGGCCAAAACGACACGGTTCACGCCCAAGAAATCTGGGCCCTTGATCAAGCCTGATCGGAAGGCCAAGATGAAAAGGTTTCATACTATTTAAATGTCGGAAATAACACCTCCCCTATCAGAGACGTCGTACCATGTCAAAAACATACCCTAAATTCTCCGGTGTAACACCACCTCACCACTACTGTATCTCCATCGCCCGCCGGCCGGAAATCACCGTTGGCGGAGGCGTAACCCCAAATCCATCCAAATTTACACCCAGTTTCCCCGTCTTCTCTTCTTTCTAACCCCCCTAAAATCACCCCTCAAAACCCAGCCAAACTCGTCGAATATCCCGTCAAAGGAGCGGCTGCTACGCCATCCACGGCGGCGCCGACTCCAATGGCATCCAAATTAACCCCACACACTCCCCTTGGCCTCCCCTACCCAAAAACAAGTCCAGCTTCATTCAAATAAACCCCATGCTCTTCGAATTTCAAATCTGGTCTTGACCTAATTTTGAGGATTAATTTTCAAAGCCGCTTGAGTTTAAAAATGAAGTTGCATGTTTGTTTTGGCCAAAAACATACCTGCAACTCTGTTTGGAGATTCAAATCGAATCAAATTAATGTCCAATTGAAGACCAACCAGTAAGTTTCATCTTTCTTTTTTTTTTCTTATGTTTGGTTTTTGTTATTATTGTTTACTTCTTTGTGGACGACTTGTCTTGTTCTAATTTAATTATTAGTTTTTAAGAGTCTTGAATAGTTCTGTTATTTTGATTATGGGTTTTGGTCCGGTTGCATTTGTAAATTCAAGTTCTCCACCATGTTTCTAAGACCAATCTCTGATATTCTTTTATTTGTTTTTTTAGTTTTTAGTTTTGTTTTTTTATTTAAGTTCAGCTTAGTCTAATGATTGATTAATATTTGGATAATAGTTTTTAGTTTTCAATTCTGACTTGTTTCAAATGGTAAAATTGTATGGTAGTTACAGCTTTGCATATTTTCTTTTAAGTTATACTCAACATTTAGTTTGAATGTTAGTTCGGTAGTTTTCTCTTGAATTTTGAGTTAGATTTTTAATTATCTTTGATTTAATGGTTCAGGTTTAATAATGGATTGGCTATAGCTGTTAGTTAGTACTTAGTAATAGGTAATAGCAAGATTTAGCTTAGTAAAATAGTAATTCTAATACACTAATAGGGTAATATAGAGTTTTAATTTGGTTCAGGTAGTTTTAGGATTAAATTAAGGGTTGTATAGGTATCCTATAAATAAGAAACAATGCTAGAATCTTTTAAACCCTTCTAGAAGGGGATTTTAGTTTAAAAATCAGTTGTTTAGTGCAGTAACATGGGAAACAAGTCAAAAAATGAAGGACCAAGTAGATAAAATCTGAAAATTGAAAGAGGGACTACTTGTTAAAATAGAATAACGGGATAGACCTAGCCTTTGGCTATAAAAGGAACCCCAATTCATCCAAAAAGGGGGTTGGACACAGTCTGAAAAGTATTCTAAAATTTCCAGATAGTTTTGGAGTCTAAAATCTCAAAAATCCCGGAAAACTTCCAGAAAATCAAAAGCTTATTCAAAGTTATTAAACCCCTGAAATTCAGTAGTATAATTAATGTTCCATTAGTTCTCTTTTCCTAGAAATAATCCAAATCTCAATTGTTCAGTAGGAATTTAGCTGTATAAAATAGAAAAAGGCATGAAAACATACATTTAAAGAGCTGAGTTTCCAGCATTGGTCCTGGGCTCAATTTGAGTTGATTTGGTATTGTTTTCTGGGGTTTGGCACTATTTAATTTGGGTTTGGATATTTCTGGAGCTCCTGGGTGTATTTTCAAGTGATTGGATGTCATTTTAATGGCTGTGTGTGATCTATTCTGTTTGGATCTGGATATTATTGTTGTGATTGCATGCAATTTTCCTGCTGATCTCTAAGAATTGTTGTTGATTCCTTACCCTCTTTTGTATTTTGATTACCAGGTACTTCTCCTTCCCAAGGATGAAATAGTGAATCTATGAATGGTGAAATTTAAGTGATTTGAAGCAAAAGTTGTTTTAGTCACATATAATTTCATCCTGGCAGAGTGATTTTCTTTTAGTTGTTTAAACTTCTTGTTAGAATAGGATTATATGTATTGTTGTATGTTATGGGCTCTTGTCACCATTTAACTTACCAATTTGGGATCATCTTCAAGTACTATTATGTTTGTCATGGTTTAGACAATAATTTGTATAACATGACATTTGGATTAATATTCTCAAAATGTATAGTAGTTAATAGTGAGTGCAGATGTTGTTGTAATTAGATTTGAAGTGGTATATTTCATTTTGAAATGGTTTAATGCTTCAGTTCATATTGGCCATATATGTTAATACGAAAACTGCTATTAAGTAGTTAGTTCATGTCCATATATGCTATATATTGGTGAGTTAAGTAGGCTATGCTAATTAAAGATCCAGGGGTCTATTGGGTGGATAATTTTCCACGAGTCCAAGCAGCTCGCCTCTCTTGTGGACCGGCAGCTGAGCCCAATTGCTCAAGAGTATTCGAAATAAGCTGAAGCCCCACCTCCCTCCTACAGGCTGAGGTTTGGGGTATTTTTTTTTGAAAGATTGAATTGTAGATTTGAACCCTCCAAATAGTGTACTACCAATTAATTTAACCTTAGTAGAGACATATTTTATAAAAATGATAGTTGACTAAGGATTTGTCTTTTAAAATAAACAACGAGGTGCACTGCGCCAAACGGAATCTATAAATTGCGTGGCCCTCGTGAAATATTTATATTAAAATTTTTAGAAATTTGGGACGCGCCGTTTAGAGAATTTCACGGCTTCCCACAAAGATAATAACGCGATGTCTCTTTTAGCCGCGATTTTAATAATTTTATCTTCTTAAGTACGGGTGCGCATTTATGTGATCCAAATCACAACGAAGTTGAAATATGTCAAAATTCACAGGTGCATTTATGTGACGTGGTTCGAGGCATGTTTTAACGGTGTTGTAATTTTCTTTAAAAACTAATAATAAAGGTGGTTAATAGATTTAAAATGCATATAGGTTCATAATTGTATGAAGTCAGATAATTTAAGCCAAATATAACAGTTGAGTGACCGTGCTAGAACCACGAAACTCGTGAGTACCTAACACCTTCTCCCAGGTTAACAGAATTCCTTACCCGGATTTCTGGTTCGCGGACTGTTAAACAGAGTCATTCTTTCCTCGATTCGGGATTCTAAATGTGACTTGGTACACCATAAATCTCCCAAGTGGTGACTCTAAAATTCTCTTAAATAATTGAATCCCGTTTCGATTGTCCTTTAATTGGAAAAACTCCCTTATCTACGCCCTTCGCCGGGTTGTAGTTGCCAAAAGGAGGTGTGACAATACCAGGTCCTGGCACACACATTAGTAGACGGTATTATTTTGGGGTTGTATGGTTATTATGACTTTATTCATCGTTTTCTAATTTATTTCCATCTAAAAGAATTATTTCAACTATTTTGGGGCTAAAATGATCGAAAGTTCAATTAGTATTTTTCGCGTTGGCTTGCCTAGAAATGGCGTTGGACGCCATTATGACTTGTTATGGAATTGGGTCGTGACAATACACAACTTTAAATATTAACTAGGCTGGTGAAAAATGGTGTGTAATTAATACACATTTAAAAGATTTAGTGTGTAAAGTTATACTCGTGGTCAATAAATATATAACAGAGATTTGAGTACGAGGTGGATGGATAAATTATGTATTTCGCCTTTTAGGTATGATTGGAACTTTGTTGTATTCTTGCTAGAATTTCTATTGATGCAGAAGTGTTTGCCTAAACGTTCTATCTTATTTTTTTAGTTCTTGCTCATATATAATGTTAAACATTTTTATTAAAATTTTCGTGGTGGTGTAGGCTGTTGATAGATTTGAATGTCTATGCTAGTCTTCAAACTTGTTCTACGTTTTCCTCCGATAATGAAGATCCCAAAAATACTAACTTTCATTATGTCTTTTAGCGTTCTAACGAGTTCGTCCGTTGCTCCAAATCTAAGAAGTCTGTTTTGGACTAATTCCTTTAGTTCCCGTTAAATATCTATCCTTATCCATGTTAATTTCACAACCTTTTGATCTTTCACAAATAAACCTCGGATCTTAGGAAAATAAATCAACTCATTAACATCCTAATTTAGGCACATTAATAAATTATTGTCGCTATAGGTACTGTTCCCATGGCATGGTCACGATATGTAAATCTTATTTGGGTATGCATTTCATGTGACCCCACCATGACTTCAAATAATTTTAAAAATAAACGTGTTGTAAATCACGGGTGCATTTCATGTGAATTGTACTCGTTCAAATAAATTCCATAAATCTTAAAAAGGGTTAAATAAATGAAAGTGATTATATAGAAAAATGCACAATAGGTTTAACATGTAATTAGTCAGATAATTAGTCCAATTATTAATAGTTGAGCGACCTTGCTTATGAAACTCGGGAATGCCTAACACCTTCTCCGGGGTTAACAAAATTCCTTACCGAGTTTTTCTAGTTTCGCAGACTTTTAAATGAAGTCAAATTTTCTCAATTTGGAATTTTTAAAATAAACCGGTGACTTGGGAAACCATAATAAATATCCCAAGTGTTGACTCCGAACTGAATAAAATAATCTCATTTCGATAATGTCACTTAAACTGGAAAAACCCGTAATCCCCTCTTCGGGTAAAAAGGAGGTGTGATAGCTCTGACGACTCTGCTGGGGACTAAAAAAGCCAGAACTTCTCGTTCAGAGTTCAAGAATTTGAGCATATAATTACTGTTATACTTGCCTATTATTTATTATCTAATTTTTTATTACATGTTTGAGTCTAATGTGCTAAATGTCACGCTCTACCGCTTTGATATTATTTGAACTGTATATAAAGTGCTACAAAACCTTTCCTCCTTCTGAGTCATAATAAATATTCTGGAAAACCACGATGTCTTGACTTCTTTTCTGTTACAGTCATACCCTAATTTAAAACAAGGTTCGGATTTGTTACAAAGCCGGATAGCCTTTTGGTTACCGGTACATTGCCTTCCCCGGCTCGGGTTGTGTGCTCGGGTAAGCAAAGTCTAGAACCCAGGTTTTAAACTTATAATAGCATCGCCCTATGCCAGATCACTAGTATGAACGCTTATTTGCATCACATGCATTTGACTTTGGGGACTCAATACATGGGTTGTGTCTGTCTAAGATAGGTGTACCCTAAACTAAAAGACTACCCTGATGCATCTTATGTGCTACTTGTACATTTATTTATTTTGGCTTGCATGTTCACCGGCTTCAATAATAGGAAAAGAAAAATTAAAAAAATAAAGAAAAGTGATGTATGATAGAAAAATACCCGGTTCTGAAAATCCTTGTATTCAAAAATCTCGAAACTCTGCCAAAATTCTGGGGAAAAAAAAGAAAAAGAGAAAAGTGGAAAAAGAAAAATCATTTCAAAATAAATCATATTCTCTTGTGGTGTCAAAGCTGACCGAACTACGCAAGTCTGATTTTCGCCGGATATGAGATATGTAGGCAAATCTCATCGGTTTCGGCCCCAAATTTTAAAAAAATCGAAAAATATTTTTTTTAATTCCTTCTTTAGGGGTCCTTCCTTAGATAAAAAAACACATATAGAAAATCAAAATCCAAATACGGGTTTGCTCTATTTTGAAGTTTTTTTTTCAAAAAAATAATCAACAAAAAATTCAAAAATATTCTTTTAATTCTATAACAGTCTTTCTTTTGTAAATGTCGCCAAAACAATTATTGAAAATTAAAGTTCAAAATTTTTTCTTTTGAAGTATTTTTCTTAATTTAGAAACAAAACAAAAAACTCAAAAATTCAAAATATTTTCTTTCTTCTTTAGAAAAAGAGAAAGAAATAAAAATTATATATATGTATATATATATATATACACACACACCCCTTACTCGCTGCCACAACAGTATACACAAAATCGAGCTCCACCTCCCAAAAATGCCCGTTCTTACCAAGCTCTATATAATCCTAACCAAATGATCTCCAATACAATTCTCAACAAAGAGAACCTTTCAGAAAGAATCAGTTCACCCCTATTGGTGAATCGTATTCAAGATTATTCCAAAAGCTAATCAGACTAGATCTATTGCAGCCAGTGGCACCGAACCAGCCGAACCCCAAGTCCCCGTGGGAAGGAGATGATGCTAGATGTGAATACCACTCTAGAGTAGTGGGACACAGTACGGAGGACTGTTGGACCCTTAAAAGGCAGTTGACTTTATTGGAGGTGAAAGAATCTCTTTTTGGGATGAAGAAACTCCTGATGTGATGGACAATTTTTTACCAGCTCATAACATTGGGCCAATAGTCGGAATGATTTGTGAAGATGAGGAATTGTATCCGTCACTGAAGACTATTGCAGCAATTGCCGAAACAGAAGAAAAGTTGAAAAACGGTCGTCAAGCCTGAGAGTTCCCTATCAGACGAGATTCTCGGTAGCCTTGCTATCATTTCTGTGCCCGGATTATCTCAGGGTATGATCTGGATGTTTTTACTTTATTGTCTTACTTTCTAATGTAAACCCTTATATCTTCAAATTTTTAAAAAAAATCAAAAATTAAATGAAATTAATACTTTATTATCTAGGAATGTCTTTTTTCTCAATTTTACTTTTCTTATTCTTTTTCTATTTCCGTTAAATGCAGATTTCAATAACATGACATGCTTGTAGACTTCATTCCCAGATCCTGAAATGCTATCGGACCTCGAAATAATGAATCAAGAATTAGATCGCAATGAAGATAAGTTTAAGGAAATAAAATAAAGAGTTGGAACACTAAAGGAAAATTGGTTGCTGATTGGAAAGATTCATATATTGCAACAAGAGTACTGCCAAAAGAGCACGTTGTACTTGGGGCATATTGAAGAAACTGTCCCTGAAATAACTGTCAATGTAAATACAGTCAAAAGATACTATGTTGGATCCTCTATATAGGATTAATGTTCTCCGATGGGGATGAGGAAGGCTTTCTTTCTCACTATCTAAATATTCAACCCTTTGAGTTGGCTCCCATGCTTTGACTACCCTCTTTGGAACCTAAAACTGTTATTGAAAAAAATAAAATGAAGAATTAAAAAAAAAGAGAAGAAAAGAAATATATAAAGAAGGGAAGAAAAGACAGAAAATGAAATGAACAAAAAAAAGAGGAAAAGGAAAGAGAAAACAAAATAGAAGAAAAACAAAAAAAGTTTCCTGAACTAAGTTCGACTTTATTCTGAAAGGTACGTAGGCAGCCTGTCTTTGGGGTTCAGTCACACCAAAATAAAAATTCAAAATCCCCCAAAAGTGAAACTGAGAAAGATGTTATAGTTGTTCGACGATGATTCTGTGTGAATGGTTCCAAAGTTGTAATCCAATACAAATCATTTTTACCCAAATCCTTTCAAGTCCTTTCGATCAATCGGTGAGAATGTTCAAGGATCACAGAATACAACTACTTGGGTCTGATGCAATTCAAATAAGGAAATTAAAATGAGAGAGTGTCACGACCCAAACTGGAGGGCCATGACTAGCACCCAGCCATACTTTCCGCGCACCAACGTACATTTTGACTAACCTTTTTTATTATCTGTTAGGGCCAACGAGATAAATATAAATGGTAACCAAGGATCATGGACAACCAATGATAAAAGATGATATCATAAACATACACAACATGGGGTGGCCAGACAATCAAGAAACTATATATAAGGTACGAGCTACGATGATACCGTGAAAGACTATACAACAAAAATCAGCCGAAAAGGCATACCAAACTATGCATGAGTCGACACCTGTCTATGAGCCTCTAAAGGAACATAAGTTCTTCAACATAGCCGATACAGGGCCCCGATCTACCCATAATGTCTATAACAAAAATTCATACCAAGACCACGGCAAGTCCGAAGAAGGGATCTCGCCAATCACCGATGAACTGGACAGCCTACTGTGGTAGGGGAGCTGCACCTGCCTGTCTATCAGGTCCTGCAGCACGACATGCAGCGTCCACAAACAAAAGGATGTCGGTCGAATAAAGTACTGAGTATGTAAGGCAAGGCACCATAAATACGAACAGTAATGTAAGCAGGAATAGAGAATATACAACCTGTAACATCTGAGTACTTATGAGGGCTACTGACATGAAATGCATGATACATGTGATTAAATACATAAACTTTTAAAACATACGCCACTATGGGCATCATCATCCTCATATCGTACCCAGCCGTAATAGGCTCGATAAAAATGTACCTGGCCATCATAAGGCTCGGTATAATCGTACTCGGACACGTGGAGTTTGGTAAAACCCAACTAATCAGTGGTTTCACAATAGGTGTCGTACCCGGCCGACTATAGCGTGACTCGGTAGAGTAAAATAGATACATACATATAATTCATGCTCAACTCATGGGAACATGTTCTAGACCTTTCGGAGTGACGTAAGGTCGGTATCCTTTGTACACGTTATTAGGACTAACTCTTCACTATGAACCTTATAAGAATCAGGAAGTACCAACAATGTTGATAAAATTAAGAAAAGAGAATCAACATTAACATCAACCCTTCCATAAGAGGGGAAACAATGTAAGTACCGCTAGCTTCTAAGAGTAGAGTATCTTTGGAAGATCGTTCATTACATTATGTATAACCGGAGTCGTGCAAAAGAAGGAAAGGGATAGACTCACATACCTTGTATATACTTCCCCAATCTCAATCTATACAATTGTCACAACTCCTTATTCTACAATAAGAGAAACGATATTATCATTATCATTTAAGCGTTATAACAATTATGTATCGATCACAACCTATTTTACAATGAAATGGATAGCACCTCCCCTATATATATGACTTCACACCATTCAAAACAACCACCAAACAGCCCAAACAACATTAATAATAAACATAGTGAGACTCCCAAAATAGTCCACACACAATCTAATTACTTCATACATACGACGACCACTGTAGTCGTGTCAAACGACCCGGGAATGTTACAAGTAACTATTAGCACAAAACCCTAAATATATATAGTGTTTATCCACATTCTTCCACCTCCAAAACTCCACAAAACAGTAGTAAAACACGCATCCCAATAGCAACACAAAACAGTCCACAAAACAGTCCGCTACAAGTGAATAACTCGAACTCACGGCTTCCGATCACCATCCCGTGAGTTCTTACATGTATAGAACGAATTACCATGAGTTCACAGCAGAACAAATGTATGAAATAGTGCAGTAAACTTACCTCATTCGTTGGATAACTCAGACCTTCCCTTGGTTCTTCAAACTCTTGATTTTAACCTCAATTAGAACTTGAAAGAGAGGAAAAATCGATTAGGTTTGTGTGAGATTTTTGGGAGGAGGTTTGCAGGGGTTTTGGTCTGATCCTTTGTGAGATATATTGAGGGTTATATTTCAGGATATAACCCTTTAAATGGGCTCAATATCCAATCAAAAATTTCCCTTTTTTGGGCTATCGTTTTAGCAAGTAGGTGACACACCTACTTGTCACCTAGCAGCTTGTGCAGTCTCATGAAAATAGCTATCTCTCTACTCCAATGTTGTATTGATAAACGGTTTAATGCATTGGAAACTAGACTCATATATCTTTAATTTGGTGGGTATATCACCCCATAATTCCTTGTAAATTGGGAGAAAATATTAGAAACATTTGACCTAATGTTTAAGTAAAATTTTGAACCTAAGTCGTGTCAACTTTTGTCGACTTTTGTTTCATAACTCGTTTGACTACAAGACTATGAAACGGATATTATAGGATTCAAATACCTTAAAACATGACCTCTTGAGTGTATTAAGCACCTATAGGTTTACCCGAAAATATGAATTACAACATCCTTGATTGGTTTAACTTCAAATACTTGTTAATCACCCTTATACACCCTTGTATGACTTAAGATCAATAGGATTAACTTCTTATAACCTCAAGGATAATTCATTCTTGGATTTATGTTAACTAACGTATGCCATGAACTAACGCGTGTGGATATGGGTTGTAACACCCCCCCCCCCCCCAGGAACTTCATCCTCGAATGTAAGGGTTTATGATGAGTCCAAATCATTGTGGATTCCAACGAAAAATGGTCACTAGCAAAATTTGCAAGCAGTTAAGCCCAACGTATGGCCTCACAAGGCTTCAGAAAGCATTATGGAAATGTACATTATTTGCATATTACCATTTTGTATTAAGAAAGAGTGTTTTCAAGTTATTGCTTACCTCATAAAGTCGTTTCACCTTTCCAATGTATCATGTGTTCCACCAACATCCTTGTTATCATCATTTTGGAATAGGTAAGGGTATTTAGACTTCATCTCTTCTTCCTCTTCCCATGTCATTTCTTCCACATTCTTGTTCCTTCACAATACTTTGACGGAAGCTACATCTTTTGTTCTCAACTTGCGGACTTGTCGATCTAATATAGCCACTGGAACTTCTTCATATGATAAATCCTCTGTAACTTGTACATATTTGATAGGGACAACTCGAGAAGGGTCTCCAATATATTTTCTCAACATAGATACATAAAATACCAGGTGGACAATTTCCAATTCGGATGGCAATTCCAACTCATAAGCAACTTGTCCAATTCGTTGAAGAATTTTATACGGACCGATATACCTTGGACTTAGTTTACCTTTCTTCCCAAAATGCATAACACCTTTCATTGGTGAGATCCTCAGGAACACCCAATCACCAACCTCAAATTCCAAATCACGACATCGGACATCAGAATAAGACTTTTGCCTGATTTGTGCCGTACTCAATCATTCCTTTATCACCTTCACCTTCTCAATGGCTTGGTGAATCAAATCTGGCCCATATAATTCTGTTTCATCGACTTCGAACCATCCAACTGGTGATCTACATCTTCTCCCATATAGTGCCTCATATAGGGCCATTTTAATACTGGAATGGTAGATATTATTGTAGGCGAATTCTATGAGTGGAAGATGGCCATCCCAATTCCCCTTAAAATCTAGAACACATGCTCGTAGCATATCTTCCATGGTCTAAATGGTAAGTTTAGCCTGTTTGTCTATTTGCAGATGAAATGCAGTGCTGAGATTCACTTATGTGCCTAAACCCCTCTGAAAAGACCTCCAAAAATTAGCCGTAAATTGAGCTCCTCTGTCTGATATAATAGATACCGGCACACTATGAAGCCTAACAATTTCCGTGATATACAACATTGCATAACGTGTTCAGCCGCATAAATTGTCTTAACTAGCAGAAAATAGGCACATTTTGTAAGTCGATCAACTATCACCCAGATGGAATCAAACTTATGATAAGAGCGAGGTAATCCAATAATGAAGTCCATATTAATCACCTCCCACTTCCAGGTCGAAATCTCTATATTCTGAAGCAATCCACCAGGTTTCTGACGTTCTATCTTTACTTGTTGACAATTAGGACCCTGGGCTACAAATTCTGCAATAACTTCTTCATTTTATCCCACCAATATTGCTCTTTGACATCATGATACATTTTTGTCGAGCCGGGTTGGATGGAATATCGGAATTGATGAAGCTCATTCATAATCTTTTCTCGCAATCTTGCCATATTAGGAACACATAATCGGCCCTGTATCTCAGTTCCCCATCTCCCCCGATCTCAAAAGCCGTAATTTTACACTGCTTAATGCTCTCTCTCAATCGCACTAAGATAGGATCTTCATATTATCGTGCTTTTACCTCGACTACCAAAGATGATTCTGATGTATTATGTACAGTAACACCTCCGTCATCAGAGTCTAATAATCTGATTCTCATATTGGCTAGCTGATGAAGCTCTTTAGTCAACCCCCATCTACCTACCTCAATGTGTACTAAGCTTCCCATTGACTAACGACTGAGAGCGTCTTCTACAACATTAGATTTACCGGGATGATACAATATCTCGACATCATAGTGTTTCAGTAATTCAAGCCACCTACGCTGCCTTAAATTCAACTCTTTCTGCTTGAAGATGTATTGTAAACTCTTATGATCTATGTAGATGTCATCGTGGATGCCGTATAAGTAGTGCTGCCATATCTTCAAAGCATATATTACTGCAGCCAATTCCAAATAATGGGTCGGGTAATTCTATTCATGTTTCTTCAATTGTCTTGATGCATATGCAATCACCTTTCCACGTTGCATCAATTAGCACCCCAAACCTATAGCAGAGGCATCACAATATACCACATATCCTTCTGTTCCTTCGGGGAAAGTGAGCACTGGTGCGTATGTTAATTGATTCTTCAGTTCCTGAAAACTACACTCACAAGTGTCAGATCACTGGAACTTGGTAGCTTTTTGTGTTAACTTAGTGCTGATATGGAGGAAAACCCTTCTATAAATCACCCATAAATCCTGTTAGCCCTAGGAAGCTTCAGACTTCTGATGCTGTTGTAGGTATCGGCCAATTCTTTACTGCATCGATCTTCTAATTGTCGACACTGATAGCCTCGTCAGATATCACATGGCCAAGGAATGCTACTGAGTTCAGCCAGAATTCACATTTGGAGAGCTTAGCATATAACTTATGATCCTGAAGCATCTGGAATACTATCCGCAAGTGGCCCGCATGTTCCGCCTCTAAAACGAGAATACACCAGAATGTCATCAATGAATACAATTACGAACACATCAAGATTGGGCCTGAAGACTGTATTCATGAGATCCATAAAAGGTGCTAGGGCATTTGTTAGCCCGAACGACATCGCCAATAACTCAAAGTGCCCATATCTTGTCCGAAAGGCCGTCTTTGGAATATCATTCTCCTTAACCCTCACCTTATGATACCCTGAACGTAAGTCAATCTTGGAGAAATACTTGGCACTCTGAAGTTGGTCAAACAAGGCGTCAATTGTTGGAAGTGGATACTTGTTCTTTATAGTAAATTTATTACACTGTCGATAGTCGATACACATCCGTAACGACCCGTCAATCTTCCGCACGAATAGAACTGGCACACCCCAAGGTGAAGTGCTAGGCCTAATGAAGCCCTTATCCAGCAAGTCCTTCAACTGCGCCTTCAACTCTCGCAACTCTAGCGAGGCCATTCTATATGGAGGGATAGAGATCGGTTGAGTGTCAGGCAACACATCAATGCTAAACTCAATCTCCCATTTAGGAGGAAGGCCTGGGAGTTTATCTGGGAAAACATCTGGAAATTCATTGACCATGGGGATTGATTGTAGAGTAGGCGGCTTCACCTCCACATCCCTAACGCGAACGAGATGATAAATGTAACCTTTTGAGATCATTTTCCTTTCCTTAAGATAGGAAATAAACCTACCTTTCAGTGTAGCAACGTTTCCCTTCCATTTAATGACAGGTTCACCAGGAAATTGTAACCTAACAATCTTCGTGCGACAATCAACATTTGCATAGCATGAGGACAACCAGTCCATCCCCATTATCATATCGAAATCAACAATTTCTAACTCAAATAAATTTGTCGAGGTTTGACGACTAAAAATCATCACAGTACGAGCCCTATATACTCTTCTGGAAATCAAAGAATCTCCTATTGGAAATTCAGGTTCAACGTCAAGCTTATTAGCCACAAAGGGTGTAACATATGATAATGTGGATCCCGGACCAATCAGCGTGTATACATCATAAGAAATACAGAAAATATACATGTTATAACATCTGAAGATGACTCGAGATCCTGTCGACCTACTAGAGCATATGTTCGACTTTGAGCACCACTCAAACTCGGCCCTGCACCTCTACCTCTACCACGACCTGTCGACTGCTGAAAACCATGTGCTGGAGGTCGAACTGATGAGGAAGAACCAGACACAGATCCTGTCGGCAGAGCCATACCATCACTTCCTCTATTAGGGTAATCCCATATCATATAGCCAGGCTGTCCGCAGGAATAACACGCATCAGAACCTCGACGGCACAACCCAAAGTGGGCCTTACTGCACTGATCACAACGTGGTGTTGGGGGTCTCGTCTAACAAGTATCCCTCTAATGTTGTGATCTAGATGCCCGCAACCTCTGACCTAGACCAGAATAGGATTGATCATATCGAGGCCTCTGAAACTGTGAAGGAGTACTAGCTATATGTGGCGCCAAACTTCTCAAAGACTAGGGCCTGACGCTGCCTCTGAAGTCATCAAGACACGTTGCAAATCTTGCCCTTTTACTCTGGCCCCTATCCTGCTCCTTATCTGCCCTCTGCTGGCGCATACGATCCTCTTAGGTCTGGGTATAAGCCTGAATACGGGAAATATCCATGCCCTCCACCAAGAAGGCTGTCATGCACTCATTTATCCGATGTGGTCCCAACCCGTTCACGAACAAATGCACCCTATCACTCATCTTGGCTACCATATGGGGAGCATACCTTGCTAAAGAATCAAACTGCATACTGCACTTTCGCACACTCATATAACCTTGTCTAAGGTTCAAGAACTTATCAGCTCTAGCTCGTCGTATCTCAACTGGCAAGTAGTGACGAAGAAAGGCCTCAAAAAATTCCTTCCACACAGTTGGAAGAGCGTTCGGACCCCTGAATCTCTCCCAACTATCATACCAAAGAACCGATAAATCCCGTATCCTATAAGAAGCCAACTCTACTGCCTCTGTATCACTACCATGCATAACCCTCAATATACGATGAACATGGTCAATAAAAGTCTGTGGGTCCTCCTTGGGGTCCGATCCGGTAAACACTAGAGCGTCTAAATTAATAAAATCACGAACTCACGTACTAACTGGTTTATCAGCAGCACTTATATTCTACCTCTCAGCCTGAGCAGCTACCAAGCTAGTCAATAACTGCAAAGCACTCCGCATATCCTGGTCTGTAGTGCAAGACGGATGAACTGGAGGTGTTAGGTTCCTCCTAATATCCTCTGGAGGAGATGGACTAGATGAGGTATGAGACAACATCTCACTCCAAGCTTCACTTTGGCCTACTCTGGCTTGGGGCACCTGATTGGTACCCTCTCCCGCAGCTGTATCAAGCCGTTTACTAATTGTTTGCTTCCTAGTCGAAGGCATTGCAGAAAGAAAACAGGGTGATATTAGAGATGAACACTTAGGACTCAACTCTACACACGATCTAGATTCAAGAAGAAGGTAGAAACCCTAGATGTCATGTAGCTTGCTGATTATATATGTGGCATGCTACACATCCATAATCAAGACTCTACTAGACACGGCTCATAGACAATCCCTATGACAGACCAGCTCTGATACTAAGTTTGTCATGACCCAAACTGGAGGGCCGTGACTAGCATTCAGCCATACTTGCCGCGCACTAACATACATTTTACCTAACCTTCTTTATTATTTGTTAGGGCCAACGAGATCAATATAAATGGTATACATGGATCACGGACAACTAACGATAAAAGATGATGGCATAAACACACATAACATGGGGTGTCCAGACAATCAAGAAACTATATATAAAGTTCGAGCTACCACGATACCATGAAAGACTATAAAACAAAAAGCAACCGACAAGGCCTACCAAACTATACATGAGTCTACACCTGTCTATGAGCTTCTAAAGGAACATAAGTTCTGTAAGATAGCCGGAACAGGGCCCCGACCTACCCATAATGTCTATAACAAAAATGCATACTAAGACCACGGCAAGTCCGGAGTAGGGATCTCGCTAATCACCGCTGAACCGGACAACCTACTGTGGTGGGGGAGCTGCACCGGCCTGTCTATCAGGACCTGTAGCACGACATGCAACTTCCACAAAAAAAAGGACGTCAGTACGAATAAAGTACTGAGTATGTAAGCCATGGAACCATAAATACGAATAGTAATGTAAGAAGGAATATAGAATATACAACTTATAACATCTGAGTACCTCTGAGGGCTACTGACATGAAATGCATGATACATGTGTGTATAAATACATAAACTTTTAAAACATACGCCTCTATGGGCATCATCATCCTCATATCATACTCGACCGTAATAGGCTTGGTAAAAACGTACCCGGCCATCATAAGGCTCGGTAGAATCGTACCCGGCCACGTGGAGCTTGGTAAAACCCAACTGATTAGTGGTTGCACAAAAGGTGCCGTACCCGGCCGACTATAACGCGGCTCGGTAGAGTAAAATAGATACATATATATAATGCATACACGACTCATGGGAACACATTCTAGACCTTTCCGGGTGATGTAAGGTCGGTATCCTTTGTACACATTTATAAGGACTAACTCTTCACTATGAACCTTATAAGAATCAGGAAGTACCAACAACGTTGATAACATTAAGAATAAGAGAATCAACATTAACATCAACCTTTCCATAAGAGGGGAAACAATGTAAGAAGTACCGCTAGCTTCTAAGAGTAGAGTATCTTTGGAATCACGTTCATTACATTATGTATAACCGAGTCATGCAAAAGAAGGAACGGGATAGCCTCAAATACCTTGTATATACTGCCCCAATCTCAAGCTATGCAATTGTCACAACTTCTTAGTCTACAATAAGAGAAACAATACTATCGTTATCATTTAAGCGTCATAACTATTATGTATCGATCACAACTATTTTACGATGAAACGGAAAGCACCTACCCTATATATATGACTTCACACCATTCAAAAATAACCACCAAACAGCCCAAAAACATCAATAATAAACATATTGATCCTTCCAAAACAGTCCACGCACAATCTAATTACTTTATGCATATGACGACCAACGTAGTCGTGTCAAACGACCCGGGAATGTTACGAATAACTATCAGCCCACAACCCTACATATATATGGTGTTTCTCCACACCCTTCCACCTCCAAAATTCCACAAAATAGTAGTAAAACACGCATCCCAATAGCAACTCAAAACATTCCACAAAACAGTCTGCTACAAGTGAATAACTCGAACTCACAGCTTCCGATCACCATCCCGTGAGTTTTTACATGTATAGAATGAATTAACATGAGTTCACAGTAGAAAAAATTTATGAAATAGTGCATTAAACTTATCTTACTCGTTGGATAACTCAGCCCTTCCCTTGGTTCTTCAAACTCTTGATTTTAACCTCAATTAGAACTTGAAAGAGAGGGAAAATCGATAAGGATTTGTGTAGGATTTTTGGGAGGAGGCTTGCAGGGGTTTTGGTCTGATCCTTTGTGAGATATATTGAATGTTATATTTCAGTAGATAACCCTTTAAATGAGCTCAGTAGTTGACCTGAAATTTCCTTTTTTTGGGCTATCATTTTAACAAGTAGGTGACACACCTACTTGTCACATAGCAGCTTGCACAATTTCACGAAAATAGCTATGTCTCTCTACTTTGTATTGATAAACGGTTTAGTGTTTAAACTAGACTCATAGATCTTTAATTTGGTGGGTAGATCACCCCATAATTCCTTGTAAATTGGGAGAAATATTTAGAAATATTTGACCTAATGTTTAAGTAAAAATTTGAACCTAAGTTGTGACAACTTTTGCCGACTTTTGCTTCATAACTCGTTTGACTTCAAGACTATAAAACGGATATTATATGATTCAAATACCTTAATGCATGACCTCTTGAGTGTATTAATAACCTATAGGCTTACTCAAAAATGTGAATTACAACATCCTTGATTGGTTTAACTTCTAATACTTGTTAATCACCCTTATACACCCTTGTATCACTTAAGATCAATATGATTAACTTCTTATCACCTCAAGGATAATTTCTTCTTGGATTTGTGTTAACTAACATATGGAATGAACTAACGCATATGGATATGGGTTGTAACAGAGAGTCTTATTGGTGGAAACCCACACGGGCACCTTAGGGCGACGATAAGTAGAGAAATTAAGAATAATAGTCTTTTTAGTGAAAACTCGCAAAGAGCACATAAGGCAACGGTAAGAAGAGAAATGAGAGAGGTCAATTGGTGAAAACCCGCAAAACAATACAACCATAGATATTGATAGAGTACTGGAAAGGTTTCTCAAAATTTTTAGGTATGGATTGATGGGTTTATGAGAGTTGGATGGTTTACGCATATCATGTATCCACGTCCAAGAAGCATGTCATGTCCATTGAAGTCTGCATGCACTCCAGATAAGTCCTTCTTTCTTTTCCCCAAAAGGGGAATCTCTCGTTTAAATTCATTATTCTGTCCATTATTTATTTTTCTTTGAATCCCTTTCAGTCTGGTTCTGTTTCGAATTTAAAACAAAGAAATATGGCAAGATTGGTTTACAAGGTTTAATTTGATAAAAAAACCAATATTCGAGAAAGTACCTAGCCTCAGCAGGTGCATCAAGTCGACCTCGACTGGCCATAATGGCTGATGATTCAGAGTCAAGAACTTTTGAAAAGAAATAAAATCAAATTCAAATGCCCATAAAGGCAAAACAAGGTGGAAAAGGCCAAATCCCACACAGGTTAATCATCATGTGAAGTTTGGGAAAAGTTAAGACCCCCGAGGATTAGAGATGAAACTGATTCCCAAAAAGAGCAAGCAAGCCATGAGGATCCTTATCGAAAGAGCAAGGCCAAGATCAAGTGATTGAAACAATCAAGACCAAAAAACCAACCACCATTTCAAACTTATAAATTGTTCTTTGTTTGAAAACAGGTACAATCCAAAACAACCTTGCAAAGAAGCAGGTGCGATAAAAGAAAAACACGCAGAAACCAAAACGGTTATGCAGCAAAACTTAGCCCAAAAAGGGAAGTCACCTCTGAATTCTTTATTCATACTCCTAAATAAAATAAAAAGTGAAATCAAAAGAGAAAGAAGAAATCATGGTAGTATAGGGTTTCCAATTCTTAGCTACGTTTTTTTCCAACATAGGGTCTCACTCCCTAGTTGATGTAAGCATAACCCCATGACTTTTCCAACATAGGGTCCTACTCCCTAGTTGACTCTGGACTAACCCGATGATTTTCCAAAATAGGGTCCAACTCCCTAGTTGATGCCGACACGACGCGATGACTTTTCCAACATAGGATCCCATTCCCTAGTTGATGCCAGCATAATTCGATGGTTTTCCAACATAGGGTCCCACTCCATAGTCGGTGCCGATATAACCCGATGATTTTTCCAACATAACCACTCTCTAGTTTATGCCGGTATAACCGGATAAGTTTTCCAACATAGGTTCCCACTCACTAGTTGATGCCGGCATAATCCGATGACTTTTCAAACATAGGTCCCACTTCCTAGTTGATGTCGGCATAACCCGATGACGTTTCCAACATAGGGTCCCACTCCCTAGGTGATGGCGGCATAACCCAATGACTTTTCCAAGATAGGGTCCCACTCCCTAGGTTATGCCGGCATAACCCGATGACTTCTCCAACATAGGGTCCCATTCCCTAGTTGATGCTTGCATAACCCGATGAATTTTCCAACATAGGGTCTCACTCCCTAGTTGATGGCGGCATAACCCGATGAGTTTTCCAACATAGGGTCCCACTCCTAGTTGATGCCGGCATAACTGGATGAATTTTCCAAATAGGGTCCCAGTCCCTAGTTGATGTCCGCATAAACTAAAGACTTTCCCAACATAGGGCCTCCCCTCCCTGGTTGATGCCAGCCTAACCTAATGCCAGCATAATCAGATTCCAACATCGGGTCACCACTCCTAAGTTGATGATTTTCCAACAATAGCATCTCAATCCCCTAGTTGATTTCATTCTAGATATAGGGTCTCCACTCCCTAATCATTTTTCCCAAGTATACATAATCCTGATTTTTATTGTTTTCAATAAATGAAGTAGAATAAAGCTTTAGATACAATAACTCACGAAATTTTTCTAGTGAAAACTAGGGGCAGAAAAATTTCATTTATTTTGTTTGTTTTAGTGTCTGAGCAGGATATACCTCGAGACACAAGGTTCAAGACGACTAAAAGAAGAAGTCTTAATCCATAATAAAGAAAAGAAGTAAACTCAAAGTACAGAAGCAGAGAAAAGATGTGGACTGCTCAAAGACATGATTGAAGTCACAAGCTTTGCATGTATTGCCTTGATCCGAAAAGCTAAAGAACAATGAACCAGCACTTGCAGCTAACAAAATCTCATACCTAGTTTTTCTGGTTTCGCAGACTTTTAAATAAATTCAAATTTCCTCGATTTAGGATTTTTAAAATAAACCAGTGACTTGGAACATCATAATAAATATCCTATGTGGCAACTCTGAGTTAAATAAAATAATCCCATTTCGATTAGTATCATTTAAAGTGAAAAAATACCTAATCCCTTCTTTGGGTAAAAAGGAGGCGTGACAGTGGTAATTCCATGTACTTTATCTGAAACCTAGACACGAACTCCCTCAAATCCTCGTCGTTCCTTTGTTTTATCTTGAAGATGTCTGATTCCTCGTTGCCACTTTTATGGGCCCTCATGAAGGCATCAACTAACATAGCAAATGAACCAATAGAGTTAGGAGGCAAGTTGTGATACCAAATCATGGCTCCTTTCGAAAATATTTCCCAAAACTTTTTAAACAATACTGATTTGATCTCATCTTCATTCAAGTCATTTCCTTTGATCTTGAGAGTATACGAAGTAGTATTCTCGTTAGGGTATATTGTCCCATTATACTTGGTATATCAGGCCTATGAAACTTCTTAGGGATGGGCATCGGAGCCGCACTCAGAGAGAATGGTTTTTGTATGAATTTTTGGCATATAAACATTTCAAGACTGGAGGTGGCCCCGGTATTTGATCAACACGGGAGTAATAAGTTTCCACTTTTTTGTCATTATCTTCAATCTTCTTTTCCCCGGACTCAATCTTCTTTTCCCCGGAATCGATCTTATTGGTAAGCTCTTCCAGCATTCTCATAATGGTGGGGTCATTACCCGAATCATTTCCATTCGACCTATCTTGTGGTGGTTCAGCATGTCGAGCGTTTTCTGGTTCAGCTATACGCGGAGTCTTATTCTGAATTTGAAGTTGAGTGATGACGATTTGTTGAGTTTGCAACATCTCAAATATCACTTGGAGGCGGATTCTCCTATCTCCCATTCATTGTGTACCTTGGCCACTAGATCGGGCTTTCCTACATACACTCCCTTCGGGGTCTGTGCCTAAATACGTGTTTAGAGCAATGTGTGAACTAGAATCAACTGGTTTCGTCTTTGGAAATTCCCCAAGGTTTATTGGTGGCACACTGATCCCTATATTGTTGTTTTCTCCAAGACCTTCATTGCCACGAGCATCTGCATTTTGTGAGTCAGACATGTTTTAGCCTGAGAATAAAAATATTTCGACAAGAAAAAATGTGAAAATAACGTGTATTATAGAATCAATAATGAAATAATCACTATTATATTTAGCCCTATAGTACGTGCCAAACTGTTAAGGTAAAAAACACGAGTAACAGTTAAATTTAATTATGATTTTAAAGATACGTGATTTAGTTCAATACTAATTAATAATCAAAAAATATAAAGTGTAGATGAAGGAAATAAATAAATCAAACCAATATTACTTATGCGATATCGACCTCGAGTACAATGACCTTGAGATGGGTTAAGGGCAATAAGACAGAAACAATAAAGTAAGAGCACTAGATCTATAGGACAATTCTGACGAACAATGAGCGAAAAAGTAAGATAGTATAGTCTTTGCCAATGATTAAATGATGTTTACAAATGATTGGGGGTCCCCTTTATATATGAGGGAAGCTGTAAATAAGGTAAATCTCCTTTTACAGTAAAGAATCTTATTGGGATAGCTGTATAACCGCTTAATACGGTCTTGTACTAATTCGTACAAATCAATTCCGAAATTTATGCCATGATCTTGAGAACGTGGCAAGAATATTGTCCTTCTGTAAGAAATTCGTAACGGTACTATCTCGGAGCTAGTTATGCTTGGCTCCGATGTTTTACGTGTATCTTGATCCTCGGGCACTGCATTCTATTTTCGACCTTGAGTCTGGCCCATCGAGCTTGAACTCGACCTGAACTCGGGCTTAAAGCAACCCTCGAGCCCGAAAAATCGGGCATATCTAATTTTTACCGTATTCATAGATAATTAAAGTTCATAATATCGTAAAATTTGGACATACTTTACTTTCACATGTTCATCCATTGAGACGCGGACAAGGTTATTTTAATTTCTAAATAAGTTAATTCTATTTTTTTCTTACCTAATAGCCTAAATTTTTGTTTCTAAACTCGTCCAAAACCACTGCGGTGAAGTACGTGTGACATAAGAAATTTTTAAAAATTTTAAGATGGGATTTGGAAGTAAACGCTCAAAGTAAAAGGAAAAATAGCATGTAGACCGAGATTCTCGAAGTAAAAGGAAAATAATATGTAAACCGACTCAACCTGATTATAAGAAGTTAAACAAATTTAAATAAAAACTTTCTGTTGAGTAATATATCGGTCGTTAAGGCCTAAGGGATAGGAAGATCTCGATCTTAAAATAAGAACTAGCTTTTGGGATTCATTTATCATAGTACTGGAGTTGAACCATTCCAATTCATTTAGAAGGCACTTTCCCAAATACCCACTTTTGGAGTAGCCATTAAAGTTATACTTGCATTACATAAAACTTTGTAAAATCTATGCTCCAAAATTTGAAGTTCTTTTGTTTACTTCGAAAATACAAGTGACAATATAATTAAATTTGATTTGTGATTTTAAAGATACGCAATTTAATTTAATATCAATTAATAATCCAGAAATATAAAGTGTAGATGAAGGAAATAAATAAATCAAACAAGTGTCACTCAGGTAATATCGACCTCGAGCACAGTGACCTCGAGATGAGTTAAGGACAATAAGGCAAGAACAATAGAGTTAGAGCAGTAGAGCTAAAGGACAATTTGGCGGAACAATAAGCGAAAAAGTAAGATACTATATTCTTTTCCAGATGATTATATGATCTTTACAAATGATTGAGGGCCCTTTATATAGGAGAAAAGCCGCCCTAAATAAAGTATATTTTCATTTATAGTAAAGAATATTATTGGGACAGTTGTATATCCGCTTAGTACATTCTTGTATTAATTCGTACAAATCATTTCCAAAATTTACGCGATGATCTTGGGAACGTGGCGAGAATCTTGTCCTTCCGTCAAAAATTCGTAATGGTATTATCTCGGAGCTGTTCGTGCTTGGCTCCGATGTTCTTCGTGTATCTCAATCCTCGGGAACTGCATTCTATCTTCGAGCTCGTGTCTGGCAGCCCATCAAGCTCGAACTAGACCTTACATGAACTCGAGCTTAAAGCAACCCCTTAAGACCGAAAAATTGTGCATACCTGATTTTGACCGTATACATGTTTGTAGGAGTTTGGCAATAAGTTTTGAAGGTTCTTTTTCAGACCAAAAAAAATCAAATATATGTTTGTTTATAGAGTTAAAATTTAGTTTTTAGAAGATTTTTAACACCAAAACTTTAAAATCCCAAATATAGCTTAAAACCTCTTTTTAGGCCAAAGCGTGACCATTTGGGACATTTTAGCTAAAAAGAAGGGGGGAGGAATACTTTTAGTATGTCAAAAGTTTTCCTAAAATTCATGTCCAAACACATTTCAATTTCAAATCAAACTTCACCAAAATTAGTTTTTTCAAAAAATATTTGAAAATCTATGTCCAAACGGATTCTTTATCTCTTTAATACAACTTGAGAATCGGATTTGAAGTTCTTCTATCCTACTTCAATAATTCGGATCTTAAGTGATTCTATCTCTTCAATAAAATTCCATAATCGGATATAAAGTTCTTCTGGCTTTTCAATACAAGTTCAGAAAATCATATCTGAAGTAGTTCTATCTCTTCATTAAAAATTAAAAAATTGAATCTTAAGTAATTCTATCATTCTTATGCAATTTTAGAAATTTTGGATCTTAAAAGTAGTTCTATCTCATCAATGCAACTTCAGAATCGGATCTTGAGTACTAAAACATAAATTTATTTCAAATTTCAACAATCCAACACACAATTTGACGCTGAAATGTACTCCAAATGAGCTCAAATTTGAAATATAATTTTCAAATATCATAAAGAACAAACACCGGTGATCAAATGTCAAAAAAAGTAATCAAATCTTATAAACTCATTTTTTAACTAAGAAAAAGAAAAAAGAACTCTAAGCACAATTAACTGTATGGGCTAAAAATTATCTTAGTTTAACAATTAGATTTTCTAATAAATATAGATTTATTCTTAACCAATTTTAATATCTAAAAGATGTGTTAACTGATTTTATACAACAATATTGCATGGGTATAATCTAAGTAGCAATAAATGATGACAACGCCATAATATTCATTGATCCAAAAATGAAGGAGGTAGCATTTAATAGCAATAAAGAGCAAAGAATGAGATTTAAGTAAAAAAAGGCATGTGAATCACCCAAAAAAAGTGAGATTCTTTAGTATTCTTTATGATAATGATAAATGATTTATGGGCCCTTAAATATCCAAATTTTCCTTGGATTGTGGGAGAAAAGTTAGACAAGAATCTCAAAAAAGGTAAATTTTTGTATGTGTATAATAAAGCAAGAATATTCAAATTATGTCACTCTGTTCTCTTACAAGTGATGTTCAATTTTTCGTATAACTATGTCTTTTCCCATATATAAGAGAACATATGCCAAAAACTCTAATAATACGAATGCAGAGAATATCCGTTGAAATATTTTCTTTAGAGTCTTGTCCTAAAATTAGCTGCTATTACTCTGCTTAAGATGAATGCTTGTCCTCGACCTTGATCTAAGTTGACTCATCGACCTCGCCCTTCATCTATTGTGAGATCCTTTCGAACTTGAACATGCCTTTGTCGAAATCATTCTGTGACACGTGCCAACCCTTGAAAGGATCTCTTAATGTTGATATGATCTACTCAGAATCACAATGGAGTTTCAGCCGCGTCTCCCCATATATTAGTGCTAGCCTCAATCCTGGGATACGGCCTCGTTGTTAGTCATATCTAGGCATCTTATGGATTGGCGAATTATTTTGCTGGTAGGTACCTCGAGTACGAGTTCGGATCCAGAAGCTTTTGGATGCATCGTCAATGTACAAGACTTAGAGATCTTGTGTTTGAAGAGAAGCTTGAGCAGCTTCCTTCTCGGCATTGGTTATAACTTTTGCGCTAAAAAATACGACAAATTCAGTGAGCACCTGTGACTTTATTGTTGTTCGAGGTTGGTATGTAATGTAGTCCTCACTTAGCTTGATGTACCATATGTCCAGCCCGCCCGACAGTTTGAGTTTATGTAAAATGCTTATTAAGGAGAAAGTAGTAACGACCGAGATAGGGTGGTACTGAAAATAGGGTCTAAGCTATCGTGATGCTACGACCAATGCCAGGGCCAATTTCACGAGTTGTGGGTACCTCATCTCAACATCGACAAGTATTTTACTAATATAATCAATAGGAGATTGTGTACCTTTACTTTCTCGAAACAGGGTCGTACTTATTGCTACTTCATATACTGCGAGGTAGACAAGGAGGTGTTCCCCGAATTTAGGCTTCGGGAGTAGAGGTGACGATGATACATACACCTTCAGTTCTCGTAATTCTTGCATGCTTTCGGACATCCACTCGAGATTGTTATCCTTTTTGAGTACGCTGAAAAATCTATGACATCTGTCGGACGACTGTGAGATAAATCACGATAGGGCGGCAATTCGACCAATCAATCTTTAGACTTGCTTCTTAGTAGTCAGATGCTTAAGTGTTCTACCGATAGCCTTGATTGATCAGGATTGACCTCAATTCCTTGTTTTGATACTAAGAAAACCAAACTTTCCCGAAGCTATGCCAAATGCGCATTTCTCAGGGTTTTGTTTCATCTCGTACTACCTTAGTATGTCGAAGTCTTCCTTTAGGTGGTCAATGCAATCTTATGCCCTTACGGATTTAACCAGCATGCCATCGATATATACCTCCATGGTCTTGCCGAGTTGATTTTTAAACATTCTTGTGATCAATCTCTGATCAGGTGGCCCTTGCGTTCTTCAACCCAAATGGTTGAACCTATAACAATATGTTCCCCTGTAGGTGATGAACATTGTTTTATCCTGGTCATCTTCTTCCATGACTATTTAGTTATAACCCGAGTATGTGTCTAGGAAACTCAATAGCTCATGCCGGCCATTGTGTAAATGAGTTGCTCGATATGTGGTAATGAGAATGAATCTTTCAGGCATGTTTTGTTATCTTTTTAAAGTATACACACATCCTCCATTTCAACTTCTTCTTTTTTACCATCACTACATTGGCTATCCACTTGGGGTACTGTGAATCCCAAATTCCTGTTGGAGCAATTTTCTAATAGCTTTTCTACCTCCTAGTGGACAACATTATTGATGGTGGGGTTGAATGTTCGTCGGACCTTCCTTATAGGGGGTTAGAATGGGTTGACGTTCAATTAGTGTGTAGATATGTCCTTGGGGGTGCCCAGCATATTTGTATGGCCGGAAGCAAATAAATATGCATTGGTTATTAAGAATAGACTAAATTTACCTGGTTCTTAGAGTTTGCAGCCGATGTAGGCTTTTTTGCTGGGTTCGTTGACATTTAATTGAATGAGGTCGAGGTCCTCTGTAGCTGAGTCTGCAACTTCGACTGTTTCGGGGTCCATAATGACATCAACAACTTCTTCTTGTGGAGACCTCGGCCATGTTGATTATTATGCTTCTTTTTTCTTATCTTTCTTTTGTTGAGTTATTGTGATATGCATGGAGATGTGGTAGGTAGCATTCACTTGACGTGCATTGTTCTACTCATATGCTGAATATTCCCAATGGTGTTGGGAACTTGATCACTTGGCATAACTGGAGGGGACGACTCTTATAGGAGGTGTCCATGGTCGTCCTACTCCCATTCTCTACCAAGATACGTTTAACATTAGTATCTAAAATTTGTTAAGTAATGACTAGAGTATCGTTGTGATGGAAAGTCAAACCATTGGGATCCGACTCATCGAAGATGATAATTACTTCGAGTTTGTCATGCCGTTCAAAGGTGATCGATCTTTTGAGCTTGTAAGTGGCTGTGAACTTGATGTTGTTGATAGAGGCATCATCATCGCTGCCATACATAATCATATTGATGGCGCGAGCTGGTGAGGGCGGCTTCGGTGGACCTTAACATTCTCGATCCCTGGCGAAGGTGCTCCATCCTTTGTTGCTCAGCAGCTTTTTAAGGTTCCCTTAGTGCAGCATGTTCACTACCTCTTACATTAAAGGCAATGCAATCCTTTTTTAGTGTCTACGTTCCTACTGGAACTCATAGAGAGTGTTAAATATTCTAGTACTCGGATCGGACCTCATCTTTGGCAGCCACTTAACCTTTGTTCCGAGTTTCTCTAGGGCATAAAACTATTTCTATAGGCAAAACACAAAAATTTTAGGCAGACAACAAGGGGCATACTTCTCTCATTCTTGTGAGTCCCCGTCATCGGCCTAGATAGGCCATCATCACAGCAGAATGAAGGAGGGGCGGGGGACCTGACATAAGGCTGATGTCTTCCCATGTTTGGACTAGGTGATCCTCTCTTCATGTTATCTCTTTATTCCTTCCCAGGCACGGATTGTACCAAGATAAGCTGTCAACTTGGTCCATTAAGGTCGTCATCATTTGCTCAGACTATGGAATAATAGACGTTATAGATTTCATCCTAAGTGGTTGTAGGGCCGTCTCAACGGATTTCTGGTTACTTTTGAACCCTCTTTACTCAATCTATAATAAAAGTTGTGGCTGCCATCCCTTCGGACACATTTGGTAAAATCATCCTCACCCTGTTGATAGGGCAAGGAAGTGCCTCAGTTCCCTCTCTTAGGGATTGCTTGATGGCAAAGATGTCGTCTTTTGTTTTGACTTTTTTGGCCCCGGAATGCGCCATCACAAATTTATCGACCATTTTTTCAAACGTTTCTATGGAGCAGGCTAGTAGCTATGAATACTATGTTAATGCCTCTCCGGTGAGGGTTTTGTCGAATTTCATCAGCAAAATTGAGGACACTTATTCCTTGGTGAGGTCGTTGCCCTTCACTTCAATGACATAATGAGTCACATAGTGTTCAGGGTCGGTTGTCCCATCGTATATCTTGAGATATAGTGGCATTTTCAATGTATTTGGTATGGTATATGAGGCCGCTTCCTCGCTATACAACTACTCTAGAACCTACCGATGTTCCTTTTGGCAGTAGCTTGGGGGCGCTCGATATCTTGTCGACTTGTTCATAGTGTTCTTTCATTTGGTCTCTAAGCATTATCTTCTCATTCTCCGTTTCTTTAATTCTTTTCAAAGTAGCAACGAGGACGCTGTCACATACACCGTTAGTAACATTGTGATTTATACCTGGCGTTGAAGGGTCTAGTTTATTTCCATGTTCATCTCATTGATGTACCGCGTAGGCTCTCGCAGTATCTATAGCCGTGCATGGAACTTGTTTGTCAAGCATGCTTACTAAGTTATCGGTTAGCCATGCTTCAAGGATCTTTTTCATGGCATATGGCGTCCCTTCTCTTATGGACATGGAAGCCCCTTTCCATTTGGTTTCATAGTGCTACAATGAGGGTGAGGCAACCTCTCGTGCCGGGGGGAGGCAGTAAGTGTCACGTCATTTCCAAGTATTTTATATTTCTCATTGATAGCATTCACGAGTTTACTAGGACATCATATATTCCCCTAGTTCTGTTTCCTTGGTTACCTAATATGGAGATTTCTATATGTGAAGAAAGGAGGAAAACTTTATGGCTCGTTAGGTTAGACAATCACGTGAGTCTTAGATCTAATGGAAATTAAAAGATTAGTTGAGAAAATTCCCACAGACAACGCCAGATTATTTGACCCAAAACTTAGATCTAGGTTTAACAATTAGATTTTCTAGTAAAATAAAATTAATCTTAGCCAACGTCGATATCCAAAAGATGTGTTAACCGATTTTGTGTGGCAAGATAGTACGGACATATTCTAAGTAGCAATAAATGATGTCAACAATATAATATTCAATGATCCAAAATAAACAAGATAGCACTCAATAGAAATAAAGAGCAAAGAATGGCATTTAAGTAAATAAATGCATGTGAGTGCCCGAAAAGACTGAGATGCTTTGATATTTGGATTCTCCTTGGATCGTGAGAGAAAGGTTAGAAAAGAATCTCAAGAAAAAGGTGTATTTTGTATATGTACAATAAAGCAATAATCTTCAGAGAATGTCAATGTGTTCTCTTACAAGTGAGTATTTAATGTTCCCTATAACTATGTCTCGTTCTATTTATAAAGGTATATATGCAAAAAAAACAATTGTATAGATGTAGAGAATATCTGCTGGAATATTTTGTTTAGAATCTTGTCCTAAATCTAGCTGTTATTAGTCTGTTTAAGATGAGTGCTCGTCCTCAACCTTGATATACGTTGAATCCTTAACCCCACCCTTCATCTATTGTGATATTCTTTCGACCTTGAACATGCCTTTTGTCGATCATTCCATGGCATGTGGAAGCCATTTAAGGCTCTCTTAAATAATCCTTCCACCAATGGGGCAAGAGGAAATAAGTAACATATAAGGAATGGATGGGTAAGTGTATAGAGCGTTGTACCTAGGGCGGTAAATATACACTTCGTCCCCTTCAGTAGGGATCAGTTCGATGCGGTTAGGGAGGCTTGATAACTAGGGATTTTAACGTATTTCATGCTCCTTCTTGCTTATGCTTTGATTATAAATTATTACAAAATAGTCCCAAACGGATCATAAGTTGTGATCATAAGTTGTGCTTGATTGCAAGTTTGATCGAGAAAATGACGAAACGTCAAAGATCGGCCCAAAAGGAGTGAGACATGCTCAAGTATCAAAGACAAGGCAAACTGAGGGTAAACAAGCCTAGTGTGGCCGCATTCAACTTTGTGCGGTCCGCACTAGGTGATTCAGAGATTTGGAAAAATTGGGCTTCAAGGCAGTGCAGCCGCATTCGATATTGCGTGGTCTGCACTAATTGTTCCACGGCCGCACTACCATTTTCTGCGGTCCGCGGAAGAGAGTTTCATAGAGGTGAAAATTGCCCTAATTCAAGTTGCACGATCTGCGTCTTATATGTGTGGACTTCATTAGAGACCTCTGCGGCCACGGTTCATTCTACGCGGTCCGCGGAGCCTATGTTCAGAAAGCCAAGATTTGAAGTCCAAGAGCCTAGTGTAGTCGCAGTCCATTTTACGCAGATCGCACTGACCCGGCAGGGGTATTTTTGTCTAGTTTTTCTAGCTTTGTATAAATAGAACATTTTGCCCTTTTTAGGTTATCTGTTAACTCCAGAACGTAGATGCGCTGGTGGGAACTTTATCTTTCGCCATTTTTGGCATCTTATCTTGGTTTTAATTATAGATTATTGTATTTTACTTTAGTAATCAATTAATATGTCTTGTTCTTCATCTATTTCTCTATTTCCTTGTTCAAGCACGAGTAGCTAAACCCATTATCTAGGGTTGTGGCTCAACCCTAGTATGGGTAATTGATGAGTGTTTCAATTTTTGGCTAGGTTGACTATGGGTGTTTGTTATTTGGGTCAACTTTATGGTTTAATTTATGAATTGGTAGTTCAAAATACTTGTTTGTGCTAAGTTGAGTTAGCTCTTCTTGGGAAAGAGAGCCTAAGTCTCAAAAATTGACCCAACAAGGAATTGGGATGGACCCAAGAGAGTTGATAGTCCCAATTAAAGTGTTAAACCTCGAGAGAGTAACTACCTGACTTGAACCCTAGTTGCTTGAGCAAATTTGCCTACCCATTTGATCTTGAGAAAGTCAATTGGGAAAAATCACCCTCTCTGCCGATAGGTGTGAGAGTGGGTAAAATTGCGCAACGGTTATAGCATATTTTCCCAATCACGTCAAGCATGCCTTAGAAGTAATTACCCATCAATTAGCCACCTGGGTGAAAGTCACTACCCTAGTGTCTTTTAAACCATTAGATACAACTCTTTACAATTTTTACTTAGCATAATTAGTTATATTTAGTAGTTGATAATATTAGATTATTAAAGAAAATCCAAAAAATGATGGGAAGACCAATTAAGAACACACTCACAATTCTAAACTAGATAGATACTTAACTCCAATCCTAGCTCTCTGTGGATTCGATCCCGGCCCAAAATTGGGTAAAAGCTATTGCGAACCTCTCTTGCTACTCTTTAGTAGTGCAGAGTTGGTAGCGATCACATTTTGGTACCGTTGCCGGGGAGCTAACGGTTTTGACTATCTGTTTAGTTGGTTTTGTGTGTTGTTCTTCTTTCCTTCTTTGTTACTTATTTGTTTGTGTCAATTATTCATGTACTAAGTGGCTTTAAATACTAATGACCCTCTTGGAAACGTGATAGCAGGGGAGGAGGTAGATGAGCTTGAGCAAGATGAGGTGCCTCTAGCACCTCAAGGATAATGGAGAGGCTAGAAGTCCAATGCAAATGCTATTCCAAATGATAATATCCCAGAACCTCATCCACCACCTCCAAGAGTGGCTCCCAGATTATTGCCAAATCAAGGGTATGCGAGTGCTATTGTCCCTCCCTAAATCCGGGTGGGGAATTTTCAAATAACTAGTGTGATGTTGACCTTGCTCGAGCAGCGTAGGTATTTCATGGGTGCCTCTGATAAAAATGCCTACAAGTATCTCAAGAGGTTAGTAGATACATGTTGGTGGAGCAAGCAGATGAATGTGTCCGAGGATGCGCTGAGATTGAGACTTTTACCGTTTTCACTTCCGGGAAAGGGCATTAGATTGGCTTGAGAGACTCCCTAACCATTCCGTCACAACTTGGGATGAGTTGGCAGATAAATTTATTGGCAAGTTCTTCTCACCAAGTCATATGGCGGCACTTCAAGATGAAATCTTAGCCTTCAAGCAAGAGCCAACGGAACCTTTGCATGAAATTTGGGAGAGATATAGAACAATAGTAAAGGAATGCCCCAATAATGACATGACGGAGAATAAGTTGCAACAAACTTTCTACCGGGCATCAATGCTACAAATCAATGCATAGTTAATCAAATGAATGGGGGTAATTTTATGAAGTTGACTTATGATGAAGCTTGTGCCGTTCTTGATGAGATGGCGGAAACATCCTCTCCATGGAAAAGTAGAGCTAACATTCCTCAAGGTGACCCTACGGTTATTCATTTGCATGAGGAGTTACACGACCATGGGCAAGCTATAGCGGAGTTGATGACCACTATGAATCAATTAGCTAAGGCACAATTTCAACAAGTTCAAAATCCGCGTCAATTCAATGCCGTGGAAGGTGTCATTATTTTTAAGAGAAGACAAAGAGGGCAACAATCTCAAGGGAATTGTGAACAATATGACAATGATGATGGTGGTTTTTCAAATGAGTGTTATGATGATCAAAGTGAGGAGGTTCAATATGTTAACAACTATCAAGGCAATAGAGGCAACTCTTCGAACCAACAATGGAGACCCCAAGGAAATTAGGGAAATAAACAACAAGAAGGTGGCAATTGGAACAACAATAACCAACAACAAGGTAGTGGCAGTTGGAATAACAACAACCAAAAAAACAATTGGGTAAGCCAAGGAAATTGGAAGGGAAATTATAATAATTGGAGCAAAAAAACAATCAAGGCGGGTGGAACAACAATGGCAACCAAGGCAATCAGGGGCAAGGATTTCAAAGGCTCCCAATGTACCAACAACCAAGCAATACACCGCTTTTCCCTTCTCAAGGTCCTAGTTCTTGTGGAAGTTATAAAGGTAGAATTGAAAGCATGTTCGAGAAAATGATGAAAAAGAACCAAGATTCATATGCTTAATTAGCTTCACCAATACCTCCATCTGGAACTTGAAGGTACAATTGGGCCAAATCTCTCAAGATTTGAACACTCTCCCCAAGGGTGCTCTACCAAGTGACACAATAGTGAACCCTATGGGCGGTAACAACAATAATGTGATGACAGTTATAACAAAAAGTGAGAGGCGGTGATGTGAATGCCTCAAGAGAAAAGCAAGTTGTAGATGATGTGTTGAGTTGCGGGATGATGAGGGATCTTTAGTTTTTGATGATGTGGTTGAAAACAACGTGAATAATGATGTGAGGATTGACACAGATGAAGCCAAGGTAAGAACTCAACATGTCGTGAACCCATCTAGGGAATACGTGAGTGACATGCCCGAGCCTATTATGCCAAAAGCCAAGGCACCCTTGCCCAAGCCACCTCCACCGTATCCTCAAAGGCTCGCAAAGCAAAGAAATGATAATCAATTTAAGAAATTCATTGACATGATGAAGAGCTTGTCCATAAATGTGCCTTTGGTGGAGGCGCTTGAACAAATGATAGGCTATGCAAAATTAATGAAGGACTTGGTTACAAAAAAATGGTCTATGGATTGTGAAATTATAAAGATGATTCACCAAGTGAGTGATATAGTGCATTCAATGGCCCAGAAGTTAGAGGATACCGATGCTTTTACTATCCCTTGTACTATTGGAAGTGCGGACTTTGCTAGAGCTTTATGTGACTTGGGGGCTAGTATCAATTTGATGTCGTACTCGGTTTTTAAGACTTTGGGTATTGAGAAACCTAGACCAACTTCAATGAGGCTCCAAATGGTGGATCGATCGATGAAACGACCCTTGGGAATTATTGATGATATGTTTGTCCAGGTGAACAAATTCATATTTTCGGCCGACTTTGTCATTTTGGATTGTGAAGTAGATTATGAGGTTCTGATTATCTTAGGTAGACCTTTCCTTGCAACGGGGAAGGCATTGGTTGATGTTGAAGTGGGTGAGCTCACTTTCTGAGTGGGTGATGAAAAGGTCGTCTTCCCTGTTTGCAAATCCATGAAGCAACCCAATAGCACCGAGGTGTGCTCATTTGTAGACCTTGTCACAACTGTGATTGTGGATGATACCGGTGCTATGATCAACGTGGAGGATCCTCTTGAGGCCATTTTGTTAAATATAAATGTCAATGATGATGAAAGCAGATTGGAGTGCATCTATGCTTTATATGTTATGGATTATTTTGAGCCTAATAAATTGTCTTGGATCTTGCAAATCAGGAAACTCACGAAATTACCGTGGAGGATTATGCAAAACCTTTCTTGGAGCATCAAGGAAGTTTACATGAGACGATGCAAGAAGTGGTGAAAATAGAGGTTATCAAGTGTTTGGACACCGGGGCGGTCTATCCTATTTCTAACGGCTCTTGGACTTCTCCGGTGCTATGCGCACCGAAGAAGGGCGGCATGGTCATATTGACAAATTCTCAAAATGATTTGATTCCTAAAAGAACAGTTATAGGTCAGCGGATTTGCACAAACTACGAAAAATTAAACAAAGTGACCCACAAGGATCATTATCCCTAGCCATTCATTGATCAGATGCTTGGTCGACTAGCTTGGCGTTCTTTTTATTGCCTCTTGGAAAGTTTGATGATAGCCACGTGGTGGCACTTCTTGATCTTGAGTGATGTGATGGTAACATGCGTCGTATCGCGACGATAAATCAGACGCTTCTTGGGAGGCAACCCAAGTCTTTTTCTTCTTCTTGTTCTCTTTGATTTTCTTTGTAGTTTAAGTTTGATTTATGGGCTAATTGGTTGTGAGATGTTGCAGGGGTTGAGTTGATGCAGTGTGAGCACGTGATTTTTCTCTACATGAGAATAACTCCTAAAAAATAGACCAAAAATATTTTTTATTAATTTTAGGAATTTTTCTTTGTTTATTTGCATTTCATGCGTTTTTAACATTTTTAAATCATAGATAAATCTTTAAAATTGCCATTTTTACATATTTATCTTAGTTTTTAAATTAGCATTTTTCTTTAGTTTTAAGTTAAGTAGTTGTTTTAATGTTAAAAATAAATAAAGATTTTTAGCTTCTACAAAAAAATAGATTAGTTTAGAATTTTTAATTTCTATGATTGTTAATTTAAAAAATAAAATAAAAAGAAAAGAGAATAAGGATTTAATTGCAATGGGATTTTAATTTAAGCAATTGACCAATTTTTTTTTTTTTAAAAAAACAAACTAGCTCAAACCATAATTTTCCTACCCAAACTCACATAACTCAAGTCTATTCCCCAGCCTATAATCCTTAGGTCTATACTCCTAACGTAATCCGTTCCCTATATAATACTATCTACGTAAACACACAAAACTTTACACTCTAAAAAAATCAATCAGCTGCAATACACCAAAAGACTCTCTGAATATTAGCATATATACAAGTCCAAAAACAACGATCCCTATCCGGAGGAGACCCCATCGTTTCCATCTTCTTCTAAAAAAAGAAGCAGTCTTCTACCATGGCTGGATCCTAACCAAAAAACAACAACCATCAGCAGCTATTTTTAACTTCCACCATCTCCATCGCTGGTGAACTCACCGGGAACGAGTGAGCAGCACCCCTTACTTTCCCATTTCAGCCTGATACACACTTGAAAGAAGCTAAATACAGCTTGTTATTTTGAAGAGCAATTAGTTAGTCTCTTTCATCTTTCTGTACTGGGATTTTGAGAAATAGTGGTGGTGAGGCACAAAATCAAATCTCAAGTGTTTGGAAACGTTTTTTCGAGATCCCAAACTTCGTCGAAGTTCCGGCGAGTTTCGAGGTCTAGTCGTAGTTCCGTTCGAGGCTTCCGATTGTTGCTTTGGTCAGCAGTAGCTCGTTTCACTTCTGTGAAGGTTGCTTCGAGGTTCATATCTTTCACTTTGGTATAATTCTATACTTATGAATGCTTTCATTTTTGTGAATTTTGATGTGAATAAAATATGCTATCTTACTGATTGTTTTGGTTTTTTCTTATTTTTAATTCAGTTGTTGGTTTTCTTATTTGTTTAGCTAGCCAATGTCAGTAGAGAAGCTCAATCTAATTCAACTTATGTTTGCTTTATAAATATCATAATGATCAAACTCGCTAGGATGTAGATGGTTCGATAATTCTAGTTCAGTGTTAATATTGTTAAAATGTTTTTTTTTGTCTAAGGAAGTCAAAATTGGCATTCTGTAAGAAGGTGATAATAATATCAATTGGATTAGTTGTTATATTATGAATGGATTTTTAGAGTATCTCACTTAAAATATGCAATGGCCAGTTTAATCTATTATAGGATAATAAATTAAAAATACTTATTTAAGATTAATGAAATACAAACTACTGCTACAAGCATAGAAGGACAAGTCGAGAGTATTCAAAATAATTTGAGTTGCGCTATGCCAAATAAAATTCCAATATGTATGGCCTTCACTTAATTAATTTTAATTCTTAGAATTCAAGGTGTGCCATTAAGCAAATTTCTATGGCCCTCGCAAAGTGCAAACGCATAGTTACTTTAGGCGCGTATTTTAATAATTTATTTTCCTAAACTCGGGTGCACATTTATGTGAACCAAATTCAAATCTCGATGAAGTTGAAAGATATCAAAAACTACGTGCGCATTTATGTGACATGGTTCGCGATACAGTTTAGCGGCATTGCAAATTTCCTTAAACACATTAAAAGCGGTATAAGTAATTAAAAATCGCATTTTTAGGATGAACATGTGTAAAATCAGAATTTTAGCCATTTATAATAGTTTAAGCGACCATGCTAGAACCATGGGATTCGGGGGTGCCTAACACCTTCCCTTGGGTCAACATAATTCCTTACTTAGAATTTTTGGTTCGCAGACTCCATTTGGGCAATTGAAAAATTTCCTCGATTTGAGATTCTAAATAAACTGGTGACTTGGGCACCAAAGCCAAACCTATCCCAAGTGGCGATTCTTAATAAATAAATAATCACATTTCGAATAATGTCACTTTAATTGAAAAAACACCCTTATACGTGTCATCATTCAGGGTGGTGTAAAAAAGAGGTGTGACATGCAGTGCAAAACATAGTGGAGAAATTGTTCATGCTCTGAAATTGCCAGTGCGGCCGCATTGCACTTTGTGCGGTCTGCACTGGTCTAAGCCAATGTGAGAGCTCTCTGAAGTTTGCCACCACAGCTGCATGCATTTTGTGCGGACCGCAGTGGGCCTCCGCGGTCGCGATCTGTTTTGTGCGGACCATGGAGGTTGCCTTCTTAAGATTCTTCAAGAAAAATCAGTGCGGTCCTTGGTCCGTTTTGTGCTGCCGCGCTGGTAGGTGAGACTAGGTCCCACAAGTTTTCTATAAATAAACCTCAAGAGTCTCATGTTACCCTTTTCGAAAAGTTGACTCTTAGAGACCTAAAATCTACTATTCATCCTTTTTTCACGTAAATGCTTGCTTAGATCGATTACTTGCATTCCATCTCCACATCTGGTTACATTTCACTTATTTTTCTTTATTTAGTTTTAAAAATTCATTTTATTTTCATGTCCATTGGCCCGTAGATTCTTCTTCTTCTTCCCGTATTTCTTAAATTTCTAGGTTAGTTTAGCTTAACAATTAATCTTTGTGTAATGATATGGGTAATTTAGTAGGGACATTAATAAGGTGAAAACTTGAACAAATTGTAAAATCCCAAACCCTAACTTAGTGCCATGACTAAGCACACTCCGCGGAGCGCGGTCATTTTTGTACGGTCTGTGGTACCATTTTGTATGGACCACGATGATGATGTTTTGAAAGATTGACCTATTGCCCAGCGCGGTCGCACTACATTTTATGCGGTCCGTGCTGGCCCACCGCGGCCGCAGTGCTATTTTGTGCGGGCCGTGGTGGTTAGATTCAAAGAGGGGTTTTCAGGACCTTGCCCTAATGCCAATTGCGGTTGCTTTTATGCAGTCCGTGATTGCCACAAAACGGCCGGACTCTTTTTTGTGCAGTCTGTATTACACTGTTTATGCAACTATGTCTGCAACTGTCTGCTTTTGTTCATCAACTCAGTATGTACATAGGTTTCATTGCTTCCATTAATACTAATAAAGTTAGATGTTTGTGCTTGCTGATAATAGTTAAACAACGAGGGGGAAGAGGATCAAAACAATCCGGGAAAGGTTAATCCTCCCGGGGAGGAAAGCAAAAGATAATAAAACTCACTCCCCAAGTTCGGGAGAGCATAAAAAGAACAAGGAAGTTGATAAAAGTTGCTGACAAGGCAGCTGACAAATTGGGAAGTGAGTATGAGCCGCCTTAGGAGGTTTTCTTAGATTAAATTCCTACACAGATTCCTGACTGGCCCGGAAGGATGAGACTGACTGATGATACTCCACCTCCTTCACCTCTACCCAAGCTCCAGAGCGCATAAATTCTGAGTCATCTGAGGGCTTAGCAGCCAGCATCGGTGAGTACTCCACCTCCCCCACATCTTCATTATTGGGGGAGAGTGTAGACGGAGTTAAAGAGGAGGTACAAGGAGATAAGGAGGTATAAGAGGGTGGTAAGCCTCAAGTCGGGGGTATTGCTCGGACTAAAGATCCTGCAGTTTGGGAGGATAGATTCGTCAACTAGTTGTCTTTCCACAAGTTTAGGGAATAGTGGCTAGCAAGAAAATTGATTCTTGAGAGGAGCTTCGTTGATAGAGACCTTCTACCTCTAAGCCCTAATGTGCATAGATAGTTCCGGACTCGAGTGGGGTGGTAGCACTTCTTGGATGAGTGTGTAAATGCCAACGAACATATGGTCAAGAAGATTTATAGCAATGTAGCCCACATCTTGAAGGGCACCAAAGTGACAAAAGTTCGAAACAAAAAAATGATATTTACTAGGAAGGCGCTGAATGAACCCTTGGGTTTTAATGAAGAAGATGAGTCCCTTTACAATGAAAAAGTTGGCTATGGATGAGGAGGTTCGCCCCTGGTTAGCTTCATACCTGGCAATCACAGGTATGGTTGACAGGTAGGGCCGAAATACTTCTGAACCCTCAACTTTGAGGATAGGGGTTGGTTGACTTTCATGTGCAGCCGGCTTGATCATACGACCCATGATAAGACTCTTCCGCTTGCCTGGACTGTTCTAGTTACATCTATTATGGCAGGCTACCCCATCAATGTGGGGAATGTAATGTCTCGCATTATTTCTTCAGTAGGGGTCGAGCATGACCGGAACTACCCTTTTCCCAACACCCTACTATGTATTTCCGGGACATAAGGGTGGAGAAGAGATCTTTTGACATCAAGGTGAAACCTGTAGCTTCGTTTTCATGGTATAGTTTGAAGGGGCCAGACAACCCCAAGGATAAGAGCTACAAGGTGCCTACCTCTGCCCCAACTGGCAAGTCTGAAGAGCTGGTTGCGGTAGAGCCCTCCACTGAGCCTGCCTCGACTACTGTTGAGTTACCTTCCGGACCTTCCACTACAGCTAACTTGCCTCATGGTCCTTCTACTTTAGCTGTCCTGAGGATTCCATCTTCCCGGGCCCATCCTATCACTGCCTACCAGCTGAGCCAGACACTTTACAGCTTAAACAACTTGATGGCGACTGCTTCATCCAAGTTGTCCTCCTTGACTTCTACCATTGCAGCTCAGTCAGTATCATAGCTAGCACAGATTCCATAGTCTTATAGAGGATGAACTTAAGGAAATTCTTGCTGACCAGGATAAGATCCTCAATAATCAGAGTGCCTTGGGTAAGGCAGTAGAGTCACATGGCAAGGCTTTGAAGGAGCTTGCCAAGGATCACAACAAGTTGCGCAAGGCACAGGCCTCCAAGGAGTCCATAAAGGAGTTGAGAGTGGATGCGGATAAACTAAAGGCAGACCACCTACCATTAGACTTGCTATTTTAAGGATCCAACTCTAGCAGCAGTGCCCCCAGCAGAGCCACAGCATGAGCAGTTACAAAGGCCTCCAAAGAGGAGGAGGATGATCCCGAGCACAGATGATGCCATCATCCAGTTGGCGGATCCACCGGAGGCTTCCTCCAGTCAGCCACAAGATGTACTTGAGTCACAACCTATCTAGGTCCAGGACCCAGTCCCAGCAGCTGAGTAGCAGAATTTCGGGAACTAGTCTGAGGTTCCCGCGCATACAGAGAACTCGGGGACCACTGATGATCCTAGAAGACGGACACAGCTTAGGGAGTTTTCGTATCCTTTCCTTATACTTTTGTATGCTTATTTTCTCAGTTGGTATTGGGTACAATGCCAGCTCTTATTTGAGGGGGGGGGGGGCGCCCTACATTTTATCCTTGGATGATTGTGTATATATACTGGTTTACTTTATGCCTTTTCAATTTTTACTTGGTACGTATATAAAGTTACATTATTGTATATATTCATCCCCCGTTGTAGATTCAAATCTCATATTGTACATATTCATTCTATTTTTTATTTTCGAAAAAAAAATTTTGTTTTTAGATCTTAGATAAGATCGTAGCTTGTTGTTTTATTTTTTGCGCTTTCAATAAGACTTTGGTTTTCTTAATGTCACGGTTCTTTACAAAGGTGGAGTGTTGTGTGAACGGGTGGCTCTTCCCGATGATGGATGGCGTGACAACCTTCTTAAGCGTTTGAGTCCATTCTTCCTTTTCTTTCTTTTTGGTAGGTTGTTGTTAAGGATACCTCAAGAAAAGCTTCACTTGGGCCTAGCACATTTGCCTTTGATCCCATGGTCAAAGATAAAATGTTGTGTTTAGGATGGTGAAAGTCGTGACCTTGAGACTCTTGTGTTGACCAACAATCATCATGTGGTCTTTCGGGACCATTGTGTTCTCAATTCGTGTCTAAGGTTATTGTGGGCCCCTAACTCTATATTTTTAGCAATCATTTAGCTTGTGTGGTGAGAAATCGAATTGTGAGTCCAAAGGTTCAACTACGGTTGAACAACAACTCAGGCTACGTGCCTTCCCCCAAAAAATTCAACTACAAGTTGACCTGGGACTCAGGCCAAGTGCCTTCGCCATTAAGAAATACAAAAGGTTCGACTACGATTGAAGAACAACTCAGGCTACGTGCCTTCGCCCAAAAAGTTCAACTACGAGTTGAACTGGGACTCAAGCAAGTGCCTTCACCATTAAGAAATACAAAAGGTTCAACTATGGTTGAACAACAACTCAGGCTACGTGCCTTCGCCCAAAAAGGTTCAACTACGAGTTGAACTTGGACTCAGGCCAAGTGCCTTCGCCATTAAGAAATACAAAAGGTTCTACTACGGTTGAACAACAACTCAGGCTACATTCATTCACCCAAAAAGTTCAACTACAAGTTGAACTGGGACTCAGGCTATGTACCTTCGCCATTAAGAAATGCAAAAGGTTCAACCACCGTTGAACGATGACTCAGACTACGTGCCCTCGCCCAAAAGATCAACTACAAGTAGAACTGAGACTCAGGCTATACGTCTCCGTCGCAAGAGTCACAAACTCAACCACGGTCGAATCAAGTCCAAGAGTATGCATCTCTGCATCTACAAGTCGGGGCGCGATCAGACGAGGCCGAACACTCCCAAATTTCCAACCATGGTCGAACCCTAGCTCGAGCCAAGTCATTCAAGTAAGTACAACTAACTTAAACTAAAGTTTTGGCCCACGTATAGTTCGGCCCAAGTCAAACCACAAGGTCGTGCTTTTCATCACCGCGACCAGTAGGTCGACTAAGCCCGAACTGGGACTAAGGCTATGTGCCGCCACCACCCAAACATGGCTACAACCCGCTCCCACCAAGTAGAGGAAGGCGATGACCAAAAGCGTCTATCTATAGCCAAAGCCATCCACACCAATTTCCACTTAAGGCAAGAAACCAATTCATCTATGGTCGAAATCACCTAACCGGCCAAAAACATTAGCATGCTCACTAGAAAAACTCTAAGGCGAGGCCCCCTCGAACCAGCACAAAAAAAACGTCCGAAATTGATACAAAACAAACAGAAAGGAAGAAAGTCTCATATATTTACAATATCCACGAGGGTTACCCCAAGTTACATTGGCCTATGGCCGGCAAAAAGAAAAAAGATAGCCCAATGGCAACAAAAAAGAAAAGAGAAAAAGAGAACGAAAACTAAACAAATCTTACAAACTTTTTCTTTCTTCACTCGGTGCCACCAGCGCCACCTTCAACATTGTCAGCGCCCTCGGTTCCATCATCAGCCCAGGCATAGACGGGTCGAAACCGCAATCAAGGCGACATCACGAGCCTTTTGGCGGGCTTCCTCATAGGGGGCTTCAGGCACAACACTGGCTTCCCACAACCTCCTATACACGTCGAGCTAGGCCTCGGCATAAGTCCAAAGTTCACGAGCATGATCGAAAGAAGCGTCCTGGCCCCTCAGGCGTCGGTTCTCGGCCTCCAAGGCCACAATCTGGTCCACGGCAGCACTGGGCGTCCTGCTCGAAGCGAAGAAAGAGCTCCTGGTAAGATCGGGTACATCATCGAGAGTATGGCCCCTTTTCACGGACAGTGCCTTGAATATGAAAGGGTTCGGACTTGGCATTGTTTTGAAGCCACCTACAAGTAGTAACTTAGACAATCTATCAAAACTTCTAGGTTGACTAATAATGAGGCCGAGTATGAGGCCATGATTGCAGGTCTCGAGCTATATAAGAGCTTGGGAGCAGAAGTCATTGAAGCCAAGTGTGATTCACTGTTGGTGATAAACCAAGTAAATAAAAGTTTTGAGGCTTGAGAGGATAAGATGCAATGATACTTGGATAAACTAAGGTAACATTGCATCGCATCAAGGAATGGAATTTATATCATGTACCTCGAGAACAAAATAGTGAGACCGATGCACTTGCTAATTTGGGATCCTCGATCGAAGAAGATGATATCATCCTTGGGACCGTCGTCCAATTATCGAGGTCTATGGTCGAAGAGGGATATACCGAGATAAATTCTACAAGAATGACTTGGGATTGGAGGAATAAGTATATCTATTATTTGAAGAATATAAAACTCCCATCGGATCACAAATAATCGAGAGATATTATAATATAAAGAACAACCTTCGGCACTTTGGAGTCGGGGACATAGCTCTATGGAAAGTCACCCTCAACACTCGAGACCAGAATGAATGGAAACTAGGCCCGAATTAAGAAGGACAGTATCAAGTCCTCAGAGTTGTCGGTAAAAGATCATACAAACTTAGCACAATGGAAGGTGAACAACTGCCAAAAAATTGGAACGTATCATTACTCAAACGGTACTATTGCTAAGGTATGAATTTCTCTTTTTGTCCATTTGAATTTTAAACTAACCTATTGCAGGCATTCGATCGAAGCTATCGATGGCACCTTTTTTACACAAAGGCCTTATGTTTAAAAGCATGTGTTGCACTCTTTTTCCCTTAGATAGGATTTTATCCCAAATGGGTTTTACCGGCGAGGTTTTTAACAAGGCAACAACTACGTGGCACCTAAGGAGAACTCAACAGTATTGAGTATACAAATCTTGTTTTCAATCAATATCGAATATTGGGGGGAATCACCCTTGGAGGTTATATTTTCGAGGAAAATACATCACGCTAAAGAGGGCCTCTATAGGGAAACTTTGTAATGGGCCAAACGGTCAGATGAACTATGTCCATATAGAATAATCGAGCTCCGACGGAAAAACATGCACACATGTATCAATTATTCAAAGAAGCATTCTTTCTACGTCAAAACACTTTGTGTCTCAAAGAAATCTATTACCATATGAGCTCTACTCTTATAATTCTATGATAAACGACCTAAGGGCCAGAACACAAATAAACCTCGAATACTTGGGGACAGTCATTGATAGTCAGCACGTTCAAGTCATCAAGAACTCGAACTCATAAGACCTCAAAGAGGCATCCCCTTAATATAAAGGCCAAGGCCATCATACTCGGGGACTAACCTTTCGAAAAAATCAAAAGGTTATCGGAAACAAGTCCAAGAGACATACCTGAAGGCTACAACCAAATTAAAGACTATGATCTTATAAAAAGACTAAGGGTGAAATAATGTGGCTCAGAGACGTCTGAATTCCGCCATAAATTAAAGTCATTCGAATAATGTGAAAAATTGATTAAACCAAGCTACCCTTGACAAAAGCAAATGATAAAGGGCTTCGATAAAATTAGCCCTCGAATAATTTGAAAAGGATTTGATAGCATCAGCCTTCGAAAAAACCTCAAGAGGTATTCGATTATTGTTACACAAATGAATTACAAGTGAGGATCCAAATGATCGAACCTTCAAAAAGCCCAATGTGTACAAAAACACATGCTAATACATAAATAATTTTTACTAAGTCTTTTAGCCGAAAAGAGGGTAATATTATGGCCGTCTTAAAGGCCAAATTGACCCAGTTTAAAGAGCCTAACGGACAAACTAAAAGTCTATGAGGCAACCTAAAAGAGCCAAAGGGTTGATATAAAAAAGCCTAAGAGCCAAAATATATAGGGTTCGAGACTTTGCTCTCACTCAACTCGGACTCAAGAGTCCCGACATCCCGAGAACGCATCAAATCAATTTAAGCTTATCTCGAGGATTAACAAAAATCTTAAGAGTTATTAAATTGACAAATAAAAACCTAAGGGTTTATTATGTTCTACGTCCAAACTAATATTTGGATTGATCATTATATAATCATTTTTTTCACAAATAAAAACGAAATGGAATTCAACACAAATTGAAGATGAAGCAAAGATGTTCTTTATATTTATAAGAGAAATAAACACAATATACATCACCCACGAGGGGCCCTTGCACAAAAACACAAAAATGATATAAAAAAACCTAATCTACTTTGGGGGCCACATCCCCGGGAACCACATCTCCGGAAGCTGCATCCTCGAGAACCTCCCTTCGGGGACTTCACCCTCATCTCCTCCACCCTTGGAACCAATAGCGAAATCCTCTTCATCGGAGAGTAAAGTGGCAGCCTCTTCCTCCAAAGTTTTGGCTCTTTCTGCGGATAGATCAAAGCCACGAGTCAAGAACCTCCCCCTCGCCTGGCATGGTTGAGAGCGCATGATAACTTAACTACAGCTTCTATGAAGATCTTCTTTTCCCGAGTGTTAGCAGCTTTGGCGTCAACTCAGTATGAGGATACAAATGCTTCCGCCTCGGATTTGGCCTTCGTAAGATCAGCAGCTGATTTAGCTTCGAGCTCCTCAATTTTTCAGCTACAGGCCTAGCTTTCATCCTTTGCATTTTAGAGTTGGAATTTGATTGAAGTCAGCTGTTCCCGAAGTGCATTTTTTTGGAGGCGAGGTTGTCCATGTGTTGCTTCTAGCCTAGGGTCTCAGCCTCTTTCATCTTGAGCTCCTCCCGAAGCTGTTCCACCAGCTCGCCCTTCTGCTAGAACTGCAAAATCGAAAGTATTAGTCGCCTAAAAAAGTAAGTGCACAACAGACCCTCAAAGGCTATATCACCTTTTCAATGAGCTCGGTCAGTTCTTGACGAGCCTTCACAATTTCAACTTGGAGATCACTGATCCCCCCCCCCTATTTTTTAACATAGAGGATCTTAAGGTTGTCCCTCTCCTCCACGAGCTTCTTAAGTTCCGCTTTGCATTAGGCAAGCTCGGACCGAGATTTGGTGAATGCTTGTTGATAAAGCGACACGACCTTCTCGCAAGGAAGAGAAGTTAGACTTAGAAAGATGAAGATTAAACTCGAAGTAATGAGAGACAAAACTTTCTTGTCTGAGAATCCTTTCGGCCTCCTCAAAAATAAAAGAAGCATCGGAATAGGGACCTTTTTCGATCCCCATAAGACACTCCTGAAAAATATCGTTCCATTCATGGGTTGTTCCCACATCGTGAGTCCCCATGGCCTAGGCATCTCAGAATTGCCATTGGGAGAACACCGACCCTTGCGGTGAGTCATCTATGTTGATTACCCTAAGTGGTTCACTTGGGATATTATCCCATCTTTGAAGAGCCTCGGAGTTAGGCTCTTCGATCTCATCCACCAAGAGCCACCAAGACAAAGCGCACTTTTCCCACCTGATGGCTCAGGGACTTTTCTCGAGCTTCCCTATGAAAATTCTCCTATTCGAGATTGAACCGCCTCTACCACTTTCGGCTCAACGATCTTCGGAGCGTCAGTGCTTCCTTTTTCCTGAGTTACCATCAAGCAGTCGGCATCCTCTCCCTCTTTTTCCTGATCCCAAAGATGTTGGGTTGTTTCTGGAGATAAGGCCACAGTGTCGGCCTTGGGCTTTTGAGCTTTTCTTTTCTTTGGCTTTGGGGAATTTTTAGGTGACCTCTTCTTTTTTTTTCTTTTAGTTGGAAGGCTTTGGTGTCTCTTCTTCACCAGATGGGCACGGGTACGTGGCAACAACGTCTCCAGGGCCTGCATAAAGATAAAGTATGTATTCGCTAAGAAATGTAAGTGTGCAAACAAGAAGACTCTCCATGGTTTTTAGTCTCCCATCGACCTTTGGCCAGGTCACGCCAGTTGCGCTCTGCATATGAAGAAGTAGAGGCCAATTTTCGAACCTAAACCTCGAGGTTTGGGACAGCACGGGGAAACCAAGCAACAGCTATACCATAGGAAAAGGATTAGGTCGAGAAAAAATAGGGAAAGCGAAATATAATGTCACTATCAATGAACCTGTGCTTATGTTTGATGTTCCATTCCTCGGGGAGTGCATCCTCTCAACAAGAATCAGGTCATAGGTCTTGAGTCAGACAAATCGGCTCATTCATCCTTCTCTTCATCGATGCTGGTGAAGAGAGATTTTGTGAATCGACGTTGCAACTTTATCATGCCACCTCGATAAAGATGTGGATTGTATAGCCTGAACAACTGGTCGAGGTTGAAAGGCATCCCCTAGACCTGGCTCGAGAAGTATCTAATCAGATTGACTATGCGCCAGAATGAAAGATAGATCTGGCCAAGAATCACCTGGTATTGCTGGCAAAAATCAAGAATAACTGGAGAGATGGATCTGTATGACCCATCATGAATGGGTACTATACACGCTTAAGTACCATGCCTTATGAGTGGTAATGTCCTCTTCAAGAGAAGGGATCACCACATCTTTGTTACCCAGTTGTAGTCCTTTTTCACCTGCTCGAGCTCATTTTCAATTATCAAGCAGATGTATCGGGACATGGGCTCACATCGGACTTGTGTCGGAGCAGGTTTATCAACCTTAAAATCAGATGTTATTTCGCACGGTGGGGGAATACATTCCTCGATGCCAGGTGGCACCATCGTTTTATTTTAGGATAGCTGTGCTGACAAAGAGGCTTTTACTTTCTAAGGAACAATTTTAGATGTTTTAGTCATGGCGGTTTGGAAATTTAAAAGAGGAGAAAGAGCAGATGATGTAAAAAAGTAAATTCAAAAAAAAAAGATTGAAATGGCTAAAATGATTTCAGGATGATTTGAGAAGTAAAGTTTGTAAAATTGTGAAGTTAGCCTGTTTATAGAGGCCACTTAAACGTGTTAGGGAAGCCGAATAGCCGACCATCACTCGCCTCCAATTAATGACCATGGGAAACTCTGTAGATGCGACCCTTCGGTCACTTTAGTCGCTAATGTAACGAGATTAATATCATGATTGATGCATTGAAGGATCGAGAATCAAATCATTGCTTATCATTTTTGTCACACCCCAAACTTGGGAAGGCGTTGCTGGAACTTAGTGCCGAGCTGGCTCGAGCAAACTACTCTGTAACTCATCATTTTTTTTCTTTTAACTATAGTGGGCCAACATAGCCACAACTTGTAATTATAAGTGGGCGAACATTATATCAATAGACTATCGTTTTTAAAAAATAAGTACATATGGGCCGCCAAGGCTTCTAACATGCCGTACAAAATGAACCTTTGTCTACAAAGCCTCTAAGATTATGTGACATGAAATGGTACAAGATACCAGCCTACCCATAATTCTGTAGCGAAATAATAACACGATGACTGATAGAATTGGCTGCACTCCGAATGAGGTGGAGTCTTACTGGTTCTTCGCTGAATGTCAATCTCGTCTACTATGAGGGCTCGTCAAACTAATTATCAATACCTGCAGGCATGAATTCGGCATCCCCAACAAAAGGACGTCAGTACGAATAATGCATTGAGTATGTAAGGCAGAAGTGAAACATAACAATAAGTCAACATTAATCAAAGTCATATAAGAATCAACCTCAATACCTGAAATGCCACTGTATATGCATGCATATATATATATATATATATATATATATATATATTGCTTCTCTATGAGACTATTTCTATTATCCATATTATATGATGCATCATTGTCCAACTGATTAGTGGTAACTGTCGGAAAACAGGTACCACGAGCTCTCTGTCCCACACATTTATCTAGAAGGGCTTCTTTGAAGTAATAATACTATTTAAATTTTAATATTTATAGAGAAAGAATCGTAATAAATGTAAAAAAAAGGCATTTTTTACCATTGAAAGTGTAAGGTGTCTTGACGTTCTCTTGCCTTGGCCGTCCACCCCATATCCTCACGTGTCATTTCAACTAAAAACTTACTCATTCTTGATATTTATGTTAAATTTTATATTAATTCATTTGATTAAACGTTAAGAGAAAGCTTAAGTTAATCTATCACTTGGAATTCAAGTAAAGTACACTTTACACTCAAATGCATCACTTGCCAATCCCCATTCACTAGCCCCTATCCCAATTATACCTTTTTCCCGTTGAATTTCTGGACTTCCTTTCTATTTTTGTTCTGAACAAATTGTTACATTTTATTATTTCAAAACTCTACAACATAATATTTGTTCTAATAGAAATTGGCTTTGCACGTTTAAAACCACTAGAACTCTTAAAATACACTGAAACTCTTAAGATGCTTTTGATGTGAAAATCTGGGAAATGAGCATTCTGTTGAGATACGAGAAGCTACATGATTTAGCTTTGTATAAACTTGTATATTTTATGTATATTCAGTGTATATTTTCGGTATATCTATGGTATACCTTGTAATTGGGTTGTAATTAGGCTATGATGATTTGTGTGCATGAGCCCACATGTCATTATTTATTTTGGGCCGGATCACCCGACCCCACCCGTCCGTGTGTATTATGTATATATTGTAGGTGAGATATTTTTCTCACCTACCGTATTTCATTCTTTTATTTTGTTCTGTAATAATATTTCTCTCATCTTCCAGAGAGTTCCAAACGCTTTGTCTTCTCTCTACTTTCTCTCTCTACATTTCTATGATTTCTCGGTCTAATATCAATGTTTTCATGGTATCAGAGCCTACGCGACGATCCGATTATGTTTCTCTACATCTTGTTGTCTTGGTTGAACTCTTTTTTGAGATTTTCTAGGGATTTTTCTGAGACCTTATGGTCGATGATGGTTCTGACCTAGATCGGATGCTTTTCCGAGTTTTTCGTCATGATATTTGAGTATATTCTCTTCACCCGAACATTCTGAGAGTTTTTTCTGCTGATTTTGGGTGGTTTCTCGATGACCTATCGGCTTCTAGGGTTTCTGGTGGTTTAACCTAGAGTTCTACTGCTTTCCGGTGGCTCGATTCTCACTCAGTAGACGTTTTGGGTGACTCTCTGACGTTCCTGACCACATTTCCAGTAACGATTTCCAAGGCTACACCTAGGGTTTTATACCTAGGGTTTTCTCTGTTGTTTGAAGGCCGATCTTCTCCGGTCGCGAAGAAGGAGGGTAACTCTGTCCTTATCTTCGGTATTGTATGTGATTATCTGACTCTCTGTATGTGAGCATCTGGTGTTGTCTGTGAATACCTGATTTGGTTATACTCTGTTTGTTGGTTGTTGTGTGTGAATACCTGATTTGGTTATACTCTGTTTGTTGAAAAAATTGTTCCTTTAAGCCGGTTCATTGACTATGGCTTCTAACACAAATACTGGTGCCTCCTCTTCTGTAGACTCTTCCAGTCCCCTTTTTGTATATTCTTCTTATGTTCCTGGGGTCTCTCTCGTTCCCACTCCCTTCTAGGTAGTGGTTATGGGGGCTTGAGACGTAAAATGATTGTTGCCTTATCAGCCAAAAACAAAATTGGTTTTGTTGATGGCACATACTCCCGACCTGCCACTAATGTGGCTCAACAAAGGTTGTGGGATAGGTGCAACAACATGGTGATTTCTTGGTTGACTCCTTCCCTCTCCCCTGCAATTGCTGAATCCGTACGGTACTCTGACACTGCACAGAGTATATGTTCCCAACTCCAGGCCAGATATGGCACTACAAACAGAACCAAAATCTTTGAATTGAAAAGAGAGTTGTCCTACACCTCTCAAGGGTCCTTAGATATAGCTTCGTATTTTAATAAGCTAAAAGGTCTATGGGATGAACTTGATTCAATGTGTGTTAATCATGGTCAAAGGTGTGTTTGTGCTGCAAAGGATAGTATAGTACAGGAAAGTGATGAAAATAAGGCCTTTCCGTTTTTAATGGGTCTGAATGAAGCATATATGGGGGTCAGAAGTAATCTTTTGATGATGCAGCCTCCTCCTTCTCTTGACAATGTCTATAATATGGTCCTCAATGATGAGAAACAAAGACAAGTCCAGTCTTCTTCTCACTTTAATCCAGACTCTGTCTCTTTCAATGTACATACTAATAGGCAGCCTGTTGGATTTAACAAGGCCACAGTGCATGTTCCTCCTCCTCCTTTTAGACAGAGAGTCAATTTTGACCAAGCCAGAGGACCTTTATTCTGTAGATACTGTAAAAAATCTGGACACTTAATTGATAAGTGCTTCAAGATCCACGGGTATCCACAAAGTACCACTTTTAACAAGGGAAGGAGACCTGCTGCTGCTCATCTAAGTACTGGTCTGGATTCTCCTCTTTCTGATGGACTTTTGTCTGTTCCTCAAGGGAATCCTCCTGATAGCCATCAATCTGTTGCCAGAATAGATGGCCAGAGCTCTGTGATACCAGGGTTGAGCAGACAAGATTATGACCAGTTGATGAATTTGTTACAACAGACCAAGTTAGGGGACTCCACTGCTCAAACTCCTCCTCCCATATATGCTGCAAACTTTGCTGGTACTATGTTAACTGAGAACCCTATTTCTGATTCCAAACTTTGCTTACTTACTCATATTAATTCTGTCACCTGGATTATAGATTCAGGTGCCTCTAATCACATGACACATGACAAACAATTGCTTTTTAACATCACACCTTTAACTCTGTCATATCTTGTCACTCTTCCTAATGGCTATAAAGTGAAGGTGACATGCACATGCTCTTTTGCATTGACTCCTTCCATCTCTCTTCACAATGTACTGCTAGTTCCTTCTTTTAAACACAACTTGATTTCTGTTCACAAGTTAGTGAAGCAGTTGCATTGTATAGTTATGTTCACTGAACATTCCTGCTTACTACACATGATACAGGACCCTTCTCTGAGGAGGCCTCTGGATCTTGGTAGAGAAGCTGTTGGCTTATATAAACTGGCTTGGGTCCCTTCTTCCCCTTCTTCCTCTGTTAGTTGTTCCTCTACTTCTGCTTGTCCTGTATCTGCTTCTTGTAATGATAGCAAAGTTGTTGCATTGCCCTCTGTGTCTGTTTCTTGTAATGATGACATCTTGTCTGATAACAAGGCTGTTCCATTGCCTTCACATGTTAATAGTTCCATCTGTAATAATGATTTTACATCTGATATGAATTACATCTGGCACTTAAGACTTTCACATACTCCTTTTGCAAATATGAAATGCATTTCTGGTCTGTCTTTTCCATTTGCTTCCAATCAACCCTTTCCCTGTTCAGTCTGTCCTATGGCCAGAGAGACTAGGCTTCCATTTCCTGATAGTTCCATTAAGACTTCTAGACCTTTTCAACAGATTCATGTGGACATTTGGGGACGTTATCATACTCCAACCTCTTCTGGTTGTAAATATTTCCTTACAATTGTTGATGACTTTTCAAGGGCAACATGGACACACCTACTGGGATCCAAAAGCGATGCTTTTTCTATGCTCAAGTCATTTCTTTCTCTGGTTAGAACCCAATTTAATGTTGTGGTTCAGACTGTTGGAAGTGACAATGCCTTAGAATTGGGCTCTAGCGATGAGGGTATTTCCTTTTTTAGCAGCCAGGGGATCATACATCAAACCTCCTGCCCTCATACCCCTCAACAAAATGGTGTTGTTGAGAGGAAGCATAGAACTCTCCTTGAAACCTGTAGGGCTTTGCTTTTTCAATCTGGCTTGCCAGTATCTTTCTGGGGGATTGTCTGTTGACTGCTACCTATCTACTTAACAGAATACCCACCAGATTACTTCATAATAAGTCTCCTCATGAAATCTTGTATTTCATCCCATACTCACTTGAGGATTTTTTGGTTGCCTTGCCTATGCCACTGTCCCCATCCCTCAAAGGGACAAGTTAAAGCCAATAGCCACTCCTTGTGTTTTCCTGGAATATCCTTTTGGCAAAAAGGGTTATAGATTATATGATCTTGCTTCAAAGAAGTATTTGGTCTCCAGGGATGTCCTCTTTCATGAATCATGTTTTCCTTTTAAATCTGTGCCTCCTTCTGCTCATCCTCCTGCTTCATCTTTTCCCTTTGTTCCTTCTGGAGAACATGATGATGCTTCTAATTCTCCCATTCCCCTCTCTCCTCCCTCTTCTCCCACATCTGTGCAGATGCCTTTTCCTGTCACTGTCACTGTCCCAAATGCTTCAGCCTTTCCTTCTCCTTTCAATCCTGCCAGCTCTCCTCCTGTTTTAGCTTCTTCTCCCTCTATTCCTGCTCCCAGAAAGTCTCAAAGACAGCATAATCCTCCTTCCTATCTTAAGGATTATGTCTGTCAACTTCCTGCCTTCTCTGGTTCTTCTTCCTCCTCTTTGGAATCTGAGCCTCTATATTACTCTCAGGCTGCATCTGTTCCAGCATGGCAAGCTGCCATGAGACAAGAGTTTGAAGCTTTGGACACTAACCATACTTGGGATGTTGTCCCTCTTCCTCCTGGTAAGAAACCCATTGGTTGTAAATGGGTTTATAAAATTAAATACAAGGCTGATGGCTGTGTTGAAAGGTATAAAGCAAGAATGGTTATTAGGGGTGATACACATGTTGAGGGGATTGATTTTACAGACACTTTTTCTCCAGTGATTAAAATGACTTCTGTGAAATGCCTTATTGCTGTGGCTATCAAGAATCATTGGCCCATTTTTCAGCTTGATGTCAATAATGCCTTTCTTCATGGTGATTTGGATGAGGATGTTTACATGAAACTTCCTCCAGGTTTGACAGTCTCTGCTTCTACTTCTGGTTCTGTTTCTACTCCTTCTTCTCCTCTGGTCTGTAAACTCAAGAAATCCCTGTATGGGCTGAGACAAGCATCCAGACAATGGTATGCCAAATTGTCTTCTGCTCTTTATTCCAGAGGGTATAAACATTCTTTGAATGACTACTCCTTGTTCATCAAAGGTAAGCCTGGCTCCCTTGTGGTGGTAGCAGTCTGTGGATGATATCATACTTACTGGGGATGACAATAATGAACTTACTGCTCTAAAACTGTTTCTGGATGCTCAGTTTAAAATCAAAGATTTGGGGTCTTTGCACTATTTTTTGGGCCTTGAGATGTCAGTTGTCCCTTGTGGGATGCTCCTTAATCAGCATAAGTATATTTCTGATTTGCTGCATCAGTTTGACTGTGTCAATGTCTCTTCTGTTGTGTCCCCTTTGGACATCAATGTCAAACTTCATGCTAATTCTGGTGACATCTTGCCCTCTCCTGACCAGTACATGAGTCTAGTTGGCAAGATGCTCTTCCTGACTCATACCAGGCCTGACATTTGTTTTGCAGTTCAACATCTGAGTCAATTCCTCAAATGCCCCAGACTTCCCCATATGACTGCTGCCCTGCATGTTCTGAGATACCTTAAGGGCACTCCCTCCTTGGGTTTGTTTTATTCAGATCATGCTGATTTTTCTGTTACTGGGTATTCTGATAGTGACTGGGCTGCTTGCCCTGATACTAGGCGTTCTGTTACTGGTTTTTGTGTGCTTTTGGGTGGCTGTTTGATCAGTTGGAAATCGAAGAAACAGTCTGTTGTTTCTCTGTTCTCTGCTGAGGCAGAATATCGAGCCCTTAGCAAGGTTGTTGCTGAGTTGACTTGGCTTTCTCGTTTGTTGGTTGACCTTGGGGTCTCTGTTTCTTCTCCTATTTCTGTGTATTGTGATAGTCTGGCTGCTGTTCATATTGCTAACAATCATGTTTTTCATGAACGTACCAAACATATTGAGGTGGATTGCCATTTTGTTCGGGACTTGTTACTATCTGGTTTTCTCAAGCTGCTTCATGTGCCTACTTCTCGTCAGCTGGCCGACCTGCTCACTAAGCCCCTGCATGGCACTTTACTTCTTCCGCTGCTCACCAAGTTGCAGGTGGTTTTCCCCTCCAACTTGAGGGGAGGTGTTGAGATACGAGAAGCTACATGATTTAGCTTTGTATAGACTTGTACATTTTGTGTATACTCAGTGTATATTTTCGATATATCCATGGTATATCTTGTAATTGGGTTGTAATTGGGCTATGATGATTTGTGTGTCTGAGCCCACATGTCATTCTTTAATTTTGGGCCGGATCACCGACCCGACCCGTCCGTGTGTATTATGTATATATTGTAGGTGAGATGTTTTTCTCACCTACCGGATTTCATTCTTTCATTTTGTTCTGTAATAATATTTCTCTCATCTTCCAGAGAGTTCCAAACGCTCTGTCTTCTCTCTCTACATTTCTATGATTTCTCGGTTTAATATCAATGTTTTCACATTCTAATAGCAAAAACTTCCTCCGCTTCAAAATAAGTAATTCTTTTGATTTTTTTTTGTGGTCCAAAATAAGTGATTTTTCCAGATTTTAAGAATGAATTAATTATTTTTTTCTTACATTGTCCTTGGAGTAATAGTGTAGAAATATGTGTTAGGAGCGCTTATGTGAGATAATAAAGGTTAATATGATCAATTCTATTATTAATTAATATTAAAATATAAATTTTTTAATCTGTATAAAAATAGTTAAAAAACCATTTATTTTGGACCGAAGGAAGTATTTATTTTAATTACTGATAACGGTGGTGTGTGAATTTATTTGTACGCATTGTGACTAATTTTATGGTTTAACAGTTATGCATTAGCATAAGTAAACCTTAAACAAATAAGAAAAATAATTTTGATATTTTTGGTTTCTATCAAAATTTGAACCTCATTCCTCGTGATATTTTAGTGACATCTTAACAATAACTCAGTATAATCTGATTTAGTGGGGTCTGAGAAGGTTAGTATGTACACAGATTCTATCCCTAGCCTTGGGTAGAAAGACTGTTTTCAAATAGACGTCCGATATTCTTCCCTCCAAAAACTTTCCATCTTGCTCTTGAATAGACTCGAACTCACATTATCTCGATTGAAAGTGAGGGTTGCTTACCACATAAAAGTACTTGACTAGGGATTTCCATTTTATTATTTTAACCTTGCGTTCGAAGTTTACAAAGTGAAAAAGCTCACAGCTCATACACAAGTCTCTTCTCTCCTAAACCGCCAAACTTCCCAACTAATCAATCTCAGCTCTCAAGTCACCTTCATTTCTTCCTCCTGAGATCTATCTAGAAAGAGAGAAAAATGGCGGAAGAGAAAGACCCAACTTCAGTACCACTGAGTCAAGCCACTGAAGATCCTGAAGACCCCATCAAATCACCTCCCTCTTCCCCTAATTCTTCTACCCGCAAGGTCTGTTTTTGTTTTAAATTGTCAAATGCTGCCCGTCTTTTTTTTTTTTTTGGGTTGCTCCTGTTTTTTGTTAAGTGTTTGATGTGATTTACTCTCTTGCCCATAAATCCAACTGAGATAATAATTAAAAATAAAAGGGAAAATACAACAAATCCCAGCAGAGCAATTTGCCTAGAAGGTAGTAGGTATCCGGAGCACAAGCTGGCCAGGACAATATTATCATAGAAAAAACGCAAAATACAAAAAAAAGGTAAATGGGTATTCTCGTTTGCTATAGGAAGTGCTATTCATGTTGCAAAATTTTAAGTATGAACGCATGGGGAAAAAACAGGAAATGGATGCTTGTTCTTGATATTTTAATTTTTGAGGTCAGATAGTAGTAGTATATATCTACAATATTTGAAGCACCGTCTTTGAAACCGGAAGCTTTATAAGTGTATGGAGAATATTAATATATACTGAAGTCAAACAGGAGTTGATTCCTTAAATGGGATTTTGGTACTTGTTCATCTTATCTGCTCAAGTAAAGAGGTTCGTGAATTGGGGATTTTAAAGTTTCTTGTGGTGTGGGATTATCGATTAACAGGGGCGGCTCAATGAATGGGTGGCCTAAAGCCAAACCGTAATAAAAGGCCCTAAGCTTATTTCATAAAATCCATATACCACTGACTAATGAGCCACACAAGAACTTACTTTATGATCAATAGACCAATCAAACAAGATAAAAGTAATAATAACTAATTTAGAAGAGCTAAAATTAGAAAAGAAAATGGCCAGAAACAAAAACATGAAATTGTTGTGACTAGAGAAGAAAAAATTAGAGTTGAAGAAGGAATGTGAAAAAATATACTACTAAATAAGGAGCAACAACAACAATACCAAATTCAGTATGATTTTACAAGTAGGGTTTGGGGAGATAGAGAAGTTATTTTCGATAGATCCTCAGCTCAGCTCAAGTAAAGATGAAAAGAAATCAGTAGTAACAAGCAGTAACAACAACAAAATAATAAGAAAATAAAATGAAAGAAACAAATCCGTACTAAATAATGAAATGCAAATAAATTTTCTATAATCTACTCGCTCATTAGAATGGTTTCAACCAAATTCAAAAAAGTAAAAAATATATCATTTATGACCTTAAATGGTAATTTATAAATTATTCCATATATAATGTAATAATAATATTGAGGCCTTCTATATTTTGAGGCCTCAAGTGGTGGCTTCATCCGCTTCACTCTTAAGCTGGTGCTGTCGATTAATTAGAGTCAATTTATGCACGAAAAGTAAATTCTAATATTCTGGATGTATAGGAAATGAGCATTCTAATAACAACATGTTGATTTTGATGTGATCAAAAGTCATAAACTTTGTTTCTCTTATCTGCTTTATGGGAAATGGAGTTGGTTATTTGGGTTGGGGGTTCTAGCATCAATTTATGCACGCCAAACATAAGTTCTTGTGTTCTAGTTGTGAAAATTTATGCGATAAAAGTTAGAATCCTCTTTATCAAAAATAAAAGGAGTTCTGTTAGAAATCCTTTCGCTGCTTAATCCTTTATCTGATTATTATGAAATTTTTTGAGTACCTTTTAACAACTTGAATCAAGAAAAGAAGTCCAAACTGGAAAACAAGTGGGCCAAGTCAGTCTAAATTCTTTAGAAAATCCAGGTTCTTTGAAAAGTTGAGCTGTATGTCCGCTAGTCTTTTTCTGACCCAGTACCACTATATATTCTGCATATGCTTTCAAAATAAACCAAGATTGAAAATGAATGGTCAATGTGAGAAAAGATGATTTATAAGATGCAGGTTATTTAGAGTTCAGAGGGTAACAGTTTGTTAGACAGTTGAGCTGTTTTTCTCTAATCCTTTTAATACCAACTTTACTCCTTCATACTTTCAATCTGGAACTTATCGTGCTTTCTTGTGTATATATAATGAGAATCTTGAGAAGAATAGGATATATTTCAGCACTTCTCTCTATAGATATGCCTGTAGGCAGTTCACTTGCAGATGTCTAAATAGTTTTTGATACACCTTTTCAGGCTTGCTGTTATTTTCTTCAAAGCTGGGTGTCTAAGAAGTTTATGACTGGATGGTATTGCTTTTTTGCATCTGTTTCTTTACTTTTTTGATTGGTTCTGCCAAACGCTAACCACTCTAAACTTTGAAATTGCAGTGTAGTTCTCTTCCCAGTAGCGGTTACATTCTTTGTGACGTGGTGGTTTATTCAGTTTGTTGATAGCTTCTTCAGTCCACTATATGAACAACTTGGCATTGACATATTTGGTAATTTCAATATCCACTTTCCAAAAAATTGATAGCTGCAGTTAGTTTTTGCATTAAGGTGGTTTATCCAGCTTCTTGATGCTTAATTGTCCAGTACTCCTACACACTCAAGATCCAACTCGTATTTCATATTCAGATACTTAATCATTGGTCATACCTGTGATTCCACAAGATAATATGGCAAACTTATATTTATATTTGAATGTGTCAGCTGCATGGAAGTCTTTATAAGCATGTACATTGTTTTTATCTCCTTGCATCAAGGAGACAAGGAACAAAAGGAATATTATGAACTCTAACTACTTGGACTGCGGTGAAGAGTCAGAGAGCAATATCAGCAAGAAGAAGCTTTAATGTTTATATATGTATTTTTGGTTGTGTCGTCACGATACTTGTAACTTTCATTATTTCTTTTCATACTAGTAGAGCTTGGATTAAAGTTTTGTTTGTGGTAACTGCGGATTTCGGTAACAGTGGCTCGAAGGAATATTTCCTTCAGCATACAACCAACTAACTATATACAGCTATGCAAGACTAAGGTGCTCGTGGTTGACCCTAGCATAACTACAAGAACAAGGATTGACCATCCTCAGATTAATTGTGCTTTACTTTCTTTTCCCCCTCAATACCATGTTAGTTATAAGAACTGACCCCACGACATAACCTGCTGTTATCAATATTTCATCTTACAAGAAAAACACCTTGTGTTTGCAACTAGCAGTGGTTCCTGCTGATCAATAGGGGAGAGCATGGTATCAATTGCAATAGATTTCTGACCAATTTGTATGAATTGTTTTTGCTCTTAGAAACCGTGATGTTGAGATCAGCATGTACATAAATACATGACTTTTGTTCCCTATTAAAAAAGGACTTCTCTTCCCATGAGTTGTAAATGCCTCTCACTTGTGAGAAAGCAGTTCATTCTATTCTTTATAATCAAATATCTAGCATTTCATCAGTTGTAGTACTTCATGTTTGGAGGTGATGGAGGTCGCTGGTTTTTGATAAATCCCATTATGTTGTGTGTTATCTTTCCATGTGTTATGCGTGATTTATAAATTTCATGTTTCCATGAATTTGGCTTATGTGTTCACACCTTCCTACTTGAATTAAATGTTGTTTTATCCATTGTATATTGGCCAGATCTCCTGATCTTTGAGACTTTGTTGTTGGTGCAGGACTAGGATTTGTCACATCTCTAGTTTTTGTGTTCTTCGTTGGAGTTTTTGTTTCGTCTTGGCTAGGTGCTAGTGTTTTCTGGATTGGTGAATGGATTATTAAGCGAATGCCATTTGTCAGACACTTATATTCAGCCTCAAAGCAGATCAGTTCTGCAGTATCTCCAGGTAAGCTACAGAATTTTATTCCTATGGATAGAAGACAGAGGAAATGAAACTTGCCTTCTCTTTGATACTGGAAGGCAAGTAGTGGGACACATATCGAAGCACTTATGAACCCATCTCTTGCAACTATCAGCCTGAGAGAGGATGGGGAAAGGTGGAGAATGGAGTTATTTCAGGAAAGATTCTGGAAAAATGCCTTTTTTAAAAATAATTTACAGAATATATTACTATCTTCCTTTCATCACAAAAAGGTAGATGACAAAAGAAAGAAAATGAAAGGATAGTCTCTTTCGGAGGAGAGAAATGAATTTCGGAGCTGTGAAGTAAAAAATGTGAATTCTGAACTGAACTTTCATTTGGTGTACTAGACTTTCATTTCAAATAAAACGAAGTGTCGAAAAGCATGGGGATCAGGACCACCGGGACAGATAATACATCAAAATTGTGCTTTGAAGACTATACAACAACAACAACAACCCAGTATAATCCCACTTAGTGGGGTCTGGGGAGGGTAGTATGTACGCAGACCTTACCCCTATCCTTGGGTAGAGAGGCTGTTTCCAAATAGACCCCCGACATCCCTCCCTCCAAGAACTTCCTACCTTGCTCTTTGAAGACTATAAATACTTAATTTGGGGAGTTGAGGTTACTTCATGGAGTATTTTGCTTTTTCTGCATTTTCTTATTAATTTTTGTTCTTGATACTGACGTTTCTTTCTTATATATTCTGCAGATCAAAATACCACTGCTTTTAAGGAAGTGGCAATCATTCGTCATCCGCGTGTGGGTGAATATGCTTTTGGTTTCATAACATCATCAGTTACCCTTCAGGTACTTGTTCTGGATATCAGTTTTTCCCTTGTGATGACATGCTGTAAGGGGAACCATTTTCTTTATCATTTTTAAAATGCATGTTCTCATTTGCTGCTATAATATACTAGATAAAGCTGTCATTTGATCTTCTCTTTAGCTTAATTCAGTATCAAATTGTTCATGTTTTCCAAGTGGTATCTAACAAGGTTTTACTGGGCTATATTCTTTTCCCTCCTAACTTGTAGTGACTCGTAAATACTGAATATCCTTTAATTTGATAAGTGCTGAATGTCCTTTTGATGTGCATAAGTGTAGACATGTAAACATTATTAAATTTCGTCCATACAAAATTTGGAGTAACTTCTGAAATACTCCCTCCGTTCCAATTTATGTGAACCCATTTGACTGGGCACATAGTTTAAGAAAAGAGAGAAGACTTTTGAACTTTTGGTGTAAAATAAAGCACATATATTTTGTGTGGCTATAAATCATTGCATAAAGGTAAATTGTTTTCAAATAGAGAAAGAGCTCATTCTTTACGGCACGGACTAAAAAGAAAATATGTTCACATAAAGTGAAACGGAGGGAGTATTTTGGGTCGAATAATTAATTTGGACTTTACAAATTAATTAGTCCATTTTTAATTTTAAGCCCAAGGTCCATTTCATCTTAAGGGCCAGACTCATGTCATGTGTCAAGTGACATGACATGCCAGTTAACTCAAAGCCAACAAGATGACTCCACGTGTTAAATTATGTGGCAATCCTAGTTGAAAACAGTGACCAATCAAAAGTTGCCAAGTGTCTAAAATGACATGTCTTGGTCAATCACAAGCAAGCTTATCACATAGCTTATGTGATAAGATTGATGACTTACATGAACCAATCAGAATCAAGCAAGAGAGTTCATATGTAGCTGGAATATCCATCCTCTACCATTATAAATAAAGGTGTTACATAACTCTCTGGAGGACATTCAAAGGTGGAGGAGAGCATTCCGCAATTGGTGAAGGCATCCGCAAACAGACCGATCAATCATCAAGTAGAAAGTTTTTCTACAAAGGAGTGGTCAACGAAGTTCTTCCCGGAGATCAAACCGAAACAACAAATTACTGCTCGACGTTCTTGGCGATTAAATATGTCACAAAGAGGTCTACATCATCTTACATTCGAGAAAGACGCTTCTCAAGTCGTCGAATGACGGAGAATTTAGAAAGGAGAATCCAGGGATATATAGAATTGTACTCCACAAATATTTATCAATAAAATCACTTTTTCTTCATATTGTTTTTTTGTTGCAGTTTATTTTCCATACTATGAAAATTTGTTGCGAACAAATTTTGGCACGCTTGGTGGAACCAATTCTGCCCTTCATCTCTCCTTATTGCAAGTTAAAAACTATAAACTTCAGATCTACTGCTACAATGGCCTTCCACAAGTGTGATGTTTCATGCAAAGATGCTATTGTAGCTGCATCTGCTGAGCTAAGTCATGTTGGCCCAATCACTCGAAGCAAGTTTAAGGCTAGTGGCTTGGATGATACCGAATATCTTGCCTTCTTGGAGGTGGCAAAAAAGAGCATATCTCACACGACGTATGCAACCACAATCTTTGGGGGTGACACCCCATTCTTGTTGTTTGACGATTTTTCTCAAACAACCTCCAACCTTGGGGAATTTGAGGATTTGGTGGATTCTCACGTTTCAACGAAAGTCAACGCGTTAATGACTGACACAACTAACTTGGATGAGAAGTTTGCCATGATGGAACAAACTATTGAAGTCTTGAAGAAATCTGTTAAAAACAAAGACCTTCAAATTGCCCAACTCATGAACAATTGGAGGCATATGCACCTGGAGAGTCAAGCCACGTCCCTCCTTGTTCACCTGTCTTCACCTCGCCAGAAACGGCTATTGAGGAATCACTTGCCAAGTTCAACATTCAAAAGGAAAAGCAATCCACTTCAGTTGCAGCGTTAGCTATCCAACAATTGCAAGACATGATAACAAACACCATAAGAGCTCAATATGGCGGACCATCGCAAAGTTCGTTGTACTACTCTAAGCCTTATACTATGAGGATTGGCTGTCTAACCATGCCAACCAATTATCAACTACTAAAGCTGCATCAATTTGATGGCAAAGGGAACCCAAGGCAACATATTGCCCACTTTGTCGAGACTTGTAGCATTGTTGGAACGCATGGTGACATTTTGGTAAAATAGTTTGTTCGTTCTCTGAAAAGGAACGCATTTGATTGGTATATTGACTTGGAGCTCGAGCCCATTGATAGCTGGGAGCAACTTGAGAAGGAATTCCTCAATGGTTTTTACAGTACCCGGAGAACTATAAGCATGATAGAGTTGACAGGCACTAAGCAAAGGTAGGATGGGCCCGTGGTGGATTACATTAATCGTTGGAGGGCGTTAAGTCTGGATTGCAAGGACCTTCTTTCAGAAATATCTGCTATGGAGATGTGCATTCAAGGAATGTACTGGGGCCTTTTATACATCCTATAAGGGATCAAACCATGAACTTTTGAAGAACTTGCGACGCGGGCGCACGACATGGAGTTAAGCATCACAAGTCATGGAAAGGCATCTCCATTTGCTGATCAGAAGGAGTTCAAGAAAAATGTTGCATCTAAGCACCAAACCAAAGTATCTATGGCAGTGAAAGCAACTTCCGTGAAAGTCACCACCAAGCAAAATGTGAAGGAGGATAATATCCCAAAGAGGAGAAACGTCGTCCCACCTTGAAGGAATTAGAGGTGAAGGATTATCCATTTCCAGATTCAGATGTACCCACAATCCTTGATGAATTGCTCGCCAAGAAAGTCATCGATCTCGCTGAATCAATAAGGCCAAAGGAAATTGATAAAGTTGGCAATCCAAAATATTGCAAGTTTTATCGCCATTACCCACAATATAGAGAAATGCTTCGTCTTGAAGGAGAAAATCATGGTTCTTGTAAGTGAAGGAAAAATCATCATAGACATGGATGAGATTGCAGAAGCAAATCATGCAAGTATCGCACTCAAAGAAAAGGAGTGTTCCAGGTTGCAGAACGCGTCAAGCACTACGCGTCAAGCACTGCCTTCTTACAATTTGGAAATTTCGAGCCCCTTGAAGTTGATCTTCCAAGGAAAACTCTTGAAGGTTCACTAGAGCTAGATACTCGATCCAAAGACAAAGACGATGAGGGTTGGACTCTAGTCACGCACAAGAAACGAAGACATCAAGAAGTTCTAAGGCTACCGCTTCCTAAGCTAAAAGTAAAAATAACGATGTGGAGAGGCTACAACTACCAAGAATTGTCAAATCTTCCATTAGCAAGAAGATTAATGGTGCCTTATCCAATTTACAACCATCACATTGCATGAATTCTTTCCTGGAAAATCCCTTCATGGATGTCATGTTAGTGCAACTCATGTAGTTTCTAGTACTAACGAAACAAAGGAAAGAAACGATGAGCTTGCTCCAATGAAAATACAAGAACATCATGATAACAGAAAAGTTGTTACATGTTGTGCAACAATTTCCTTCACAGATAATGACTTGTTGCTGGGGTCTAAGCCACATAACATGGCTTTGTTTGTTGTAGGGTCCATTCGGAAATAGCATCTCAATTGCATACTTGTTGATAATGGTTCGGCTGTTCACATCATGCCAAAGATGGTGCTAAAAAATCTTGGATCTCTATCGATGAGCTATCCAAAATTAACCTAACAATCCAAAGTTTCAACCAAGGAGGATAACGAGCCATATGTATGATTCGTGTAGGATTATCCATTGGTGAGATGAATTCAAACACCCTGATTCACGTCATAGATGCTAAAACATCATACAACTTGTTGCTTGGACGTCCTTGGATTCATGAGAATGGGGTGGTATCATCTATTTTGCATCAATGTCTGAAGTATAGAAGAGATGGTGAAATAGTCAAAATTGATGCAGACATCAAGCCTTTCACTGAGACAAAGTCATACTTGGCAGATGCAAAATTCTACCTTGATTCTTGTGAACCGAAAGTGGAGAAACCATCATCAGATGACAAAACTGATGTTAAGTCAGAAGAGGAAAATGAGGCTCAATGGACTACCACCAATAACAACACGATAGGGGATTCAAGAATTACTAAAAAAAAACAAGAAAATCAAGAAACCTGCGGAAGCTAAAAGAAAATAAAGAAACGAAAAAGGACGGAAAATTAAAGATGGATTGAATTCGAGAAAAGGTTTCTTGAATTCAAGAATCTATTGTTGAAATTGAATCCTAACAACAACAATTAGCTAATAAAGAACTAATCGCCTTGGGTAGAGAATTAAAAACAAGAGATATATTGTGAAACCCTACCCTTTAGAATAACAAGAACAATAATAAGGCTAAACTTATCACCTTTCTTGAATACCTAGAAATGATCTAAGATTTCGAAAGATTTTAATCTTACCACCTTAAGCTGAGTCTTGAAGGTTGAAGAATATATCCAAGAGTAGCAACATAAAAGAGTGCAAGAAAAATCTCATAATTTTTATTGATAATAATCTGAATAATCTCCCTCTAAAAACAAAGAAGACACCCCTTGTATAGGTAGTAGGGGTCACGAAATTAAGCCTAAAAAATAAGGAATGAATGTCCTAAACTACTTTGGACAACAAGTCCAAATACCTTAGGAAAAGGAAAATACTAGAAAGCAATAACCAAATCATTCTTGGAAAGTAATTCCAACAATCTCAGAAAAAGGAAAATATAACCTTAACTAACTATGAAAGAAAATAAATATAGTCCCAAAATATATGAAAATAAGTCCCAAGATTGTGGATTTTGCAAGCAACTTCAGACCAACTTGCACTCAACACCTAGCACGACTATTGTACCATTCTTGGACATCAAATAAGTCCTTTTTATGCTATAAAAACGTGTCTTTACGTAGGACGTCATAGGCTGCAAATTTGGACACATTTTAGGTGTTAAACTGGTTCTATAGAGGCCTAATTTGGACCTTCTTCATAGGATGTTTCTGGGATCTAATCCACCTCTTATTGAATATAAATTTGGGCCATAAAATAATTATAACACCTAAATAACCCATATCCTTTATCCTTAAGTTCTTCCTCCCAACTAACTTCTTTAATCGTTTCTGAAATTCAATGACCTTGTTTTGAAACTTTTTAGCTTGAGATCTTGTTAAAGGCCCTCTTTGAGATTCTAAAGCTTCATCCGTGTCCTTGAATAAATTTGAGCTTCGTAGGATGCTATCAACCCACAAGCTGCGTAAGAAGGGAACGGAAGAAGTCTCCATTAAGCTGTCATCATCTGAAGGTGACATACAAACAAAGACTGAGGTGCATCTGGTTTTTCGCTAAGTTCCACGTGAGCGTCGAAAGAAAGGGCAACCTTTGCGTCATCCTAGGAATGTACTCCAAAGAAGCAAATGAGTCACAAAGATATCCAACATTTGAAGGAGCATATGACTGTCCCAGTTGCACATGCTAAAGGCAATCTCTAAGCTGATAAAATAGAAGGGCACTATGATCCTAAGGCCTTTATACTGCTTGAAAAGTCTGGTTATGACTTCTCCAATCCATCACGACTAGGAGAACTCAAAGACGAAGTCACCGGTGAAAGATACATGGGCTCAATGAGTCCTAAATGAAGTTGAGAAAGCAAGGCACTACGTCGCCACTCCAAAGTTTGGGTTCGGGTTCAATTTGGTAGAGCCACTTCGAATTTCATCAAAGACAAGTAAAAAGACAGCTTCATCACAATATACCTCGGTAGAGGAGATGAAGGAAGTTAAGGGCAAGAAAATAAAAAACGGGCTTCTGTATTTGATCGCATTGGAGGCTCAACCCATTCGGTCTCGGTGTTTGAAGGCTAAGTCACAAAGGTGATTCGTGTATCTTCCAAACATCTAAAAGAATTTTCCACTACCTCAAACACCTCTGTCTTTTGTCGCCTAGGGACCACAAGGAAGTCACCATCTAGAAAGATACTATCAAAACATAAGGAGCAGTCCATGAGGAGCGGGATCATTCTGAAGTTGTTGCTGACAAAGAGTTGGTCCGATCTACGGAAAATTTCTGAAGCAGTACTTCCCATGAAAGTCACCTATGCTCCTCGGTGTACGAGCCTAAACTGCAAGTCATGATGCTCCTCGATGGACGAGCCTAAACTGTAAGTCAGGACGTTCCTTGATGCATGAGCCTAAATTGCACGTTGCTACACTCCTGGCCCACATGAATCTAAACTGTGTACTACCTAAAAAAAAGTACGCTAGGTTGAAAACCTCGCAAGAGGCGGCCTGGGCAAAAATTAGGACATAAAAAAAAAACTCATCCCTTTGAATTACGTTATGACTTGATCCTCTTCACCGAGGTACGTAGGCAGCTTAGACTTCCATTCCAAGTTCAGTCACATGCGTTTTAAAAAAAATAAAAGTTTGATATCATTGGATTATTACATTAATTCTTCCAAGTGTAGAGGCACATATCTATAAGGAAATGGAGACGATTTGCTAAAATGTAGAGACGATAAGAACTAGACATTTTTCGATACAAAAGCCTGAATCATGAAGATGATCATAAACTAGGCTTTGTTGCCGACGTGTCTAAATGCTTTTCCAAGTGAATATGACGTCTCTACATTTGATGCCATCCTCAATTGCTGGTTGAAGGTCCCAATCACCATTGGAGCCACCATTGATGAACTTCAAGACTATCATCAAATCAAGTGCAATAGTTGATGGGTGGCTCCACATCGTTTATGATACCTCAGTCTGATATCCAGACTCTTTGAGCTTCCTTGCGAGTTTGCAAAAGAAATAAATGAAGAGATAAGATTTGTGACGCACATATCAAAGCTTCTACATGCAAGACTGTAGAGTCAATTTGAAGAAGAAAAGAACATTTGTAGGACAACTCAGAGAGCATAGAGCTGGAAAGCAAGCTCGACAGACGACAAGATCAATTTTGAAAAACTACTGCAGTCAATCTTGAAGATGTTCTGCTCCTAACATTTTATATGTTGTAGATTTGGATGTCTAGTTTGTAATAGCACAAACCGCTTGCAATTTGGAGGCCCCGAGCTCAAGATATGATTTTTTCACCGGAACTACACAAATCTGAAAGTTACTGCAGCTAGGTGGACTTTGAGAATTTTCTGTTTCTAGCTCGGAAGGAGTTCTGCCACGAAACTCATATGTATTGCAGCTCTATTAGTGTACTTTCTAACGGCGCAAACGGATCACAATTTGGAGCCTCCTAGCTCGAGTTATGAATTTTTCGATAGGAGTGTGCAAAGCACAAACAAATGTAAGATGGACATCAATCAGGAGCGACTTCAAAGTAATATCGCGACCAATCTAAAAGGATTTCTTGACGCAATATTTTCAGGTGTTGTAGGTCTCGAACTTATCTTTCCGATATTTTCAGGTGTTGTAGCTCGAGATATGAATTTTTCGATAGGAGTGTGCGAAGCAAAAACAAATTCAAGATAGACATCGATCAGGAGCGACTTCAAAGTAATATCGCGATCAATCTAAAAGGATTTCTTGACGCGATATTTTCAGGTTTGTAGGTCTCGAACTTATCTTTCCGGTGTTGCAGGCGTCTTGGGATTCCGACACCCTTAGCTTGAGACATGAAGTTCTCTACAGAAGTGCACAAAACTGGATTGCAAGTGCAGCAGACGTTAGGAGCAATTTCAAACTACTGTTGCGGGCAATTCGAAAAGAGTTCGTCCATGATATCTTCGAGTGTTACAGAAATTATAGTATTTTTCCACGAGTGCACACAAAGCTGAATAGGAGTTCGACAGACAAATGGGTGAATTTCAAAATATTGCTGCGGCTAATCTGCTAGGAATCCTTCCATGCTGTTTTGGGGATTTCCTTATATCTGAGTCTTCTTTCCAGTGGCTCAGACGGCTAGCGGTTTGGATGTTCCTAGCTTGATATACGTGCGTTCCCATGATAGTATGTAGTGCCGTGAAACCGAAATGACAGACTTGTGCATCGCCTTCAAAAGTTCATTCCGACTTGTCCGGATGGAATTTGGCCCTAAATTTTGGATATGTCGCAATGGTGCAAGTTTTGATTCTGCAGAACCAAGCAGATTACAGTTTGGACACTCCTAGGTCGAGATACGATTTTTTCAATGCAAGCATGAAATGCTATGAAGTCAAAGTAGCAAAGATGCGCCAGGTGCTTGCTCGCTGAAGTTGGAAAGGCCTACTTCAATTGTCTTTCTCGTCAACCTGCAAAGATACGATATGGCACATGTTCTCTCAGGCAATGATGAAATACGATCTCTTGAAGCCTCCAAGAGTGGGGATTTTATCGCCGAGGTTGAAAGGATACTTCATGTGATATTCTCGCCAAGCTGCAAATAGACGAGTGTTTCACTGCAAGTCATATAGGCATCTCGTGCATCTCTTAGGGAAATCGAAGACCGTCAGTACTCTTTCATAAGCCTTCAAAAAATAAATGCTTCGAAAGTTCTCGATGCCAACAACACGAAGTTTCTGTAGATACGTTACCAGCGATACAAGGATGTTGATTCCACATGATTGATTGGCGTCACGGTATGAAGTTTCAATTTGTCAGTAAGTATCGGTACAAATGGCACGATGCTTCAATTCGTCATGAAAAACATCGTCAGCAGCACATTGTAGGAAATCAAATGTTCGAGCACTGCTTTGGTTTGAAATCTATACAATAATTTCCATTGGCCACCTTCAAAAAAGAAGGGGAAGTTAGCATGAATATAAAGCGAGCAAAGAAAGGTTAAGATTAGGAAAATAAAGTCAGTATAGAAGCAAAAGTTGAGGCGCAGATGGTGGCTGTGGAATCCTGAAAATTGGGTTATGGTACAAGGATAGGTCTGACTCCCTTTTATGGGCGCAGAAGTTTACTTGTAATCTAACTCGGAAATAGCTCCATGGGTTATCAAGTGTACTAAATCGAATCCAAATGAAATATGGTAACAACACACACATTGGCGTGAAGTTTGCGGAACCGATTAAATTGCAATTTTAGTAGCTTTTCTTAAGCTGGAGTTGCGTTTCATGCTGTTTCTTTAAACCGATTTATGAGAGCGAAGTCGATAAAAAAAACCAAAAAAAAAAAAGGAAAGGAAATGAATTGCTTAAAGCCACGTAACCACTGTTGCAACTGATTTACTGTGGGGAGCTGTAATGTGCACTAAGATATAGACTTGTTCTTAAAATCAATTCTCCTACTTACAAGTTCCAAGCATGATCTAGTAAAGTCCTTACAAATAATCCTAATGTGGAAATTGGACATCCATATACGTGCAGATATTCTCTAAACATATGGATTATATGTGGGACTTTGCCAATTTTTTTCTAAAGAGTCGAGCAATATCTAAATAATAAGATTCTTGGATCTACCGGTACTTCAAATTTTGTTTTTACAGTTAATCAAGTCTACTTTTAACAAACTTTGAAGTAGCGGACATCGGTAGACATGTAAAAGTTATTAAATTTAGTCCATACAAAATTTGGAGTAACTTCTGAATTACTTTGGATCAAATAATTAATTTGGACTTCACAAATTAATAAGTCCATTTTTAATTTCAAGCCCAAGGTCCATTTCATCTTAAGGGTCAGACTCATGCCATATGTCAAGTGACATGACATGCCCAGCCAACTCAAAGCCAACAAGATGACGCCATGTGTTAAATTATGCGGCAATCCCAGTTGAAAACAGTGACCAATCAAGAGTTGCCAAGTGTCTAAAATGATATGTCTTGGCCAATCACAAGCAAGCTTATCACATAGCTTATGTGGTTGGATTGATGACTTACATGAACCAATCAGAATCAAGCAAGAGAGTTCATATGTAGTTGGACTGTACATCATCTACCATTATAAATAGAGGTGTTACATGACTCTATGGAGAACATTCTGTGTTGGAGGAGAGCATTCCGTAATTGGTGAAGGCATCCGCCAACAGAGAGATCAATCATCAAGTGCAAAGTTCTTCTACAAAGGAATGGTCAACGAAGTTCTTCCCGGAGATCAAACCGAAACAACAAAGTACTGATCGACGTTCTTGGAGATTAAATATGTCACAAGGAGGTCTGTATCATCCTACATTCGAGAAAGACGCTTCTCAAGCCCTCGAATCACGGAGAATTTTAGGGAGGAGAATCAAGGGATACATGAAATTGTACTCACAAATATTTATCGATAAAATCATTTTTTCTTCATATTATTTTTTTGTTGCAGTTTATTTTTCATACTACGAAAATTTGTTGCGAACAATAAGTTTTTAGACTTGGGAACCCGGCATTTTCCTATGATAATCCCCTAATGTTCTCTCTCTCTATATATATAGAGTGTTAGAGATGAGAAGCAGAAAGAGCGACTACTAAAGTAGCAAGCATTTTATAATTTTGTTGGCTGATATCAATATTCAACATTTACTATTTTCTGGATTGCAGACAGATGAAGGGGATGAAGAATTGTGTAGTGTTTTTGTTCCTACAAACCATTTGTATATTGGTGATATACTTTTGGTCAACGCCAAAGACGTTATACGACCAAATTTGTCCATCCGCGAAGGCATTGGTACGTTTTCTGGCTTTTGATGATTCGTCCTTAATATGATCGCTCCTTGTTTGGTCCCAATAGCTTGGTGACTAGCTGAAGCATGCATCTTATTTAATGATCTTTAGTTTAGTAAATCATCTATCTTTGTAAAAGTTATGGTAAAGCTATGTGCAAATGCCTCTTTGGCCGACCCCGTCATGCATTATACTCACATGGAAGATCAAGGTATCTGAGCAAGACATTGATGTAAATGAATTTTGGGTTTGTTAATGAAACTGTTCTCAAGTGTTTCTAACATTGAAGCCAAAATGCAGAGATCATTGTTTCCGGGGGAATGACGATGCCACAAAGGATTTCTCATGTGGAAAGGGTTGCACGACAAAGCGAAAGAATCCCACTGAATAGAATTAAGTAACAATGGTGATGAATATGGTGAATGTAGGATGTTTGTAATTAATTAGTATGGTGGGACTGTGTTGGTGTTAAGGAGGAAGAGATCATATGTGCATTGCTGTCTTTCTTCTTCAGTTTCTTATTATTACGTCTTTCTTTCTTGTTAAAGGTTTAAATTCCTATCACACTTCCAGGGAATGAAACATCCAACCAAGATGTGTCAGTTCATGTTACCCCAGCTGGGGTGAGTGTTAAAATATTAGTAACTGATCGCAGTATATATATTTTAAATAACTAGCTTTACGCGACGCATGTATCTATATTAATGAGTATATATATTTTTTAAAATTACGCAAATATTATCAAATTATGTATTTGTATAATAAAAGTTAAAGAATTTTAAAAATTTTGAATATTTCCATATAGTTAGCTTAATAAATAAAAAAAATCATGTTCAACATTAGTTTTTAGATGTTTTGGTCTAATATAGAAAAGAAAACACAAAAGGGAATAAAAAAGTTGGTCTTATGGCTTCTCAAAAATTAATATTGTAAATCTAAAAAATGATATTATCTTATAATAAAAAATTTAATATAAAAAATGTAGTGAGGCATCGTCATTTTTTGGACTAAATACAAGAAAAAAATGACAACTTATTATTTACAATACATATTTTCCTTATTATTTCATCCTTAAATTTCTTATAAAAATACATATGATTTATTAGTATAATTTCGATATATTTCAGTATCTTTATTTTTGTCTTATTTGATTGAGTTTGTGCTTTAGCGTGTAAAAGCTCAACAAAATCTTTAACGTACACCATAGCAATTATTAATATAATTATATTATTTTCGAATATAGTCTTATTATTTGTAAACTTAGTTATATATATAATATTTTTACTCGTCCTAATATATTTATAGGATTGATTTACAATGTGTAGGAGACTTCAATTGTTATGAACTTGAAATTATAAAGTCTAAAAAATAATTATGACAAACAGTTTAATATATAAAAAAATATATTGAAGCTAACATTAGTAGGACTAAATGCCAAAAAAAAAACATTAAAAATGACGACTTATTTATAATATACCTTATTTTTTACTATTTCATCCTTAAATTTTTCATAAAGAAATACGTGCAATTTATTACTATTAATTTCGTGATATAAATTTATTTATCTAATTTATGCTTCAATTATCCAATTTGACTTGTGCTTTAACATGTATAAATTTAACAAAAAATTTAAAATATCTTATGGTTTATTATTACTATAATATAATTATAATTATTTTAAAAATTATATTCCTATATTTTGTAAACTTATTTATATATATTTTTATTAGGTTTATAGGTTTTGATTTACGATGTATAGGAAACTTCAATAGTTTTTAATTTAAAATTAAGTCTATTCTTTTTTTAGTAAATCTTAATGCATGTGTATTGTACCCTTTAATTATTTTAAGTTATTTGTTGTAAAGTGGATAGTGATAAACTTTTGAAGCATTCAGGCTATAGGAGAACATCTTTCATTTAAGAAAAAAGAAAGAAAAAGGAGTTCTAATTGCACAATACTTTATCTGCTTTCTACTTATTTTCTTTCAATTAATTTTCTTTTATTTTATTAAAATAGTAAAATTTTAAAGAATTAACTGGCAATAACTCTATACAAAGACAACACTCCTAAACCTTATAGGAGTTCAAAGTGCACGTTAGTTCCTACTTTGATTTTGCTAGAACATTTTTTTTTTTTACAAATATGGTATTATGTAGTTTAAATAAGGAAAAAGATAATATAGAAAATTTTGGTGATTTTGAAGTCCTAAATATTAGGAAAATAGTTAAATGACAATTTTGTCTAGTGTGTACTTTATTTTTAAATAGTAAAAAAGGCGAACGGTATTTCGCTAATAGCTTTCGTGCTTTTAATATAGTATAGATGGATGGATAGAGATATAGATATAGATATAGATATAGATATAAATATAGATATAGATGTATAATTATTAATCTGAATTTTATGTTTTTGCTGAGTTAACTTATAAATTGAGCGAAGTTCTTGTAATTGTTACTTACCGGAAATCAGATTTTATTAGATTTTAGTGGTCATTTGGTTCATTCACTAGGGTTGTAAAGTAGCGATTGTAGTTCCTCCACCTATCCCCAATGGAAAAGTGAGTGATCTGTCCCCTGGCGGCTGGCGGGGATCATAGGAAGGATGACGAAAAATTCTTTGCAGGCCATCCCGTGAAAATTTTTGTTTTGTTTAAGGTACAAGTATCTCAGTTTATGACTTTAAAGTCAATTCTGAAAATGGTCTTTCTATTGTAATTATGGAACCATGGAATTTAAAAGAGTATTAATCTTCATAATCAAAATCGAAACTATACTGGAGTTGGTGCACTTATGTATGAACTTCCAGCATATTATGCTGGAACTCCAACACGCGGAAAATTCCAACATAATATACTAGAGTTTGAGCACATGTGTATGAACTTTCAACATATTATGCTGGACCAGTATATTGTACTAGAACTCCAGTGAAGTAGCGTATATTATGCTGGAGTTCTAGTATAATAATATACTAGAGTCCTAGTATAATGTTATAGTGGAATGTTTTCCGGATTTTAAATAGTATTTTTCGTTTAGATTTATCTTTATATAAAAAGTAGTTAAATTTCGATTACTTTTGAAATTGTAGCTATTATTCAATGACCACTTATAAATATGACTATTTTTTAATTTTTTTCGGAAAAAATAACATCATATAACCGCTCTCAAAATGATTTTTCTACTGGTATAATCTCTGTTCATGAAACCCCTAATGAGAGAGTACAAATTCATTGTTTCCTTGATCTCATACCTAAGGATGTTATGCTATTAGCAGTAAGAGTATGTGGCTCTTAACCTGTGATAGCCTCAGTGAAAATATATTAGTCCAAGGTAACTGATCACTATTATTATAATAGTTTTAAGAAGATATACTTATTTGTTTTTTTAGTTACTTTGATCTCATTATGGCAAATTGTTACTAGAAATGCATGATAAAGACAGTAGTAAGCATATTAGTATGAGTATTCATATTAACTAGTATTGTTACTAGATGCATGCAGTACCTTTTAAGTTATACTATGGCTGGTATAATTTAGTGATTACATAATATAAGGTAACTAAACATCTTGACGGTTTAGACATATTTTAGTGTTATAATATACAATTTTCATCAAGGTATTATAGTAACTTTATTTCACATTTGTGAACTAGTTCGCTTTGTTTAAAAACTACCAAACATAACATTTGAGTTGGGTTACAGAGATGTTGATATCTAATTTTTGGCCAACACTACTTTTATTGCTTATGTAGCGTGGAATAATTATTTCACATGTCATCAAATATGATAATATTGGTTGAGGGTAAGACGGTGAATTCAAGTTCCATCGTACTATGAGGATCATTATGGTAATTATAAAAAAGAGAATAATAAGGGTTATCAAAATAATCCTTCAAAGATGAAGGAATTATGTATCAATATGATCCGTAAATATGAAGCACACTCAGACGATTATAGTTCATTTTTTAAAAGAAAGCGACTTGTAATAAGTATTACAAATGCAGACCAATTATTCTTGAAGTGAATGTGAAAATATATATGTGATAAAAATTATGCACAGGAATGTATTTATGCATGGTTGAATAAATACGACAATTCACCTTTAAGGGTGGTTTGAGAGAAAGAGAGATCATGAACATTACTATGTGGTTACATGAATATGTCGTTGGTCGTGTACATGTAGTACGCCGAAAATATTTCGCCATGCCAAATAGTACGCTGTTAATATTACGCCGAAAAATTTATTAAAGGCAAAATTAAAGCAAGAAATGATTTTGCTTATGATGATTTTGACCATGACAATTATTATGATAAGACAATTTTCTTTGTGGAGGAAAAATTTATCACTTGGATGATGTTATGAAAGATCTTGTAATGCAAAATTATTGAGAACACCAGAAGAGCGAATTTGTTACTACCGAATAAATAAAATTATTCATGGCATTGGTGGTAATAAGTCTCAAAAGATACTTTTTGAGTTTCAAATGTATTAGCCAAAGTGGTTGGCATATTGAGACTATAAATGAAAGCAAGATCAATTATTTTCATATTACTATAACATACCGGGTAAATATGAAGGTTACCCGATTTTTTTCTACCTGTACCACAAATGTATAAGTATGATATGAAATCACATGCCATAGTAAATTAAATATTTACTGAAATAAATATCAGTTGGCATGACCGGTTGGCCATCCCGGTTCATTGATGCGAAAATTAATTAAGAATTCACATTGGCATATATTAAAGAAATATAAGATTCTTCAATAATTTTCTTGCGCTGCTTATTCTCATGATATACCAGTTAAGGTTGAGACTGAATCCACTGATTTCTGGAGCGAATAGAAGGTGATCTATATATAGAGGTCCAGTCACATGCCATATGGATCGTTTACTATTATATGATTTTAATAGATGCATCTATTGTATGGTCACATGTGCGTTTGTTATCAACTTGCACTTTGATTTTTGCAAGGTTGTTTGCTCAAATTATTAGAGCACAGTTCCAGAATATATATTATGATAATTTATCTTGATAATGTTGGTTTAAATTCAAGTTGGTTTAGCAGAAATTGTATGCCTCCAATTATAGCTAAACCATTGGTTATGAGAACAAAACTCCCAAATAGAAATTTGGTATGAGGTGTATTATTTAATATACAACAATACTTGTACACATTTAGCCAACAAATTATGCTAAATTCTCCACATCACAATTGGTTCACGGTCAGGAATCAAATATTCTCATCTAGAAATATGGATATGCTATATGATTTAATTGTGCTGCCATAATGTACAAAGATGGGTTTACAAATAAAGTTGAAAAATATGTTGGTGATCCTGACATTAGGGGAAGAAAATAGGCAGCTGAAAAAGTGATACATGAAATGAATTATTATGAATACATCTAGATCCTCGTACAAGAAAATGTGAACTTGAAGTTCAAGTGACAATTTATTTCTAAAATATTTTCAAGCACATTGTTGACCCAAAGTTAAATGTCATATTCCAGCTGCTAATGCTCCAAATAGAATAACGTCCATGATGGATAGAGTTTATGGCACACATGAAGTATAATAGACAAATCAGTTCCAAAGATAAAACTCCTTGAAGAAGGAGGGAGAAAATGATAAAGATGGTCATAATAAGGAGGCAAGTGCTTTATAAGAGCACCATGACATAACATTTTATAATATCTCATGGGAGAGGTTCAGGTACCTGAAAATAATGAGATCTCGATAAGTTATGTCTTTATTGTGCGATGATGGAACCGATGTAAAATGATCATCGACGATGTTGTTAATATACTTTACGCTCAATTTTATTAATATTGATGAGGATCTTGAGCTCAAATCTGTCATGAAATTTGAACAAATAAATGTTTGGCCAAATGAAAATACGCAATTAAATTGACTTCACCTGAAAAATGTGAAGTTGGACGGATAGTCCCCATACCTGAAAATGAAATGAAAAATCAAGTCGATAGACATAAAGACGACTTGTGGCATAAAATTTTCGTAAATATCCTAGTATTATGAGACATGTTTTTCTAATTGGAATAGAGTCATTTCAGATTTTGGTCTGACAATGCATTTGATATGCATATAATGAAAATACTTGAATGATTTAAATTGTTCTGAAGCATATTAAGGTTCCCAAGAAATTTATTAGATAAATCTTCGACAGATCCTTATGTAGATTAGAGCGATCATGACGTACGTAATTTATTTGTGTGTCCAGTGCAATTGGTGCACTAATATATCTGGCTAGAACCACGAGTATAACAATATGCTAGCAAGATATTTTATTCCAATGTAGAGATATTGAAATACAATTAGTATATCGCTGACCGAACAAAAAAGACTATAGCTGCGGAGCTCTACCGCGGACCACAAGAAATAAAGTGCGGTGGCAAGGTCCCACGGCGGACCGCAAGAAATCAAATGTGACTGCAAAGTTTCCTCTGCGGTCGCACAAAATCATTGTGGACCGCACAGGCAAGAGATCTGCACCTTCTCTGAACCTGCAACATCTATGTTCTAAGTCTAAAATACCCCAGAACCTATTCGAAACTCACCCGAGCCGTCGGGACTCCAAAAGAAATATGCATTCTAACTCAAAGATATCATATGGACCTACTCGTGCGATCACATCATCAAACTAACATGTAAAATTATGAATTAAACCTCAAAGCTCATCATTTTTATCAAGAACACTTAAAGTTCATAACTTCTCAACCGGAAGTCCAACTCACGTCAAATATACTCCATTTTGCACCAAATTTTACAGTTATCATTTAAATATTATAACAAGTTTGTATCAGTCTCCGGAACCAAAATACTGACCCATACCAATAGTTTCAAATATTAATTTTTTTCTTCATTTCTTAGATAATTTAGTAAAATAATTTCTTTCAACAATTGATTTCTAAGTCTTGGAGCCTAGGATTCATTTTCGGGCAACCCAAGCCCCATATTTTACAGCGGATCTCCCGTGATCGTCGGAACACGGATCTGGATCTGGATCTGGTTACTCAAAATATTGATCAAAGTCAACCGTAAATAAATTTTAACTCTAGAAATTTTTATTTCTTATATTTTCACAAAAAAGACTTTTCGGATATAAGTTCAGACCTAGCACACAAGTCGAGGTGAGGTAAAAGAAGGTTTTTAGGCCTCAAAATACTAAATTTGTTTCTAAAACAAGTGATGACCTTTTGGGTCATCACAATTATAATATATGTTCTCTATAACAATACTTTACTATAACATCTAAAAATATCCGAAACAGTCAATACTATTATAGAGAGGTTTGACCGTAGAAGAAAAGAAAAATGAAAAATGTTTAGAATGATCTCGCAGCTTTACGTGATGTACCAGGGGAAAACTTATGTTTCAATATGTTGCTAAAGGATTTTATTTTTCTTTCTTTTTTCCCTAATCTCTTGCCCTTAAATTTTAGAATTTTGACACAGTTATTTATAAAAATAAAATTATTTATTTTTGTTTATTTATTTATTTTTCTACCCAAATTAATTATATTTCCTATTCATAGTAGGTTTTGTGAGAATTTTTTTATTCTCTAATTTCTATGCTTCTTTTTTTTTTCTATGCTTCTTTTTTTTTCTTTTCTCCTTTTCTTTTTTACTCATTTTCTTCTTATTATTTTTATTTATTCCTTTTCTAATTTTATCTAACTTCTTTTTTATATTCTTTTTCTCTTCATATCTAATTTTATTTACTGTTTTCACCATTTTTGTTATTCCTTTTTTTATATTATTACTAAAAAAATTTAAATTGTGTACCAATTAAATGTAGTTAATATAACCAAAAAAATATTAACTAACATATGATTTTCGTATAGTATATAGCTATACTAGCAGGGTATACAATTGTATGCAAAGAGTTAAATTTTTTTAATTCAATTAGTAAACTGAAATAATATCAATTGTCTATAAAAATTTCAAAAAAAAATCTAAAAAGACCTAATTGTAAGAGTATAACGTTACATTACATATCATACTATAATATATATTTTTTTTTCATTTTTAATTTGGGTCTCACACTGGGTAAATGCTTAAAGCAAATTAAAAGGGAAAAGACAAGTGAATTTACGTGTAATATGTATACTATTACAATATATTGCATATTATTACAATATACTATAATAATATATTGTATACATAATAGTATACTGTTGCAGTATAACTATATACACATATAGTATATTGTATACTGTAGCAGTATACTGTTAGGTAACTATGTTCTTTTTCGATTATTACAATATACCAGTGCAGTATATTGTCAGTATAATAGCATACTACTATATACTCCTACAACATATTGTGTACTATAGCAGTATACTATAGTTGTGTTCTTCTTCGATTTTCAACTGAAAATTTCGATTTCAATCACCTTAAATCAGCCTCAAATGCTATCAAATTTCAGTATGAACTTCCAGAAGGTACTATAAATAATATTTAATAACACCCACTTTGAATCATACAAGAAATTTTTAAAATATAATTTTAAATTCAAGGGCCAAGGCAATGGCAAGAGCTAGGGAAAGAACAATCAAGAAAAAGTGGAGCAGAATTGAAACTAGCCAGAGGTAATTTTTTCAGATAATTAGATCTAATTTCTTTTTGAAGAATGATATAAGGGAAATGGAAGAGTTTGTCCTAGTCTTCTTCACAGAAGCGAACTTTATCCAAGTCATTGACATCTGGGTGTGTCAAAAGGAAGAGTTTGTGTGCAAGAACTACCTCGGGTTGTTGTATTCCTTCTTCCGCATCCACGACTACCTTTCTTTGCCATTTCTTGATTTTTTTGTTCTGCTGTACTTTCAGATGCCTCTGTGAAGAAGAAGAAAACGAGAAAAATCGGGTAATAATTTGGGCCACATGGATAGGAATAGTAAATAACTTGAGTATGTGCATTAAATGGTAAATAGTTTAAGACTAGTGGATATAAAGTGAGATTTTCTCAAAAATTTCTTGCCTCTTTACTTTTGTTTTTTTGCTAATTACTTAAATATTTATTATTAAATATGGAGTATTTTATTTTTTACTGACAGTTATGTTGGTGCTCCGTTTCTTTGTTCGATGAAATATTCCTTTTACAAATTCAGTCTTAATAAAATTACCTTGATATTTTCTCTATCTATATCCTCGTAGCTGTGTGATTTAGAATTTTTTATAAAGATATAAATCTCGATTTCGGTTGTTTTCATTATATCAGGGCCCGACATTAGCTCAGCTGATGCTTTCCATCCTGGTTTTGATTTGGATTCTCATGTCCAACATCAAAGTTCACGATAATTATATCATTATCCAAGTAATTACAATGTGTTATCTTTTTGTTATTCTTGAATCTTGTTTAAGTATTCCAATGCTTCTTCAAACACTGAAATTAATCTCAAGGTAGCTGGCACAATAATATATATATATATATATATATATATATATATATATATATATGGTGCTTAAAGTGTTAGAACTTGCATTAACTCTCTAAACTTGCACATGTTTGTCATCTCGATTATTGAATTTACGAATTTTTCATTTAAACACTTCACTCAATTATTTATATATTGATAAACCATTCTGACTATTGGTCATAAACCATGTGGCGTTAGTAATTTCTATTTGGGTGAAAGTTCAAACTTAAAAGGAGCGTGAGAATAATATTTTCATTTATTTAAAAAGAGCTGAAATTAAAAATTGAAAAGACAAAGATACAAATAAGAAGAAAAAGTTGACTTTCTTTCTCCTCCACCACCTCAATATTGAATTCTCTATTGGCAGGGGGTGCTGCCGCGATGAGAAGTAAAGAAAGATTTTTTTTTTTAATTTTAACAAATTGACAAAAAGTGATTGGGGCCTACAAACTACACATGTCAAAATAAAAGATTATAAATATGATGTGTTAGTCTTGTCATAGGGATTTCAACTGATCCTGTTTATTATTAGGTAGAACAATTTGATAGACAATTATATTTATTTATACTTCTCATCCCGATTTCTGTACTCAATAAAGTTTCATTTGAAATTGAGTATTTTAAACCCATTGGACTCACATGGTCTTCAAGTGCCCTGACGTGGATGATACATTAGTATCCACATCAGCTTTTTTGTAACACATTATTATTAATTTTTTTATATTATTTAAAATTATAATTTATTTCTTTTCCATTCGACCATCACCTCCATCAATTTCTTTGATAAATAGCAAAAGAGTATGCTTTTGAGTGTTATTTAATCTTATTTGTCGTATGAAATGCGAGAGAATACATGATATTAGAAGTGAATTATACATATTACGTATTTTTTATTTGTAGGCATGAAAAAATATCAAGTTATTGCAAAAAGGAGAAAGAATGAAGATTGGGAGCTCGTATATTTTCGTGCGTGGCACGAAAATGCACACGAGAAAGGAGAAAAGTGAAGGTGTAAAATAGAAGTGAAGCAACACGAAATGGAAGAATTTTAAAAGCTGAATCCACGCCCTATGCAAAGTCAGATGCAGAATCTAGTTCTCTCAGCCAAACTTGGATTGAAAAAAATCCTCCCCTTAGCAACCTTAAGTGATATAGATACATTAAAGAATTTCATTTTAAAGGTTACATAACATCTTTGAAGGCAAGAACAAGCAAGGAGCAAGACAGAAGATTCAGAAATGAGTTTTTATCTTTCTCATTCCCTTTTTCTATTATTGGTGATGAATTCTTATATTGTGATTGTGAAAATATTTATGGATAGATAAACTCCTAATCTAAGGTTTCGATGGAACATATTGAAAGATGATCCTATTGCGTTAATATAGATTTTATGTAGTATTTTCTCTATTTGTTTACTATATTATTATTGTTGTTGTTGATTGAAGGGTCCTCAATCGACTCTGCCTATTTAGTGTGCATTACTCGGGAGAGAGTGCATATTTAGGTAATTATTAAAAAATATCACTCTTAACGTATATGAGGGATCAATAAGGAGGGTTTAAATATGAGATTAGAGATAGCGAAATCTTAGGAAAATTTAATGCCAACTAGCGTAATTCAGGAGAATATATCTAGTACATTATGGTAATTATTCGGGGGAGAGTTACAACTGTTAGAATGCTCATGATCGGTAAAGAAGACTTAGGAAAATTTATAGAAGACGTAGCGGAAAGGATTCTGAAAATAGAAGAATCACAACCTTAGATCATTCCAATTCTTGTCTATAACCCGTTCGTAGTTAGTAATTGTCACGTTCCGGATTTTCCACTCTTGGGAGTCATGATGGAGCCTACTAATGAGAGTTAGGCAAGTCAACCTTTAACTAACTTTTTCATTAACAAGTTACTTCTTTTTTAAGAAACACCAATGATAACATGAAAACAACAGAAATGTAAATACTTAAGCGGAAGGTAGCGATGAAATATCTAAAAGCAACGTCTATTACAACTATTCAAATCCTCTAATGCCCGAAATCTGGTGTGACAGTAGCACATACTGTCTAAAATTATTACATACATAGTCTGAAAGATTAACAATACACTGTCTTTGAATAAAAATAGAGGAAACAAGAAATAGAGATAGAGGGAGACGTCAGGGCCTGCGGATGCCTGCAGGTCTACCTTGGGTCTCTGGGTGGACTAAAGGAAGCCCTCCAACTACTATCCGAAAGTTGTTCCTGTATCTGCACATAATACAGAGTGTAGTATCAGCACAACTGACCCTATGTGCTGGTAAGTGTCTAGCCTGATCTCGGCGAAGTAGTGATGGGGCTAGGATCAGACTACTAAATAAACCTGTGCAGTTCATATATATATATATATATATATATATATATATATATATATATATATATATATATATATATATATATATATATATATATATATATATATATATATATATATATATATATATATATATATATATATATACCGCGGAAAAAAATACAGAAAATAACCAGTCAATGTGGGAGGGGGAAACATGCTATGGGAGAGGTAACCGTTTCGAATAGAAAACATCAAGTAAGGAAAACATCACCCTTAGTGCTTTAACACTCTTTCTCGCCCATAAAACAATAAAAAATAATGGGCCAAGGGAGTAAACAAATAATAATAGAAATTTCGGCAAGGAAATACAATTAAATAGTTAAATCCCGGCAAGGGAACAATATCAATAATCTCAACATCCCGGCAAGGGAGATAATTAACAAATCCATAAACATCACGACAAGGGAATAATTTAATAACTCTTTCTCTTTCTTTCACTTTTACTTCACATTCACTTTACCACTTGAGCCAATGCTCCAAAGGGTTCAATCATCTCATATACTTTCATAATTTATGATATAACTCGAGCCAACACTCCTCGATATTCAAAGGTCACAATTTCTTTCACAAGGTTTTCACAACATATAGAAATCATCACCAAGGCATGAAAGAAACAATGAAGTCATGATATTCACGATATAATGACTCACGGTCATGCTAGACACCAACTTATAGATACTCGTCACCATGCATATACGTCGTACTCAACAATTATCACATAGCAAATAGGAATCAACTCCTAATCACTCAAGCTAAGGTTAGACCAAACACTTACCTCAAACTTCTACGACCAACTCAAGCCTCAAACACCGCCTTTCCTTTCACATTCGGCTCCAACCCAATCAAATCTATACATAATTGACTTACTAACATCAATAAATGCTAAACAATCCATTTTCGATGTTCAGTTATAACTTTTCAATCATTCTTCCCAAAATTCTAAAAATCGACTCCGGACCCGCTTGGTCAAAACACAAGGTTCGGACCAAAATTAAATCACTCATTTACCCACGAGCCCGAATATATAATTTTTTTTAAATTCGACTCCAAAACGAGGTCTAAACAAAGGATAATCAAAAAGCCCTAACTCTACCCACATCCCTAATTTTCTACCCTTAATCACATGTTTTAGGCTTAGAAATTTAATAGATGTTGATGAAAATGGAAGAAAATAAGTTAAATATTATTAACCCAAGAGATTATGGTGAAGAATTTCTTCAAGGATCGCCTAAGAGCTTTGGAGAAGAAGAGATTTTGTGAAATTTTGATAAATCCCGTAATGGGTTCTGTTTTGAGACTTTAAAATAACTGGGCGAAAATGTGCATTGCATTCGCGATAGACTCATCGCGCTCAAAATGAGTTAGGCTTTGAAGACCTTCGCGTTTGAGACATAAGGCTAGCGTTTATTAAGCTTTAGCCCCTCGAGCCCTCGATTTCGTGACATAGGGCTCGCGTCCGCGTAAGGGTAATTACCCTCCCCCTTGCCCAAGCCCAATTTGGCCTTTGCGTTCGCGTGGCCAGGAACGTGTTCGCGAAGGTGTATACCCCTATTGCTTCGCTCTCGCGGCCTGAGATACGCGTTCACGTAGAAGGATTTTCTCTCTACCAAAATTTGCATTTCGTGTTCGCGTAGGTACTCCCACGAACGCAAAGAAGAATACATCATGAACCCAACAGCTGCAAAACCTGCAACATTTTCTAAGTTAAAAACTTCCCGAATCATATTTGAAACACGCCCGAGCCCTTGGGGCCCCTATCCAAACATACGTACTAACTCAACACCATCATACAAACTTATCTGTATAATCAAGTCATCAAAATAACCTCAATAACAATGAATCAAACCTCAAAAATCAAAATTTTTTCTCAAACATCATCAAGTATCAAATTTAGCAATTTAGGTTCGAATCACGTCAAGCGGACTCCGTTTTCAACCAAACTTTACAGAAATGACTTAAATCATATATAAGACCTGTGTGCCTGAACCAAAATACGAGCCTGATACCATCGGTTTCTAATCAGATTTCATTTTTAATTTCCTTAAACATTTTCAGATTTTTTTTTTCATAAAAATTCATTTATCAGGCTTAGGACCTCGGGATTCAATTTTGGGCATACGTCTAAGTCCCATATTTTTCTACAGACCCTCCAGGTCTGTCAGATCATGGGTTCGAGTCCGTTTATCTAAAATATTAATCGAAGTCAAATTTATTTATTATAAAATCAAAATTCAGCATTTTTTTTACAGAATTTCATATTTAAGCTTTTCGGCTACGTGCCCGGACTGCGCACACAAATTGCTGTGACTCTAAATGAGGTTTTCAAGGCCTCGAAAATACATAATTCAATTTAAAACAAGTGATGACCTTTTGTGTCAGCACATTTGTTATTTATTGCATTTTTATTACGTAATAGTTAGTTAGTAAACATCCAATATGTCACTTAAATATTTCTGAAGATTGATTGCGTGAATTTGTGCGAGTCTGGTTGCTGTATTTAATAGTTTAATTACCTGTGTGATTCGAATTATTAACCGGAATATATTTTCAACGACCGCTTAATCCTTTTTATAAGACATAGTTGGACGTGGTTAAAATTCCCCTTCCTTCAACTTTATTCTCTACCATTCACTGAATATTTACTACTACCTTCAAAATAGCCCATAAGTAACAATGTTATGACACGCGCAATGAGAGAATGAATTTATTAAACTCATGTTTTCCGTTGGTGATCACTCTTTATTTTTCTTTTCTCTTTTTCAACTCAGCTCTTAAAAATCACCCTACGATTGTCAGCGACTCTTCTCTGATCACCTTTACATAAAAAGTTTTTTTTACAGCTAATACTCTACCATAGCACCAAGAATCAACCACAAAAAGGATCGAACCAAACCGACTCCTCAAAATAATCATCACTGAAACTCCACCCAAATTGTTTTATGATTTCTCTACCGAAGGTTTGTCGGCAATATTCTTGCACTTTTTCCTGTGTCCTTTTCTTGAAAAAGCTTGTCTTCAGAAATTGGGGAAAGAAAATGGGGGAGACAAAAAAAATTCTCCCATAAAATTGCTACCAATCTAGAAGTATTTTTTTATCTGGGGCGACAAGGAGTGTTACTGGTGGATGAAGAAGTGGTAGAGACGTTTGTGTTACAGTTGGGTTCTGAGTTAAAATGGGAGAAAGGCAATAACAGAATAAGGGAGGGGGGGGGGGGGGGGGGGGGGGGAGAAAAATAGGGGAGAGGGAGGTGGGGAAATGCGGGAGAGAAAGCACTCATTGACTTTTCTTTTCTTTTTTGTATCTAATTTTGTCTTTTTTAAATAATTTTAATTATTTTCTGTTTTAATATTTATATTCACATAATACACGTGTTTTATTCAATTCAGTTGTGAAATTGTCACTAGACTCCGTTTACTGTCATAGGGGTTTAAAAAACTGAGTTTGAACCATTACCTAAATATATAATTTTAGAAACTTATTTACTCTTATTAGAAAATTTTTAACTTAATTACAACCTAATATACAATTTATCAATTATACAAAATAATGTATTAGATTCAGATTAACAATTTGCTCCCTATCTTCTTCCCTTCCTATTTCACCAACTCAATCCCACATACGTAGACATCTAGGATACAGTTTTTCAAAGTTTCTTAGACACTGTTGTTTTTTTCCTTTTTTCCTCCCTTTTTCTTCTTCTTAAGTTGTTTCTTATTTGATGAAATTGGAGAAATCTTCTTAAAACTTAAGATTCTAGATAAGGATGGTTTTGTATTTGGCATTGTACCATTTTTATATGAACTTTGTAGCTGTCACGATCCTAACCCCGAACCAGGTCGTGATGGCGTCTCTCGTGAAGACAAGACCAGCCGACACTTTGCATTTTCCATTTTCTAACATATAAGCATTTAAGAACAGTCTAAACATGATAAGAATAAATCTAAATAACCGATGATAATATAAATACGTGGAAGAACACCCATACACAGCCTTAACTGAGGTGCCACTAGTCATGAGCATCTATAAGTCATAGTAAAATTATGCTAAATCCATAACTAGTACAATGTATGAAGGAAACGGAAGCGATAAAGGAGTAGAGACACGAGGCTGCGGATATCAACAACTACCTCTTAATCTCCAAAAGCCCGCCTGAAGTTGGAGGAATCAGCACTCGAGAGCGAAACCAGCTATGCCTGAATCTGCACACATGGTGCAAGGAGTAAAGTGAGTACTCTAACTCAGTTAGTAATAAATGTAAATAACGACTGAAAATAGGAATACACGGATGGCATAAAGAATTCTATAATGAAGCAGTAAACCAATGATAAATTCAATAAAATCCTTTCTCATCAATAAACAGGTAATTAACAGACAATTAATGTAAGGTAAACAAATAGAAGTTCGCCCCTCGGGCACAGTAACAACAAATCCGCCCCTCGGTCAACAACTCAGAATATTTCATCTTCTCGGGCTCAATCTCACATCATAATAGGTACCCCGTGCTTATTGGGGGTGTGCAGACTCCTAGAGGTCCCCCTTACGCCCAAGCGCAATAACAAGCCATCTCTAGGCATCAAAACTAGGCCCTTGGCCTCATATCAATAAAGACACCTCATGCCGTACATATCTCAAGCTTCGGCTTCAAATTAGTATCAATGTTTCCTCACAACCTAGGTCCCCGACCTTACTCAATTAAAAATACTCACAAGCCCTTCGGGCAATAGTAAAATAGTATTTCTCGTTCTTAACATTATTTAAAATATCATTTAAGTCTTAAAATTGAGTAAACATGGCTGAGTATGAAAACTATAGAAAATAACATGACAGAGTTCAAGTAATAAGTCAAAACAATGAGGAAATATCAATAAAAAGCCCCGAAGGGTTCAAATAGTTTGCACTAGGCTCAAATATGGCATTCAGCCTAAATAATGATGATAGCAAATAGTATTCAATCAAATACGCGGTAAAATATTAATCGGGACGGACCAAGTGACAATCCCCATAGTGTACAACCCCACGCTCGTCATCAAGCATATGCCTCACCTTAACATAGCACTACGATGTGCAATCTAAGGTTTCAAATCCTTAGAACATACCTGAAGTAGTGAAAAGATGAGAGTAACACCTATGCATATCCTGCTCGATCTCCCAGGTCGCCTCCTCAACCGTCTGACCTGCCACTGAACCTTTGCTGAAGCAATATTCTTTGTCCTCAACTTCTTGACCTGCATGTCCAATATCGTAACTGGCTCCTCGATATAAGGTAGATCCTTGTCCAACTGGACTGATCTGAAATCCAACACGTGCGACGGATCACCGTAATACCTCCGGAGCATCGAAACATGAAATACCGGGTGAACTTCTACCAGGCTGGGAGGTAATGCAAGCTCACAAGAAACCTCCCAAACTCGCCGCAATATCTCTAAAGGGCGAATAAACCTGGTACTCAACTTCCCTTTCTTCCCAAATCTGATAACGCCCTTCATAGGCGAAACCCGAAGCAGAACCCACTCTCCAACCATAAAGGAAACATCACAAACCTTCCGGTACGCATAGCTTTTATGTCTGGACTGACATGTACGGAGTCTATCCTGAATTACTTTAACCTTTTCCAAAGCATCCTGAACCAAATCTATGCCCAATAGCCTGGACTCACCCGGCTCAAACCAACCCACCAGAGATCTACATCGCCTACCATACAAAGCCTTATACGGTGCCATCTGAATGCTGGACTGATATTTGTTTTTAAGCAAACTCCGCCAATGGAAAGAACTGATCCCAAGACTCTCCAAACTCAATCACACATGCACGGAGCACATCCTCAAGAATCTGAATAGTGCGCTAGGACTTTCCATCCGTCTGGGGGTGAAATGTTATGCTCAACTCCACCCGAGTACCCAACTCCTGCTGAATAACCTTCTAGAATAATGATGTGAACTGAGTACCTATGTCTAAAATAATAGAATTTGGAATACCATGCAGACAAACGATCTCCCAGATTTAAATCTCTGCCAACCGCCCTGAAGAATAAGTAGAACACATAAGAATGAAATGAATGGACTTGGTAAGCCGATCCACAATCACTCAGGTAGCATCAAACTTCTTCAAAGTCTGTGGGAGTCCAACTACAAAGTCCATGGTGGTCCGCTCCCACTTCCGCTCCGAAATATCTATCTACTGAAGCAACCCACCCGATCTCTGGTGCTCGTTCTTCACTTTCTGACAGTTGAGGAATCTAGCTACAAATCCAACTATATCTTTCTTCATCCGCCTCCACCAATATTGCTTCCTTAAATCCTGATACATCTTTGCGGCACCCGGATGAATGGAGTACGGGAACTATGGGCCTCCTCTAGAATCAACTCTCGAATCCCATCAACATTGAGTACACGGACCTAACTCTGCATCCTCAATACTCCATCTTCGCCAATGGTCACATCTCTTGCATCACCATGCTGAACTTTTTCCTTAAAGACAAGCAATGAGGATCATCAGATTGCCACTCTTTGATACAATCAAATAGGGAAGACCGAAAAAACCACGCAAGCTAGAATGTGACTAGGCTCCGAAAGGTTCAATATCACAAACTGGCTAGCTAAGGCCTAAACATCCATCGCCATAGGCCTCTCTGATGTTGGTAAATATTCCAAACTCCCCAAACTCTCCACCCGATGACTCAAGGCGTCAGCCACTACATTGGCCTTGCTCGGTTTGAGAATTGGGTCGTGACACGTTAGTATCAGAGCCCAAGTTACTAGGTCTCACGAGTCATGAGCTGGTTTAGAAGAGTCTCGCAAATCGGTACAGAGACGTCTGTATTTATTCTCGAAAGGCTTCAAAACCTTTAGGAAAACTCCACATTGTTGAATTCTCATTGTGCGTCCTTGATTTAGCTTGAAAAGTAGCTCTTGAAATTCCTTCCACGCATTCGTATGCATGCATGCATGCTCAGTGTCAGATGTGCCTTGATGGCTTGTCCCTGATTGAGGGGCGAGGTGTGATTTCTGTGAGTTTGATGTTGGGATTGTCTAGAGGACTTGAGGCCGGATCTTTGCCTATGGCTTGAACACCGAGGTGCTGATTATGTGAGTAAGTGTTTCGAAATTATATGTTCGTTATTGCCCCTATTAGTGGGAGTGACGACTGGATAGCTGTTTGACGAGTATGTTAGTACTGCGAGTTATATTCATATGATTTTAAAAATAATGAGAAAGGTCTGCTGGAGGATAGAAGAACTATTAGGTGGTTGAATTCTATCGTGATTCAAGATATAGCCTCGAGTTATGAGCGTGCGAAGAATCTTTTCATGTTTCCTAGTTGGGAATGAAGTAAATTTCATGTTACGGCATGAGTTCAATCTCAAAAAGGTTAAGTGACTTCATAATGTTTGTGGTAGTGGAAGGTATATAGAAATGTTAGTTGAAGGCAAAGCAGGTAGGTTAGATCCTGCAGAGTCTTCTGAAGTAGTGTGATCCTTATGTTTTCTGTTAGAAGATCTCATTTACAAGTGAAAAAATATGTGTTGAAATTTAAATTTGGGTTGCTTAAGAGAATGGGCTTGACTGTTGCGAGTATGAATGCGAGATTTGCAGAAGATTTAAAGTACCAGATGGTGTGTGTTTCACGAGGTTATGAAGGATTCAGTTTTATCTCACTATGGTAGTATGGCCTTAATAGGGTATATGCGTTATGAGTTATTGTGTGTTTTGGTTTATGGCTTCGAGCCAAGTATGCTATTGATTAGGCGATTGCATGGTTATGTGCTATCTTAGTTTCAGTTTGAGGCATACTGGTGAATCCGTTATGGCTTATGGAGATTGAGATCGAGGATTCCTCGAGTAAAGGAAAATTTTGATAAAGTTTATGTCGTGCTTCATAGGTGTAAGAGAATCTCAGAATGTCTTGAGTCGTTGTTGGTAAAAGATGCTCGGTGCATAGAGCAGGAAGTTGCTTGATTGTATTAGTATGATGTTGTATTCTGCAGTATCCGAAGTGCTAATGAGGCACAGGTTGTTTGGGTCTTTTGATCGGGCTAATTGCAGTTTGAGTAGAGTGGATGACTTGCGAGAATGGTTCTAATATGTTCAAGATTCTGCATACATCAATTGAGTATTCTAAGTTGCATATGCGGTTAGAAACTGTGTTTTCACTGGAAGAGGTCAAGACTTGTGGTATTTCTGTGTGAATTCTGGGATTCTATGTATCAATATCAGGAAAGTAAAGGTAACAGATTTAGATTCGCAAGAAGTTCTTCAAATTAAAGTATTCGGGAACATGATATTTTTGAGAATGATTGAGAGAGTATTCAGCGGCTTATGGGTCTCAGACAATGCGGTTTTACGCTTGGGTCTTGTATGGTGAGTATAGGGGTGAGGAAATATGGTGCTACATCAAGAGGGAATATCGAGTTGAAGGTGAATCAGAAGGAAACTTAGATAGCTGGAGTAGCTGGATAGTAGACCGGACTAGTATATTAAGGATATGATTAATTCCTTATGTGTGTTCGAGGTGATGAGTTCTTACAGGTCTTTTGAAGCAATGCTCTTAGGTTTTGACGGCTTGCTTAGCTTGGTCGAGTTAGAAGGATTCAGTCCTGGCAGGTATGATTTGTGCAAGGCAAACTCGGAGAGTTCTTGATGGTTTTTACAGCGATTTGGAGATGTATATTTTCTATGGGCATGCAGAGCATGGGATATATAGTAAATTTTTTTTTCTAGGTGGTACCAAATGGAAAGTTCTTAAATAGTTGAGTATGTAAATGTCTGTGGCTCGGAAGGGAGTTGAAGTACTCATGTTATCCCAAGATGGTATGGTATATGCGGGTTGTTGTGGAGGATCGAGATTTGCGTGTGTGAGGTTTCAATTCAGTTTTGAAAGGGAATTCATAAAACTCTTAGGCAGCAGGCAACCTCAAATGATTAAGGAAATTGTATTGTTAATTGGTAGTGATCTAACGAGAGTATATGTTTCAGAAAAAGGGCAATGTGATTAAGTTGATGACACTTGGGTGGTATTGCGGCACTTTCAGGCTATATCAACTGCTGACGTTCGAGTTTGCTTGGTGGCAGGGAAGAATTTTTTAGTATCTCTCGTGAAATGACGGGGTATTAGAGGTGTGGCATGAATTCAGACGGTGGAAATGGGATCGTATATGGTGATTTATCTGCCGTGTGGATTGGAGATGGAAGTTCTTATATTCAGACTATGTTGTGGTTATGGACTGTTTATGTAGGCACTGTTTAGCAACTATCGGGATTTGGGAAGCCCGAGTGGATATTGTATTGCTTGGTATGTTAGATATTGGATATGATATTGGGGATAGACTGCTTGTCTCTGTGTTGGATTATTCTGGACTATTATACTGCGGGTTATGCCAGAAATGCCACGGGTTGAGTGGCGAGGTGCATCGGGGTATATCCTGGTAAAGTGATTTTATATTTTAAAGACCCAACGGATGGCTAGGAAGGATTGTCTTTCTTACTTGGGCTCTTGTGATGAGTGTCGGTGCTAAGGCCCCTGATATTGATTCAGTTCCGGTGTTGAGGAACTTTTCGGATGTGTTTTTTTTTGGTCGGGCATGTCGTCGGCGAGTTTGTGGATTTCGGTATTGATTTGGTTCTGGGAACCGTGTCGTATGGTACTGGCGGGAGTTAGAGTAGTGGAAGGAATAGCTTCAGGATTTCCTTGATAAAATAGTTCATCATTACACCAATGTGGATGTGTGTTCTAGCTTGAGTCAGCTTGGTTGGCCCCAAATTGTATTATTGAGGGATAGGTTGATTCGACCATTATTGAACTTCCTAGTGATCTGGGAGATCAATGAGTGGCCTCTCTGTGTTGCGAGACATTATTATTCGTTGGTTATGGGAACATATGGTACGGTTCTATTGGGGTTCCTAATGGAAGTCGAGCGAGGAAAGTAATTGGGTATTGCTCGGTGGATGGGTATCGCTTATGTCCTATCGAGTTTGCGCGGTATATGTTACTTATTTCACTAGTGATTTGCTCTGGTTCCAGGCATCAAGTTGTGTGCGGTTGTCAATTTCGAGCATAGTGACTTCAGGTGTTTCATTTGGAGCAGTGTTTGGATAGGATCACGCATTTGCAACGAAGCTATATGGAGATATGATCTTGCGGGTTAGATTCGTATGTTCTATTTCTATGATGCGAGATGGGTTCTTGATGTGTGTTGTGATGATACTTGTGAGCTTAAGGTACAACTCTTTTGTTTGAGTCAGTTTCATGATGTGAATATGTTCGGATTGTTGCTTATTGGTGCGTGGACTGTGCAAGTTGTGGCCTTATCCCGTCTTGGTTTATCATGTCACTAGAGTTATTGTGTTGGATTAGATGAGGTTGTTAGGGTCTGTAATGAATAAAAACGGATTCGATTTCAGCATGTTTGATGGATAAATAGCGAGGTTCAGTTCAGAAATTTGCTATGCTCCTTGCCAAGGGAGAAGTAACTTTATGGATGGATGATATGAGAAATTGTTATGGTTTAATACGTGTTTCCTTTATCATTGGCAGTAAATGGAAGTATTGGAATGAGACTTTAATTGATAAGAGGTTTTTTACCGGTATTTGGGTGTTGTGTGCAACTGCTGTGAATGGAAGTCATCACTACATGTGTTTGAGTTACGTGGTATATCAGATAATTGCACTTGAAGTTACACGTGGGGGTTATTATAGTTGGTTAGGGCCTATTCAAAGCATAGGTGTGAGGTTTAAATATGTATTGATCGTTTCAGAAGTGAAAATGTTGTTCTATGATTTACGGACTAGACCGGATTGTGTAATTTTAGTTAAAATGTGTTATAGGACCTATATGAGATAGGGTGACGTGGGATCACCCCTGGGTATATGAATGGCAAGGTTAGTAAGTGATTGGTTGGCTTTTAAAACAACTCTGGGTACATTCGAGGACGAATGTGTGTTTAAGTGGGAAAGGATGTAACGACCCGACCGGTCGTTTTGAGCTTTTGCACTTTGATCACCAGTTCTCAGGCACGACTTGCCCCATGCAATGTATTGTGGCTGGTGTGGATCGTTGGTTTTGGTTTCAGAAAATCGGAATGAATTTGAAAGAACAGTTTCAGTTTAAAGCTTTGAATTGAAAGGTTTGACCAAGAGTTGACTTATTTGTATATGAGCTCGGATCGGGATTTTTATGATTTGGTTAGCTTCGCTAGGTGATTTATAATTTGGGAGCTTGATCGAAATTTATTTTGGAGGTCTACTGTATAATTAGGCTTAAATTGGCGAAGTTAGTATTTTGGCAATTTTCTATTAATAGGTGAGATTTTGATCCCAGGGTTGGAATGGAATTCAGAGAGTTGTTATACCTTCATATGTGATTTGGGATATGTGTGCAAAATTTCAGGTTATTTGGACGTGGTTTGGCTGAAAGAATATTTCGGAAGTTTATAGAAAACTTAGGCTTGAATTCGATGAGCTTTGGGTAATTCGTTGTTGTTTGAGGCATTCTGATGATTGAAACAAGTTCGAATGATGTTATGGGATATTTTGGGGCTTTGGTTGAGGTCTCGGGGGCCTCAGGTGAGTTTCGGATGGTCAAATAGACCATTTTCTAAGTTTAAAAGTTGTAGATTTTCATTTTAAGTGTTTAGAGAAATAACCCTTTGCGTTCGTGTAAAGAGCCTCGCATTCGCGAAGAAGGAATTGGAAGGCAGGAATATAAGCCTTCACGTTCACGTCTGAGGGATCGCTTTCGCAGAAGGCTATGATGGTTGTGCTTCACGTTCGCGTATAAGGATTGGGGGGTCTAGGAGTAGTTGTTTTACGCGTTCGCATAAGGAATGTCGCGTTTGCTTAGGAGTAGAAGGCTGAGGCATCGTGTTTGCATATGGTTCATTTTTGGAAATTAAAAGATGTGCTTCGCGTTCGCGAGGCAGTAGTCGCAAACGCGATGGAAGGATTTCAGTGCTGGGCAGCATGTTATAATTTCATTACATCCGCAATTTTGGATCCTTTTTCCTCTATGTTTGATCATTTTGAGAGCTTCTTGGTGGAGATTAGAGAGGGATTCAAAGGGAAACGACTTGAGGTAAGAATATTGGTCTCGAAACTCGATTATATTGTGTAATCCGCCTAGAAATTCATGGAATTTAAGCTAAAAATGGAAGAAACTAGGGCTTGAGATTTTGAAATTTTATTTATGGATTTGAAGGACCATTTGAGGTTGGATTTAAGAGCTTTTGGTATGTATGAACTCGTGAGGATATAAGGAATCTAATGATGTGAAAATTTCTGAGTTTCGAGAAGCGGACCGGGCGGTCAGGTTTGGTAATTTCGGGATTTGTGCCTGATATTAATTGTTTTTGCTTAGGCTTTGTTCCCTTAGAATATTGTGATGTATTCGTTCTGATTTTGGATAGATTTGACATGCGTGGAGGCCGACTAGAGGGGAAAAGGCATCGCGATTTCACCGGTTCAAGGTAAGTAATGATTGTAAATGATATTCTAAGGGTTTGAAACCCCGGATTGCACATCGTAATGCTATATTGAGGTGACTTACACGCCGGATAGCGAGCGTGGGGTAGAGCACCATTTGAGATTGTGACTTGGTCCATTCCGATTGATGATTTTACCATGTACTTAACTGAAATTTACTTATTATCATCAGGACTTGGGCTGATTTTCATATTTGGGCTTCATGCCAATTATTTGAATCCTTCGGGGATTTTTATCACTATTTCCTCACTATTTGATTTATTACTTGAACTCAGTCCTATTGATATCTACTGTTTTACAAACTCAACCACTTTTACTTAGATTTGAAACTTAAATGATATTTCTAAATGATGTTTTGAGCTGAGAACTAGTGTATTGCTAATGCTCGAAGGGCCTGTGATGATTTTCGAACTGATTGAGGCCGAGGGCCATATGTGAGGATATGCTGAGTGATATAAGGTTGAGGGCCTGAGGTACATTTATATGCCATGAGGTGGATTGAATAATGTGAGACCGAGTGCTAAGTGATGATGCCACGAGGTGGCTTGATATATCGTTTGGGCCGTAAGGGCCCCTTACGGAGTATGCACACCCAAAGTGAGCGGGGGTACCCATTATTCTGAGAGTGAGCCCGAGGGGCTGATACGAGCGATTGTGAGGTAGCCAGAGAGGCTGATACTATTCTGAGAGCGAGCCCGAGGGGCTGATACGAGTGATTGTGAGGTAGCCCGAGGGGCTGGTACTGTTTAGAGATATTGCCCGAGGGGTAAACTTTTATGTGTTCATCTTCCATATTTACTTGTCATTGTACCTGTTATACTATCGTATTTGTGCCTGAGGGGCACTAACTATTTTGCAATCATCGCATAACTGTTGAAAAAGTCATTTTTAAAAGAGGTTTAAACTGAGATAAGATATTTTTAAAGATTTTACAGCTTCACTATTTTTCTCAAAGAGTTTTACACTCCTATATAACATGTTAGTTTTCTTTACGTGATTTCTTGCTGCTCAGTTGTTATTTATCTTTATTACTCACTGAGTTAGAGTACTAACCTTACTCCCTGCACCCTGCATGCAGATGCAGGTATTCATACACCCAGTAGCAGGTTTTGGTTGATCGAAGATAGAGTCATCGGAGTTTAGCGAGGTGACTGCCAGCACTTGCAGCACCGTTTTTCTCACTTTGTTCATAATTCCTATTATATACATTTCAGAACTTGTAGTTGTATTTACACTCCAATAGATGTTCGTGACTTGTGACACCCCAATTTGGGATGTGTTTGGGTTGTACTTCTGCATTATTATGGCACTATCTATTGTTTAGAAATTATTAAATCACGTTTTAGCCTGCTTCATTGTTATTTAGTCGTTTAACTTTGAATTGGGGATATGTCGGTTGGCCTTGTCTTCACGAGATACGCCATCACGACCGGGTTCGGGAATTGGGTCGTGACACAGAGCAAACCTGCACTTGTGTTCTTATTTGTAATAGTCAATTTCATATTGAAATCTTGTACACTTATAAGTAAAAAACAGATACGATCCTAAGTTTTATTCTCCTTTTTGTCTCCATATACACATGAACCCCCATATTGTTCCTAATCTCTATTGGAGGACAATTCTCATTCACAATGTATTTGATTTCTATAATTTTTTCCGCACTATCAATCATTAATTGCTCTGCAATTGTTGAAATTAACATACTGTAACTTGCATCCTCATCGAGTACAATGCCATCAACTTGAAAATCTCTAAATCTGCCATAGCTATCCCAATTCCCATTAAAATGTAGTATGATTGGGATTTGGAATATGATTGCATGTCGTTGCTGAGGTATTTTTCAATATTTAGTCGTTTTTTTTATTTTTTGGATTAAGAAAAAAAGACAAAGAACAGAGAATCGACAGAATTGATTTCTACAATTTGACTTGAATCTGTTGAATATTTTATCGCTTTTTTGTTTAGTTGATTGAGGAAAAAGCCGACGAACTGAGCTTTTGCAGAACTGATTTCTACAATTTGATATAAATTTGTTGACGATTTTGTCTTTTTTTGATTGGTGGCTTCAGGAAAAATATCGAAGAATAGAGTTTTTGCAGGAAAGAATCTATGTAATTTGATTTTAAATTGAAGATAAAGGATTTTCATTTCAAATTTGATTTGAAGGATGCTAAGTCAATTAGAATATTTTGTTCCTGAATTTTAGCACGCCTGATTAGGAAGATTCAGCTACCAATAATTAATATTTAATGAATAGTATAATAATTGTAGAAAAAGTGTGAACATGGCGAGTAAATTAGAAACTATGTACATATTTGGTAATAAAATTTCATATATGGTATAGAATAGAAAAAATCTCAACTTAATAATACTTAAAATAAGCCCATCCTTTGTTGGACTTTTAGGTGGGTTTAATAAAGAGAACTCCATATTCTTATCCGTTTCTAAAAATAATAGTAAATATATATATATATATATATATATATATATATATATATATATATATATATATATATATATATATATATATATATATATATATATATATATATAGTTTTTAAATTTATAAATAGTATATACATGCAATATACATATTTTATGGCTAGTGTACAATTTATTTCAGCCAACTGGCCAATTATATATTTTGCCTGTTAATAAATCGGTTTGCTTGGTTCTATTAAAAAAAAAATTTGGCTCTTGTTGCTGAAATTTCGATTCGATTGGCAGATCGGGTTTCTGAATTGGGTGAAAAATTGTTACTGATTCTTGTCTTATTTTCTTTTTAAAAATTTTCTCAAAAATTTGCTGATTTCTTGTCTCAAATTCTACTTCGGACATTTAAAGAAAAAGATGAATAAAAATTGAGGTTATATACGAGTATAATTCTATTCGTATTGGGGCATTACAAACTTATTTTTATCAAATTGGATTCCTTGGCGTGAGGATGGTGAAATGAAATTTGTTGCAATTAGTATTGTTGCAATTAGGGATTTGAACCGGTTGATCAACGATGAAGATCGAAGTGAAAGAATCAATGATGTTGAAGCCGGCGGCGGAGACGCTGCAACAGAGGTTGTGGAACGCTAATGTGGTTTGGTCGTACCTAATTTCCACATGCCAAGTGTTTACTTTTACAGGCAAACGAGATCCCCAAATTTCTTTGATGGAAAAGTGCTAAAGGAGGCACTTAATAAAGCACTTGTACCGTTTTATCCTATGTTGGGGAGGCTGTGTGGGGACGAAGATAGTCGTATTGAGATTGACTATAAAGGCCAGGGGGTGCTTTTTGTGAAAGTCGAGCCTGATGGTGTGGTGGAGGATTGGGTGGTGAGGAGGTGGGAGCTTGGCGGCGGCTGATTGTTTGGAGAAGGGGCTGGCGGCTGCTTTTTTTGTGTGAAGAAGAAGGTTTGGTTCAAACTTTTGAGCTAAATCAATGAAAGAGGCACAACAATGATGAAAGTGGAGGGGACAATGGTGGAAATTGTGGTGTATATAAAGAAGAAGAAGAAGAAGAAGGAAATAAAAAAGATGATTTTTTAAAATTTTTTGGACTCTTCACGCGCCTATATTAGGTGAAATTCACTATATGTTCTAACTCAGCAAGAAGTGTCTAATTGGAAAAAATTTCATGTAATGTAAGTGCTCAATAGGAATAGCCTTTAGATCAGGTGTTTAAATGAAAATTGGTACCAACTTTAAATGTCTCCGTACGTATTCTATTTGCAAATCTCAAATGGAGCTAAAATTATGAGTGATAATAATACAAAATATATTTATATAATTAGTCCACTTATAATGTAACTATAGATAAGTTTTTGTGTAGGGTAAAATATGCTATATTAAGTGATTGCATAAAAGAGTGACACGTGGAGCCGAAGGCAGATGATAGCTAAAATCGAAGATAACTGATTCATTTGGTATCAGAAAGAATGATGCTCATAAAGATGCAATAAATACCCGCCACCCTATAGAATTTAATGAAGAAAATTCTATTGAATTTAATACATTACCCGTTACAAAGAATTTGTCATTCATGCCTACCGCGACACATTATTCAATGGCCCTCATAATTGGCATTAAAGAAGGGTATGATCCTAGGACCTTGTTTCCTAGGTGCAGCTACAAATAGTAAGCTATGTTATCATTGTAAATGACATGATTTATCTGGAAAACTTATGCTACAATCTATTCAAAGCTTTATACAACTTTATCATCTTGCTTTTTCGATTTCATCGTTGTTCTGCCCCGAAGACCTTCTCCCGGAACTATTGTTTCTACTATTTCATTTTCATCTCAAGGCAAATTGTTTGGTATTTATTTAATTCTTTTATTATTTCATATCGAATTAATTTACTTTTCTAGAAACCAAGTATAAATTCAATTGTAATATTTTACGGGTAAATAGTTTGTCACTCACTGTGGATCCTAGAGAGTCGTGCAATTAAGTTGATCCTTGCCTCTTTTACTAACATGTTTCGATTATCTATTCTTTAGAAAAAATCATAGGAAATGATGTTAATGAAATACACAATCTTGAGACCCAAAAAGACTAGTCTCAGCATGAGAATTCAATCAGAGATACCCACAATGAAGGGAACAATGGCATGCCGGTCCATGGTGGACGATACTTGCGACATGTGCGGGAGGCGACTCCCGGTGATGATGAAAAGGAGCATGTTGTTGAAGCGGTAAGGGTCCTGCATGAGCAACAAAAGGTCATTCTAATCCATCTCACATGGAAAAATAAGGTTATGACAGAACTAAAGCAGGCATTGTCGTGCTTCCAAAAATACGAATGGACGAGGTTCGATTTCTCCTGGTGCTCCTATAAATCAAGCAACACATAGGATCAACAATATCACACCGAGGGGCGAGGTCGGCTTCAATGGGGCTGGGAGAGAGGATCTAGTCACAATAACGAGAGCAATCCCTTCAAAAATGAGATCTTACGGTTTGTGAGGGAAGTGAATGCCCAATTGGACCAAATCCCTCATGAGCATATTACCACCTATACAGCAGCGGTGAAGGGGAACGATTTATCTCCCCATGAGATTTAGTTTGTTTTACTAAAGAAATTCGGGGATACTCTCACAAGGGGACCTTGACGTGTTATTCGTTATTGCCCGAGCACTCCATAGGTTTCTTTGAGATGCTCACAGATTCTTTCATTAAGGCCCATGTCGGAGCCAGAAAGGTGCAGGCCCGAAAGGCCAACATATTTAGAATTTCATTAGGAAGGTCTAGATTGTTTCAAGAATTCGTCACCCGGTTCCAAAAGGAAAGAGTGTTACTCCCACCTATTCAGGATTAATGGGCGGCTGAAGCATTCACCAAGGGTTTGAATCCGAGAAATTCTTATGCTTCCAAGATATTGAAGGAAAGCTTGCTCGATTTCCAAGCGACGACTTGGGAAGATGTTCATAATAGGTACGAGTCTAAGATAAGGATTGAAGATGATCATATTGGCTTCCCAGAGACGGCTAAAGGTTGAGAGAAGAATAAAGAAAAATCAAAAGACAATTTCGACAAAGATAAACGGTCTTCGAGGGGACGGTTTTTGTCCAACAAACGGGCTAAAGGACGCGGCCGAGGTTTTCTATCAGCAAACAAGTTGCATTATAGATAGAAGAACTGAACCTAGTCGGAGCAATAGATCATTGCAGGACAAAGAAACATTAGGTTCTTGGGATCCTTCCTATCCTAAGCTATCAAAATACAACTTCAACACCAGTGTAGTAGAGTTGGCATAAGATATGAGGAATAATAAAGAAGCACGATTCCCGAAGTTGATGAGGTCGAATCACAGCTGGAGGGACCCTAATTTGTGGTGCGAATATCATGGAACTAATGGCCGCCGGACTGGGGGATGCCGACATATGCATGAAGAGGTAGAGACAGTACTATCTTAGGGAATTCATAAGAGATCAGGCAGAGAACAATTATGATCTCAACCGTGACAACACAAAGCCATCAAAAATAGGAGAAACCCCATCACCAGATGATCGACATGATCTTTGGGGGGGAACGGTATTAAGGGGGTTAACTCATCGACAACAAAAAAAATGAATGTAAAAATAACCACGGAAAAAGGCTCTGGGAAGTCGCTGAGGATAGCATCACTTTCACGAAGGATGATGCAGACAAATTGTTGCTACTGCACAATGACGCATTGGTAATTTCTTTAATTATTTTAGAATTTAAAATCAAACATGTTTTGGTGGATCCAGGAAGTTTGGCCAATATCATATAATAGAGGGTATTGGAGCAAGCCAAGCTTACCAGAAGAATCACTCCACCCACAAAACTTTTTGCCGGATTCAACCTTGCATGCATAACGAACCGGGGAAAGATCTTGCTACATACCAATGCCGAGGGGGTGCTGAAGATAACTATTTTCGAGGTTGTGGATGGTGATATGGGTTAGAATATTATGCTGGGAAGATCGTGGTTGCACGAGATGAGAGTTTTACCATCAACATATCACCAGTTGCTGAAATTTCCAACTCTCGAAGGGATTAAACAGATAAAAGGCAACCAACCGGTGGCAAGGGAGATGAATGCAATTTCGGTCACCAGTTGCAAATGGAATGAGCATGCGTCATAGAAATTACAGGAACTAATACCTGCTATCTAATCAGGTGAAGTTAACCAGGGGGAAGAAGAGTCATAATCTTATTAGGTTCCAAGAAACGTCCAGGTACCAGAAGAGACGGACGCAACGAAGTCCACAACGGAAGAGCTCGAGAAATTTGCATTGTTTGAAAAGTTCTTGGAGAGGAAATTCCACTTGGGGACAGGACTGCACCCCAGGCTCAGGTTTGGATTTATGAAATTTCTTAATTATAATTCCAATTATTTTGCATGGTCGTGTGCGGATATGACAGGTATCCGATGGAAGTGGCCGTACACAAGTTAAGCTTGGATCACATCATCCCCCCAGTAAGAGAAAAGAAATGCCCTATTGCGGAGGCCATGAATAAATTCGTAAAAGAAGAGTTAACTCGCCTACTTTATATCGGATCGATCCGAGAGGTAAATATCCAGATTGTCTAGCTAATGCAGTAGTAGTTCCTAAGAAAGTCAATTAATTTTGCATGTGCACAGACTATAAGTACTTGAATAAGGCATGCCCAAATGACTTATTCCCACTACCAAACATCGATCAAATGATTGATACAATGGTTGGACATGATTTAGTGAGTTTCCTTAATTCTTATATTGTGATGCCCTTCAGGCGGAAGAACAGCGGAGCCACTTATCAGCAGCTCGTAAACAAGATGTTGAAAAATAGATATGAAAAACCATGGAAGTTTAAATAGACGATATTATTGTTGTCTTTGAATGCAGGTGATCATCATAAGAATTTGCATGAAAGTTTTGACATCCTAAGAAATTATAACATGAAGCTTAACCTCGAGAAATGCACGTTGGGGGTCAGCTCTAGCAAGTTGTTAGGATTTCTTATGTCACAAAGGGGGATTGAGGTAAATCACTATAAGATCAATGCCATCAAAGACATCCTGGACCATCTATTAAACGTAAAAGAGGTTCAAAGGCTCACATGGAGATTGGTGCTTTGAGCATGTCCATTTCTCGATTATCAGAGAAATGCCACCATTTTCTTCATGCAGCTAAAAACATAACTTCCGATGGACAATAGAATTCCAACAGGGTTTGATGGATTTGAATAGGTGCTTGTCAAGCCCTCCGTTATTATCAAAGTCGGAGGAAGGTGAAAAGTTATTAATCTACCTAGCAGACTCAGAGGTAGCGGCAAGCAACGTTTTAGCCCGTAAGGATAATGGTATGCAATTTTCCATTATTACGAAGTAGAAGTTTACTGGAAGCAAAATATCAATACACATACTTGGACAAGCTGGTCTTAACTCTCGTATTAACTGCTCGAAAGCTGACGCCTTACTTCTAATGGCACACGGTAGCTGCGATGACCATCTTTGCCCTGCGAAATATCCTTAAAAAATCAAAACTCTCGGGTAGGTTGGCCAAATGGGCCACCGAAATAAGTGAATTTGACATAGAATATAAATTGAGGACCGCAATTAAGTCACAAGTTTTGGCTGACTTTATGGTCGATTTCAGTCCGAGATTGCTTCCTCCGACAACCAAAGAAGCAATGGTGGTGTCAAAATCGATATCAGAAGTTTGGGCGTTATTTACGGATGGAGATTGCAACGTAAAGGGGTCTGGGCTATGCATAGTATTAACCATGCTTTCGGGAGAAACCCTAAGGCAGGCGATAAGAATGATCCCTTTAACCAAGAACGAAGAAAAGTATGAAGCTTTGATAATAGGACTCGAATTGGCCCAAGGACTAGATTCTGAGGTCATAGAACTCAAATGCGACTCTCATCTGATGGTAAATCAGGTCTATGGGATCTTTCAAACCAAAGAGGAGCGCATGCAGTCCGACTTTTCTTGCTCGATTCTAGGAGTGGTTAATTATACATATCGCGATAGAAGAAAATACAGGAGCAGATGCGTTAGACAACCTTGATTTATCAATGGAAATGAAGGGATCAGATTCTGGGACGGTATTATAGCTCATGCACTCAATTCTAGAAGCAAATAGCTACTATGAGGTGAATACGATTAGTTTGGCATAGGACTAAAGAAATGAGATCTTTGACTATCTCAAACACGGGAAGTTGCCCGAAATATCCAAGGAATTCCAGGTATTACGCACCAAAGCAGTATGATATAGCTTCAAAGGAGGCTAATTGTAGATGAAATCTTTGCAAGGCAGCTGGCCCAATACTTGGGAGCCTCCGCAGCTAATTATGTTATCCGAGAAGTCCACAAAGGGATATATGGAAATCATTCAGGTGCACACTAAAACTGGTAAGGGCAAGATACTATTGGACCCAAATGGAACAAGACGTCAAATATTTCGTGCAAAAATATGATAAGTGTCAATGCTATGCACCAGTTATTCATGAACCAGCAGAACGATTGCACTCAATGTTGTCTCAGTAGTTGTTCATGAAGTAGGGAATAGATATTCTTGGACCATTGTCACCGACACCTAAGGTAAGGTTTCTTTTAATTTTAACTTACTATTTTTCAAGTGGGTTGAAGCAGGTCCTTATAATAAGATTGGCAAATGTGACGTGGTTGGTTTCTTGTGGGAGAACATAATTTGCAGATTTGGAATACCAAAAGAGATAGCTTGCGATAAAAGGGCAATAATTCATAGGTACAAAGATTACAAAGTTCCTTGAAGACTTGAAAATCAAAAGCATCACATCTTTGCTATATCATCTAAGTGCAAGTGGTCAAACGGAATCAATGAATAGAGAGATTATACAAAATCTCAAAAAGAGATTGGAAGCATCTAAAGGTAGATGGCTTGAGGAACTACCTGGAGTGCTATGGGCGTAGCAAACAACGGCCAAATCGAGCACAGAAGAAATGCCTTTCTCCCTTGTGTATGGAGTAGAAGAATAATCCCGGTGGAAGTAGGGGATCCCACATTGAGATATTTCCAGGTAAGTGAAGATACAAACACCGATATAATGTTAGTCAATTTGGAGCTACTCGAGGAGCGCAGGGACTTGGCGCATATAAGAATGGTAGCCCAAAAGTAGAGAATAGAAAGATATTATAATCAAAGAGATAACCTCTGTTATTTCAAAGTGAGAGACTTGGTTCTAAGGAAACTAACTCAAAGCACCTGGAAATCAACGCAGGAAAGTTAGGTCCAACTTGGAAAGGCCCATACCAGGTTTCAGCTATCATCGGGAAAGGTTCATACGAGTTGGAGAATCAGGATGGAGAAAAGTTTCCAAGAAACTTGAATGTGGCACATCCAAGAGATATTATTGTAGATGAGTATGTGCTGCACTCTTTTTCCCTTCATCCAGTTTTTGTCCCAATTTGGTTTTTTGCAAGGATTTCAATGACGCACCAACAGAAAGAATACTACGAAGAAGGTTTCAACGACAACAATAAGACCTTTAATAGCAAGGCACACAAGCGAAGAACCATCTTGGAGCAATTAGATAATATTTGGCGCGATAGCAAAATTCCCACCAGGAAATTATGTTTGCTATCAAGCAAAGGTTACCCGACCGTTCACAAGTGCAAACCACTAAGGTATTATTAGACAGTCTTTCACTCGATAGCATAAATTTCTATGGGAAGTGAAGTTTGTTACCGAACTGAAGATTACCTAGAAATTCATTTGTGAAGTCCTCGAAAGTGCAAAACTTCCAGTGTTCCAATTTTCATTATTCGCATTCGAACACTAGGGGGAATGATATAGTGAATGCGGCAACAATGACTGTCACATCGCTTGGAATACAAAAACTAGAAACATAATTGTATCATCGGGACATGGGAGTGCACAAACTGGCCCCGTAGAAACAAGTTATATAAGTTAGCCACAAGAAATGGCAACATCTTTTTAGAATAGAAAATACTAATGTACTTTTTGAAAAAATAGAAGGAATAAAGTAAAGTCTTTTTATTTCTATCTTGTATTTTGTCTGAATGATGAATTTATTTTGTACTCTTCAAGAGCACCGTAAACATAAACGGGCCCTCTCTTGTAAGAACCCTCATGACGAAGGGTTGATTTCAGAATAACTTATGCTCGAAATCCAAATGCTTTCAAGGGAAAATACACCCGAAAGCCTTGCATAATTAGACACAAACAGTAAAACTTGTGAAAAACACTTAAGCAAGATAGAAGCAGAGATTAAAACTTCCATAAGTGTTCAAACTAAATAATGTCAGAAAGACTCATGCAATACTTTTATTCACAATAAATGTGTCAAACCGTCATATGTACAAAAGCTAGACTACCACATCTATGGAACCCAGATGAAGAGAATTATCCGCCCCCAAGGGAAAGTGGGTAGATCTGTCATGGCTCAATATATCGACCCTCATCAGTTCGGCTTTCAACATCTTCGCCCTCCGATTCCTCTTCAGTTCTCAAGATTTGTAACCAGAAGTAGAAGGACCAAAAGCGTCAGACCCTACCAGGAGACCCTTTTTAGCAACTGATTCTAGCTCATAGGATTCGGCAATTTTGGCATCAAAGTAAATGAAGCTCACTTTAGCCTTTTCCAAGGTTTTTCTCCTCATGATGTGCATAACATATATTTTCAATAACTGGCAATCTTAAGTTCTTCTTTAAGTTGGATAAACTCAGGAGAAAGGTTTTCCTAGGCATGTCTAATAGACTTGAGGTAACATCCAGTGCGCAGATAGTAGAGCTCAAAATTCTATTATGCCTAATGATCTCTTATTCTTCTCCTCCAATTGGGAAAATTTCACTCCCACATCAGAAAGCTCTTCAGTTTTGGAGTTCAAGGTTGCCTCTAAGTTGGTCAATCTCCCAGCGGAGGCAGCCTGGCGATTCGATGAATGAATGTAGTAAGAACAACACTATGGACTTCAACCTATTTGGCCTTGGACTATTAAAATTGAACCCTTAGCGGGGAAATCTCTTGGCTAAGGGTTTCCACTTCTTGCTCGTTGTGCTGCAAACAAGCATCCAATACAATGGCCTCACCAGCTTTGGCTTCCAATTCTGAGAGGCAAGAAGTATTTTTGTCCCACTCAGCCAAAGGCTGATCCCGCCTAGAGGTATGTTCTTATTTTTATTGAATCAACCTCTAGAGACCATTGGAAGCAAGAAATTGTCCTATTTACAAGAAAGGAAAACTCAAGTTATAACTAAATCAAAGATAGAGAAATGACAAAGGAAGTGAAAAATGTAGAGCTGTGTGTTGTGCATGGCACTCAACAAGCACTTTCCCGAGATATCCTGTATATTTTCCCAATATTTTTATAAAGCTATAAGCTTCAGATAGTTAGCAAGTTCCACCAGCCGGGGATAGAAAATTGCATCTGGTGGAGACCGAGAGAGTAACGCTCCTCCTTCTTTGCAGATCTTCTGAGGGAGCAGCATAGTTTTGCCCCAAATTCCCATGAACTGGGACTGGGGGAGAAGAAAATCCTCCTTTTTAGTGGATGCGGCCGGTGGACATGATGTAGCAGTTGCTTGTGGAAGAGTTGGTGAAGAAGGAGATCAAGCGGATGGTGTTGACGGGTGTGAAGCAACTACGGCAGACGCAATGCTGGTTGTTGGTTGCTCGTTAACGGAAGAAAGCAGGGACCCGATACTAAGCCCCATAGGACCGGGCACAGCAACTGGGATTCATAAACGGGAGTTTGCATTTTCCATCATTTCAAACTCCCACCAGAGCGCCGATGCATCATCCTCGGTTGGTGCAACTAACTCAAAGAAGGTCGTCATCTTCTATGTAGAGAAGCTCCTTGTTCTCTAGCTTCTCCATCATCGTCAATCACTACAGTATCTATGTCGGTCTGGGTAGTGGGGTCGTCACCACAACTTTCGTAGATGATTTGGGGGTAGAATTATTCGCTTATTATTCTTTCCTTCGACCACGGAGGAACACCTTCTTTTTTATTTCTTGTTATCTGGACGGGGATGATGAGAAGAAGCACTTACACTAGAAGAAGGCTTAGAGATGCCTGTCTATTGAAAAGACTTTTGCAGTAGCCTCGCTGCATCAGTAGGATCAGCCAAAACGTCCTCTTCGGGGACAATTGAGCCCTGAAGTAGACCTATATTCAGTAAGATAGAAAAATCAGACAGCTTTCTCATAAGAAAAGCTATGGACAAGATGAGTTCAACTTACCATGATTTTTGGCCTTCCACCCATATTTCAGGGACAACTCTTTCCATGAGTAGTTTTTGGGCATAATAACGTCCAAAATTTTCTAAACCCATTGTTCCAAGACCTCAACCCTAGGGGAAACCTACCGAGTCACTGAGGCAGGTAAAGGAAGAAAAGTTAATAGTGACAAGGAATGATCTTTTATAAAAGCAATAGTAAACTGTATACTTATGAGTGCAGTTCCACATTTCTGGGAAGGAAGGAGCCGAGGCCTGGAAGAAGTCTCTGATGGCAACTGAAACAAACCTTTCTATCCACGCAGACAAACATCCCCAAAATGAAGAGATACGTATAGAAGTACGCAAAATATTTTTTGGGTAAAGTTACTCGCTCCACTAGATCAAGGGAAAATAATGTCTAAATCCTTGAAATGACAATCTTTCTTCACAACATGAATACTGTAAGGACGGATGGAAGAATGATATCTTATAACTGCCCATGTACGACAGCTAGTTGAATGAAAATTTTCTTCGAAGTCTTTAGTCGTGAGGCTTCTGGGGATGATGGAGCTCACTATAGGAGGAGTGGCTTCATTAGCGTTTTTTCTTTGAAGAACTGGGATCTTTTGAAGAAGAGTCCATTATATGTAAGAGAAGAATAAAAGCTTTTCTCTTTTGAAGAGAATTACAGAAAAGTTGAGGAACAAATTGCAAATTGAATAAAGAGAGTTTGAGAGAATTTGGAGAACTATGGGGTGTGAATAAAAGAGGTTGATGAATATAAATAAAGGTTTCGGCGGCTAAATTCATGGCTATAATTACCTCGATAATCAGCTAAAGTAATGTTGAATCATGGGATGATGCGTTTTAGGGCATTAAATGTGGAGAGATGTGCGTCTAATCAACTGTGAGAAGCTTTCCAGAGGGGATCAGAGAAATTCCTACCAAAAGGTTATTTGTGTCAACTTCCCAGTGATAAAACGTTATTTCACGGGAAAGTAGGGGGACTATCTGCATAGGGTAAACTATGTTATGTTATGTGATTGCATAAAAGAGTGACACGTGGAGCCAAAGGTAGATGATAGCTAAAACTGAAGACAAATGTTCCATTTGTTACCGGAAAGAATGATGCTCATAAAGATGCAATAAATACCGGTCACCCAGTAGCATTTAATGGAGAATATTCTACAGTATTTAACACACTACCCGTTACAAAGAATTTGTCATTCATGCCCATAGTTACACATTCTTTAACGGCCCTCATAATTGACATTATTGATTGGCATAATCCTAGAACATTGTTCCAAATGAATTTTCTGACAAACGTACACTACAATCTATTTAATGCTTTATACAACTTTATCCTCTTGCTTTTCGATTTCATCATTGTGGTGCCCGGAAGCCCTGCTCCCGGAACTATTGTTTTTGCTATTTCATTTTCATCTCAAGGCTAAGTATTGCATATATATTTAATTCTTTTATTATTTCAGTATTGAATCAATTCACTTGTCTAGAAACCACGTATAAATTCAATTGTACCATTTTATGGATTAACAATGTTAAGTATTAATTTATAAATTGATATTAATGAAAATTGGTTATACAAATTAAACTATAACGATTATATAAAAAAATACTTTGATAGTATATATAACTAAAACCTAATTGTTTACTAGTAAAATGGCACAATTAAATCTATAGCGTGGTTTATAGGCAAGCGAATCAATTTGATACTAAAATAATAAATAAATTAAATAAAATTCAAGACTTAGCGCTAAAATAGAGATGAATTAGACAGAAAATAAAGTATTATTTAGATTGGAAATCTTACTTATTTTGAGTCTTTGCTAACTACTTCAACTATTGAAATCAAGAAGTTACAATTGGTCAAATGATATTAAAGGGATTATTTACTAGTCTCTTTTGAAATATGGCTATTTTTCTCCAAGTTTGACTGGTGAATTGAACAGGGATTCAAGTTTTTCATTTCATGAAGTAAACATGTGGTTCTTATCTTTAAACCTTTCGAGGTATTTTATTGCATGTAAATGAAATGTGGAACCATAAATAGAAATCAAGTATTTCCTGGATTCTTTATTTTATTTTTTATTTTTATTAAGTTCAAATAATGTATAGCATAAGTTATTCATAATTTTCATGTCGCACAATGGCAGTTAAAGTCATTATTTATAGCTTAACCTAGGGAACAAGGTCCTAGGATCAAACCCCTCTGAAATGACGATAATGGGGGGGGGGGATTGATGAATATATAAGAACATGTAATGAATGCCAAAATTCTGTATAACAGACATGAGTTCAATAACGAGGAATGCTCTTCATTGAAATTCATCTGGTGGCATAATCCATTTGCCGTCGTTAACGATGTTTCCTCCGGGGCCTACCTTATGCCGACCGAAGTTGTTGTCCTCGATCTTGGTTTCCACTTGCTTCGTCTTTCATCTTCTCCCGGCTCCACATGTCATTCCGTCATTCGAGTATTTAATATGAAAATTTTTTACCTTATATAGATAGTCCCTTTGCTTCCCGGTGTCATATCTTTTGTGATACTGGAAAGTTGGTGAAGATTTCTTTCTTGGCGAAAAATTTTCTAAACCCTTCTAAAAAGTTTTTGACGCTTGATTAGACGGGCGTCTTTTAGCATTTAATACTCTAAACACGTGTTACTCCCCGATTTAGCAATATTTTTGCTGGTTCTCGAGGTAATTATGGCCACGATTTTAGCCGCATATTCTGTTAGATATACACCTCATTATTCTTCTCTTATACTTAATAATTTTACAAACTTTCTCAACTTATTGGCAAACTCTTAGCTGATTTCAGTTTTCTCTAATCTTCTCTAAAGAACTCTTAACATCTTCTGTCGATCATGGCTTCTTTCACGAATTGCTAGAGGAATGTGATTGAGTAACCTTCCCTAAGAAGGGATTCGTTTATATTTATATATGCCCATTCACTTAGGGTGCATTTTATTTGAGTGAGGGACTTGGCCCTGTGAGTTTGGAGCTTTTCCACAAATACCAAATTTGTTTGGCATAGGTGGACCCTTCCGTATGGTGAATACTAGCCTGTTTACGACGACTGATCCAAGAGACGAAGGAGGATATCACCCTGGCTGCATGATGAGTATCTACAACCCCAAGAATTTCCGCGGAGGAGTAATAAATTTTAGCAAATAGGGCCACACTAGCATGTGACGACAAAGATCATTGATAGATGGAGTGGTTTTGACGTTATTGCCACCATGGATATCATCCAGGTCATAACTCTATCTTTCCCTAAGTATTGGACTCGTACATGTAAGTTCAAAGTCTGTCTTTTATCTGAAAAAGTTGTTTCATGCCAGTGTTGACTTTTCTATTTTTATTATTTCAGCAACTCGATGGACACCTCCAAGGGTTGAAGGCTTGGACCGGTGGGTCAAGAAGATTTTGGGCATCACCATGCCTGAGATCCGCTTGTGAAAAGAGTTGGCCCCCAGATATGGATGGAGGGCCAATAATCACGGTAAGTCGACTCATAAATCCGATTTTTCCCCATCTTATCATTGTGCATAAGAAAACTAGTTAAACTCACTTTTTGTTGGATTCACGTCTCCCGCAATGCTCTGCTACCATTCTTGAGATGTTTTTGTTGATCCTGTAGAGGTTGTGAGGTTGCTGAAGGAGGCTCTCACCCAAACATGCACCATCATATCTGCTTCCGGTGCAAGCGCATCCCCTTGGAGTCCTTGGACAGAGGAGTAGCAACAAAAAAGGCAGTGTTCTTCCTCGGCTGAGGGAAAAAATAAAAAGGTAAAGAAAGTTGCACCCAATCCAACTGTAGTCACTGCAATGATTGATGATGTTGGTGAAGCCAGTGATAAAGGGGATTCCCAACAAAGGAGACAACATCCTTCATCAGCTTTATAGAATGCTCAATCTCAAGAGATTATAAACCTAACTAAGGTGATGCCCAAGTGCTCTGGGGAGAGTTCAACTTGGTGGAGAATGCCAACTTTCCTTTTCTGGTCCCAATTGTTGATCCCGATATTGTGAGGCTAAGTATCGTGCCTCTTCCATATTCGGTTGGTAAGAAACCAACAACCAACACTACCTCTATCGTAAGTACTTCTCAACCCACAACACTATTAGTTTCATTTCCTTCTATATCATCCATACATTCATCACCAACAACTACTACATCACCTCACCTATCGCAGATGCCCGAGAGGAGGAAGTCCCTCCTCTGTAGTCCCCAGACCATAGGAAGTTGAGGCATAACTATTTGCCTCCTTCTACAGCTCCACATAGGAGGATGAATCTCCCTCTCGGTATCTACTGAATTCCATTTGCTATCTTGGCTGGTGGAAATTGCCAGTTATTTGAAGCCTTTGGCATCAGAAAAGGATAATAAGAAAATATATTCTCTCTCAGGATATTGTTTGTTAAACAATACCATGCATAATGTAGCGGGAGGTAACATACTTGTTCTCTTTACTTCTTGTATCTTCTTAACTTACTATGATAGGGTTTCTAACTTAGTTTTTTCTTGATAGGCCAAATTATTTACTTCTGAGGGACTTCATAAATTGATCCTCGATAAAGAAGGACTCCAATCTCAGCAGGACCAGTTGTTGGCCGAGAGGGAACAGATTATTGCTTGCCTCCTAGTACTAGAAGCAAAAGTCGTTGAAGCCGCTACGTCAAAGGCTTGATTGTATCAGATTGAGAAAGAAGTGATGGGCCTTAGACAAGAAGCCTCTCAATTAAATGTACAGTTTCAAGAAGCCAGGGCTAAATGGTCTGAGGTTCAGAATGTTGTGCTCGCTGCTGTTGAGTGCCAATCTTCCTTCATTGAGAGATTGAATAATGTGGAGGTAGCCTTGAACTCCAAAGCTGAAGAGGTTGCTACTGCCGAGGAGAAGCATGCCCAGATGGAGGTTAGGTATAATAGGATCATGGATCTACTAAGGTTCATATAACCACTATCCTTGATCTTGATCTTTGCCTTACCGTCGGACATCCGAGTGGAATAACCTTTAAATGAAGCTTGATTGTCTTAAATCAAAACTCTAATGGCAAGCAATGTCCCTCATCATTAAATAAACATATATTCTATGAAAAGCATGAGGGAAAAACATTGGAAAAGGCCAAAGTGGGCATCATTGATATTGACGATGATATCACCAAGGCTCGAGAGTTAGAGTCAACTGCTCGAAGAAGCCTCCTAAGTAATCCTGATACAACCAACTCTTCTGATTCCAATTTTGATTTCCCAGGAACCGAGGAGGAACTTGAGGAAAATATGGTGAAGGTCAAATCTCGATCCGGCTACAGATACTTCTCCCGGGGGCACTGATGCTTCTATCCCCCAAGTTCTGGGGTGATGTAGTTTAGATTTTTGTTTTCTCTTTCTTATTGTTTTTGTTTTTGCATTTTTACACTTGTGTTGCTTGGCACATTTGATAAATAGAAGTCCTTTTTTCTTAAGCATTGTCTGAACTTTACTTTTTTGCGTTGAATTATACAAGGGTTCAGGTGCATTTTTCCTCGATAGCATTTGAATTCTGGGCATTAGCTCTTTCAGAACCTACCCTTTACAGTGAGGGTTTCATAAGAAAGGACACTCTTATGTTTACAGTGCTCTTGAATAAGACGTCTCTTTTGGAGTATTTGAAGTACATGATTAACTTTCAAATGATAAAATCAACTCATTGTGTGGACAAGAAACAAGATAAAAATAAAAGGACTTTACTTCATTCCTTCTATCTTCAAAAAGAACATAGGCATTCGTTTTGCTGAAAGAAATGAAATTGCCACTACATGTGGCGAATTTGTACGACATGTTTCTATGGGGTTGGCTATCTAATACCCAATTTCGATGATGTGCCTTTGTTCCGGACTTCATTGCCCCGATTTATGTGGCCATCAGGTTGTTTTATTCTTATATCATTCCTCCAGTATTCGAATGTAAATTGGAACATTATAAGTATTTCTCCTTCGAGTATTCCACCAGTGAATGGTTGGACAATCTTTGGTCTGGTAGCAAGCTTCGTTTCTCATTGGGAACTTTTCTATCGAGCCAAAGATGATCTAACCACCCTCTCCCCCCTGTGGCTCGTAGGGAAAACACTTGTAAATGGTTGAATAGCCTTTGGACCGGTGGAAGGTTTTTCTTCCCATTACGAATTTACCCAAGGACTATTTTTGTTATTTCGATTCCTTGTTGTTTCAAGGTCTTATTTATGCTGATGGTGTTTCCTTCATACTATATTTTTCGTTGTTGCCTTGTTAAAAAACTTGCCAAAAAATCCAATTAGGACAAAAACTGATGAAGAAAAAATTGAGTGCAGCACATGCTTTTAGTACAAGTGGCTCTAATCAACAATAATACCTTTTGAGGTGGGTCACATTCCAGTTTACAATTTCAATTTGTCTTATTTTTCCAATTCATAAGATCTTTTCCTAATGACAGCTAAAACCTAGTAGGGCCCTTTATACATTAGACCCAACTTCCCTGAGTTGAATTCATGGATGTTTTGAGTCACTTTCCTTAAAACCAAATCGTCCACATTGAAATAATGGAGATTGACTCTTTGATTATAGTATCTTTACATTCTTTGTTCTTGGGACGTCATCCTTATGTGGACAAGTCCGTGTATTCTTCAAGCATCTCTAATTTGACTAGTAACGCTCTATTATTTTTCTCGTCGTCCTCCCGGAAGTACCTCAAGGTTGGTTCTCCTACTTCCACCGGGTTAGTTATTCTACCCCACATATGATAGAGAAAGGTGTCTTTCCCGTGCCTGACTTGGTCATCGTTTGATATGCCCAATATACTCTTGGTAACTCTTCATGCCACTTGCCTTTAACTGCTTCCAGCCTCTTTTTAAGGTTTGAATAATCACCTTATTGGTTGATTCTGCATGTCTATTTGTGTTTGGGTGGTTTGGCGAAGATGTGATTCGTTTAGTATTTAAGTCTTCAATGAATTTTGTGACCTTTGAGCTTATGAAATCTGGCTCGTTGTTGTAGGCAATCTCCTTCGATATTCTGAATTGGAAGATTATGTTTTCCTATAGGATATCGACCACTTCTAGCTCATTGATTTTCTAGTAAGGACTTGCTTCAACCAACTTAGTGAAGTAATCAGTTTAAATAAAAAAAACCTTATCTTATCGGGTGTTGGTGGAAACAGATCGACTATGTCCATCCCCTATTTCATGAATTGCCATGGGAGTAATACTGAGTTCCAAAGCTCTAGCAGTTGGTGAACTAACGGCGTATGGTGTTGACACTTGTCGCACTTCTGATCGAATGCCTTAGAGTCTTTTTCCATCTGGGGCTAGTAGTATCCTGCCCTAACTAATTTTAACACCGATGAGTTCTCACCTGAATGATTTCCACAAATTCCTTCATGAACCTGTCTCACGACTTAATTAGTTTTAGAGGCGCTAAAGCATCGGGACAATGGGCCTTGGAAAGATCTTCAGTAAAGTTGTCCTCCTCAGAAGCTATTGGTAAACATTGCTCGGGATGCCTTCGGGTCTTTGGACAACTTTATATGCTCAAGATAGTCGATGATTTCATTCCTCTAGTCCTAGACCAAGTTGGTTATATATACTTCATAATAATCATCCACATCTAGTATTGAGTGCATAAGTTCTACTACTGTACCAAAATCTGATCCATTCATTTCTGTGGACTAGCCCAGTTTGGCCAATGCATCTGCTTATGTGTTTTGTTCTCTTAGGATGTGAGTAATTAACCATTCCTTGAATTTTTCGAGTAGAGTTTGAACTTTCACCACATATTCTTGCATGAATTCCTCCTTGGCATCAAAGATTCCATATACTCTATTTACCAGATGTTGGAAATCATATTTGATTTCGATGACTCGGGGTCAAAAGCCTCATACTCGGCTTCATTTTTAGTCAAGGGAACATTTTTATGGCTTGCCTCAGGACTTCTTGCCAGGGTGTGATTAAGACTACTCCGAGCCCTGGACTTTTCACATTGGAAGCTCCATCCATGAACAAGTTCCAAACCTTGATGTCATTTCCGAAATCACCACTACTCCCTTCATGGTCAATAGTAGCAGCCCGGGACAAAAATCGGCTACGAAGTCAACCAAAACTTGTGATTTGATTATAATCCTGAGTTTTTACTCGCTATCAAATTCACTAATTTCAACTGTCTATTTGGCCAGTCGGCCTTACAATTCAGGTTTGTGAAGGACATTGCGCAGGGGAAAAGTTGTCACCATGGCTATTGGGTTGCATTAAAAGTAAGACATAAGCTTTTGCGCGACGACTACGAGAGCTAAGGCCAATTTTCGAGGTATGGACAATGAGTTTGTGCTCCTATTAAACTTTTGCTAACATAGTATATAGAAGATAGCGTGCCTTCATCTTCCCGGACTAGAACGACGCTTACCGCTACCCTCGAGACCACTAAGTATAATAAGAATTGTTAACCTTTCTATGATTTTATTAGTAACAGAGGACTTGATGACGATCATTTCATGTCTTTTAGAGCTTGTTGGCTTTCCGGAGTCCATTCGTGTCACAGCCCAAACTGAAGGGCCACAACGGGCACCTGGTTCCTTACTCAACCGAGTACCAACATAACATATCTTTCTGATCATATTATTATGAAAAGGTGAGCCAGGAAACTTGTCATGAGATAACAAGAATAAACATAAGGGAATACTCAAGTTATTATGACCCAACATGATGTACAAACTTATACATATGACATACGGGCCTAAAAGACCAACATGACCATTTGTAAACTCAAAATATAGGCTGACAAGGCCATACAAGTATCTATACACTTGACATATATCTACAAGCCTCTAAGAGTACATAAAATCATAAAGGCCAGGACAGGGCTCCGCTATACCAATAAATATACATCCAAAGCATACTGACCAAATAGGTAACTCCGAAGTAAATGGAGTGCACCAATACCTTCCGCTGAGTTGATAGCCTACTAAGAAGACTCTTGACCTGTCTATCAGGACCTGCGGGCATGAAATGTAGCATCCCCAGGAAAAAAGGACATCATTATGAATAATGTACCGAGTATGTGAGACAGGAAACCATAAATAAGAACAGTAATGTAAAGAGTAATAGAGAATATATAACATGTAACATCTGAGTGCCTCTGGGGGCTACTGACATGAAATACATAATACATATGTATACATAAAATTTTGAAAACAAATGCCTCTGTGGACATCATCACTATCATATCATATTCGGCATCAAGAGGACTCGATAAAAACATACCCGACCATCATAAGGCTCGGTAAAATCATACCCGGCCACGTGGAGCTCGGTAAACCCAACTGATCAAAGGTTTTACAATAGTTACCATACCTGACAAACTATATCACGTCTCTGTAGAGTAAAATAGATACATATATATTATACATGCTCGACTCAAGGAATCACGTCTCTAACCCTTTCAGAGGAATATAAGGTCATTGCACCTTAGATTAACATTATGGACATCCCTATCATCAATATGAACCTTAGTAGGATTTTAAAGATCATACACCTTTTTTAGAATAACTTTATAAGGAAGGAACAACATGGACAACCTTAGCTTTCTAGGAGTAGATCTGTTATGAATTAGCGTACTGTTTATGTTCATGTCACTTTAGATCATGCAAATAGAAAAAAGTAAGTGCCTTAACATACCTTAAATATGTTGAGTCATTAATACCTTCCAAGAAACTCTTCAAACAAGTCAACTCGATCAATCATAGCATAAGGAGATTCAATATCAGTGTTGAGCAAAGACTAAGTTTGTAACTTAAGCTAGTAGCTCGTCTACGTAAATTCGGGTAGCATATCCCTTGAAACAAGGGCCTCCTACAATACCATATACCAATAAAAACAACCAGGGAAGTCCATCAACATATAAATATCAATAACAAGACACCATATAACAACAACAAGTCATAACTACTTTACGACGAGCGGCGAGCTCTAATTGGAATCCTTAACACATATCACCCTTATAGACTTATTAAATTAAATTAAAAGTATCATTAACATGGTAATGAAGTCATTCATCAATGATTCCATCCTTATACCATATATTTATAACAAAGGAAACAATCCACAACTCTAACTATCTTAAATTAGTAACTTTATTTATTAGTTCATGTCTACCCCATCCATTTAACTTAATCAACATCAAAATAACCTTAAGCATATACAACAACATAACATACCTCCTACAGTAACTTCAAGTCAAAATCCAAGGTAAATTCAGCTTACAACAACCCTCAATGGCAATACAACACCATAAAAGTGACTTAAGCTAATCCAAGTACTATCTTGTAGTTTATTATCCTAAAAACTTAATCAACATAGAAGAAAGCTTAAGCACAATTAGTAGGCTGTTATACTCACCTTGGACAGCAGAAAAAACTTGTAATTTCATCCAAATACAGCCCACAACAATCCTTAATGACAATTCAACCTCAAAGAGGTGTTGTTCTTCACTAGAACTAAGTTTTGATGTTGAAATATGGTGTAATCACTTTGGAATCACTTCAAACCCGTGTGCTATATGTTTAGGAGGGTTAGGAGAAGTTTGGAGATGAAGTATAGTTGAAAAATGAGCAAAAATAGGTGTCCAAATCGTTTATAAATAGAAGTAGGTCAACCACCACCTAAGTGGGTCCCATTGGGAGCTGCTCTGGTCTCGCAAAAACACGAATATCTCTCTACTCCAAAATCGTATCGATAAACGGATTATTGAATTAGAAACTAGGCTTGTAGATATTCAATATGGTGGATAGATCACCCCATAATTCCAAGTATATTAGGATTAAAAATCATCTACATTTGACCTAATTTTCAGCAAAATTATGAATGTTAGTTGTGATGACCTTTGCCAACTCTTGTTCCATTAATTGCTTGCCTTCAAAATGTAGTAAATGACTATAATAAGACTAAATTAACTCATTGAATAACCGCTTATCATGTTAATCATCCTAGTCCCACCCCAAAGGTATATTTCATAATATTCCAAAGTTGTTGACTTTCGACGTAATTTATTTTCTTCAATTCATTTAGCGTCTAAGCTTTCCAACCCTTGTGGCACTTGTTACTCATGATCTTAAATATTTTTAACCTCCAAGATAACATGATGAACTTATGTTATGTACTTTAAAAAATAATCTCATTTCCGAGCTTACATCAATTGGCTTACGACGTACGAAAACATGGGATGTAACATCATTGCCCCCTTTGGAACATTCGTCCTAGAATGATGACTAATGTGCTTATCAGTTTCATAAGCTATAGCTATTACGCATACTTTAATGTGTATCTTTCCATCTAGACAACTGTTTTATGGATAACACCAAACGCCAAGGCTTTCCATCCTTAGGCATCTTTCTCATCCCATGACATGTGGTTGGAATTCTTCCAATCTTGTAACTGTTGCTACCTTATGTCATGCGATATGTATGACTGTGTACATGTATGAGCGTCTAGTGACTCTTTTCCCCTTTTTCCTCCATCTTTTATCCAATCTCTAAGTCTCACTCTATGAATATAAACATAACTATGACAAGCTTTCCCTCTAGGCTTCTATAGGTGTACTGAAGTTCTTTAGTTGGTACTTTGTTGAACTTACGACTTTTGATATATCTTGTTTCATAGACTAAAATATCCATCCTTATAGCTTTGCTGCATTTAGGCAGGTCAAACTATACCATAACTCTTACTTTTGTTTTATTATTGAGGTCTGTTATCTAACTCTAGGTTATCCTCTTGCTGCTTATCCTACATGTATAAATCTAAGTCCTTTAATGCTTTCTCATTATTATTCATCTTAAGAATGACAACCTAATCTCCTCTCATTCTTTTTAACTTGTATCCATCCATCATTGATCTAGTCTTAATGTTGATCTTAATCTACCACTCATAACTTGAATCTTAATCTACCACTCATAACTTGAAACCTCTTACGTAATACATTTTCATTAACTCTCGCATCTCATCGGGGAACATCTTAAGTGATTTGCTTAATCCACTTAGAGATGATACTACACTGCAATGACCATATTTCATAGTATCCCAACATGATTCGTCTTATGGGGGTATCCAAATCTTGTGCAATTCATGAAATCCATTCTCTTTAAATCATTACTCAATCAAATACCAAAATGTTAATCTTTTATCATTTATCACAATTACACCCTTATTCTACTACTAGTGCAGCATTCCATCTCTTTCAAATGCACCTAGTCTTAGAATCCTCTAAGTTCATTCAGGCTGTAGCGAGGTTTCAATAAGTTATGGAAGCTATCAGCTCTCTTGTTGTGATGGGTTTAATCCTGAGGACTCACCTATTCTTGTCACCTTCTCACTTGTCGTTTCTTATCCTTACCCCCATCTACCTAAAACCTTGCTGCTCTATGATACTTTACCTTATGACCTACACCTATATATTTATACTACTCACAATCTTCCTTTAATTTGTTAGCACCATAAATTTCCTTTTGTGCCTTCTCAGTTGTCCTTAAATGTAAGCAATTACTTTTCCTGGTCATTCTATCACTTGTTGTATGAATATTTGTCTTGTCTTATTGCCTAAAAATACTGTAATTTCATGTACCTTATATAATCTCAAACATCACCTTTGAATTTTTTTTCTTCCCATTCACCAGCCACGATATGTGCCCCTTTCTTATGGAGTATGTACAATATTGTAGTGACACTGTTGTTACAAGATCATTTACTCTGTAGCTCGCTATGCTTTGGTGGAAACCTTATTTACTCTATATAGCTCCCTATGCTTTGGTGGAAACCTTCTCCCTTATTTCCTTAGCTAGTCTTTTGTTTCTGTATTTCGGGAGACCTTCTAGGTCTTGTAAAGTTGCGAGCTTGTTATATTGTGCACCCGAACAAAATTTTCATTGATCTTACTCACCTACAATAATCTTTAGTTACATAATTTCATGCCCTTGTACTCGTAGGGTTACTTGTAGGCTCAAATTTTTATTGTCTCCTTAGTGGAACTCTCTCTTATTTTCATACACCTTAAAAATGGTACCTTTAACTGTCTCAACTCCTATCTGAATTTTTCCAAATGATTGTGATCTCGTATCTGCGATACTGAATTCACTATGTTGCGATTCACTACATTTATCTTGCATGATCTATTGTGTGTGTGTGTATATATATATATATATATATATATATATATATATATATATATATATATATATATATATATATATAGTCTCTCTTGGGATATATCCTTTGTCTTAACTTATCTCTTGCCACTAGCTCATGATGTATCAAGTGTCTATTCACACTTATTTATCAATAACATCCTGGCCAGAAACTTTTATTGCCTCTCCCCGGAGTCATGCTTCTATAGTGTTTTGGAGTCGCAACATATCTGTAGGAACTGACTAAATGCAGCATCATCCCTTTACCCCATTCTTCCAATACCATTTCATAGTTAATTAAACCGCTTACCTCCGACTTAATACCATATCACGCCATATTCCCCCCTTTAGCGGAGTACCAAGATTTAGTACTACGAAAATCTATCTATAGATGTTTTACCTCTTCATATTTGGCGTCTTTTCACATCATCAATGAACCTTAATTGCCTAATGGTAACCTTATGCACATGGGATAACTGTATTTCGTACGCATGAAGGTGACACCTAGTATAACTGGCACACTTAGTCCCATATGATTAACTCTGCTCGCAGTGCTTTCTCTAGTGAAGCATCTTACTGAATGACCTTTAAAGGTTATTCTTCTGTTGTCCATTCTATTTTTATTGGAACACAATCTCTAAAATTTTCATGATGGCGGCTATTATTAAATCATTCGATTCCCAATTCATGTTCAGTTTATCTTGTTCACCGGCCCCTACATCTTTCTATTACTCCAGGGTCTACCTTTTCCTTTTGGTAATCATGTCGTAGTCACCAACTCATTTCTCAAAATAGGTACATGGCTATATGGCTTATACACTTTTATTTCATCCCGGGTTATCACCTTTTGTCTGTCCCTTCACTTGACTGTAGACTCTGTAATCCTGTCTTACCTTTTATCATACCTTACTCATAATATTTCATTTACTCTCTTTTTATTCTCCGACTAATTTTCTATCTATCACTTTATTCTGAAAACTTCAACAAAACATTCTTTCACTTTTAGCTCTTCTTGCTTCATCTCATTGGCTCTTCGGGATGCCTAAATCTCTCTCTCTCTCTCTCTCTCTCTCTCTCTCTCTCTCTAGGGGCGGGAGTCATACTAAGGTAAATAATTATCCCTTTTAGGATTCTGCTGCCTATCTTATGAAATTTCTAAATATTCTAATATTCATATTTGATTGTACTATTCTAGAGTTCACCATCTGGGTGTCTCACAAGGAGATATATTACCACATTTGCACTACCCTTCAAAAATATGAGCTAATGATAACAATCCATTCACAATTTTTGGTTACTCTAACCCTAGATTGATCCTGATATTACATCATTCTCTTAAACTATATTTGTCAGTTCCCATAGGAAATAATTGAGAAGGGTGTGGTCAATTATATATAACTCTGTTACTGTTGAAAGTAACTCAGAATGCTTATATTTCTCTACCTGAATTGCAAATACTCATAACCTTCATTATTTGGGTACCTTGTACTTCCTTTTCTTTCATGTTATTTCTTTCACTTATTTAAAATTATATCCACCTCCTAATTCTCTCATTGCCCTTTACCATATGGGTTGATAGACATTCATGCCTTGGGGCTCATTATCAAGAGGCTCGCATATCTTAGTACACACATGATTTGCTGAAGACCTAACATTTACGCATTATAGGCATGATGCAAAATTGAGTTCCTCTTATAAAATCTTCCACATCCATATTCAATCTCTTACCAATTGTCTTTCTGAATGTTGGAATCGTCGTATCATGAATAAGATAGAGTTAAGGAAATTGAGTTCTTACAACTGAGCTCTACCACACGATCTAGAATAAGAAGAAAGAGTGATAGTCCTAAATGCCCTGTAGCCTCCTGCTTATAATGTGGTACACTACACACCCATAAACAAGACTCTACTAGACACAGCTTGTAGACTACCTAGGAAAGAACTACTCTGATACCAATTTTGTCACAACCCAACTGAAGGGCCGCAACGGGTACCCGGTGCCTTACTCAACCGAGTACCAACATAATATATCTTTCTTATCATACTATCATGAGTAAATGAGCCAGGAAATCCGTCATGAGATAACAAGAATAAACATTAGGTAATACTCAAGATATGATGACCCAACATTATGTACTAACTTATACATAGACATACGGGCCTATAAGGCCAACATGACCATTTGTAAACTCAAAACATAGGCCGACAAGGCCATACAAGTATCCATACACTTGACATCTATCTACAAGCCTCTAAGAGTACATAAAATCATAAAGGTCAGGACAGGGCCCGCTATACCAATAAATATATATCCAAAGCATACTGAACAAATAGGTAACTCCGAAGTAAGTGCAGTGCACCAATACCTTCCGCTGAGTTGATAGCCTACTAAGAGGACTCTTGACCTATCTATCAAGACCTTCGGGCATGAAACGTAGCATCCCCAGGCAAAAGGGACATTAGTATAAATAATGTACCGAGAATGTGAGGCAGGAAACCATAAATAAGAACAGTAATGTAAAGAGTAATAGAGAATATATAATCTGTAACATCAGAGTGCCTCTAGGGGCTACTGACATGAAATGCATAATACATATATATACATAAACCTTTGAAAACAAATGCCTCTGTGGACATCATCATCATCATATCATACCCGGCCTCAAAGGGGACTCGGTAAAAACATACCCGACCATCATAAGGATCGGTAAAATCATTCCCGGCCACAAGGAGCTCGGTAAACCCAACTGATCAGTGGTTGCACAATAGGTTCCATACCCGACCGACTATATCACAGCTAGGTAGATTAAAATATATACATATATATAATACATGCTCGACTCAAGGAATCACGTCTCTAACCCTTTCAGAGTGATATAAGGTCATTGCACCTTATATTAACATTATGGACATCCCTATCATCAATATGAACCTTAGTAGGATTTTAAAGATCATACACACTTGTTTAGAATAACTTTATAAGGAAGGAACAACATGGACAGCCTTAGTTTTCTAGGAGTAGATCCGTTATGAACTAGCGTATTGTTTATGTTCATGTCACTTTAGATCTTGCCAAAAGAAAAAAGTAAGTACCTTAACATACCCTATACATGTTGAGTCATTAATACCTTCTAAGAAAATCTTCAAACAAGTCAACTCGATCTATCATGGCATAAGGAGATTCAAAATCAGTGTTGAGCAAAGGCTAAGTCATTAACTAAATCTAGTAGTCTACGTAAATTCGGGTAGCATCACCCTTGTAACAAGGGCCTCCTACAATACCATATACCAACAACAATATCCAGGGAAGTCCAACAACCTATAAATATCAATAACAAGACACCATATAACAACAACAAGTCACAATTACTTCATGACGAATGGCAAACTTCGATTGGAATCCGTATATCCCATATCACCCTTTATAGACTTCTTTAATTAATTTAACAGTATAATTAACATGATAATGAAGTCACTCATCAATGATTCCATCCTTAAGCTATATATTTATAACAAAGTAAACAATTCACAACTCCAACTATCTTCAGTTAGTAACTTTATTCACCAGTTCATGTCTACCCCATCAATTTAATTTAATCAACATCAAGATAACCTTAAGCACATGCAACAACACAATATACATACCTCCTACAGTAACTTCAAGTTGAAATCCAAGTTAAATTCAGCTTACAACAACCCAAATGGCAATACAACACCATAGAAGTGACTTAAGCTAATCCAAGTATTATCATGTAGTTTATCATCCGAACAACTTAATCAACATACAAGAAAGCTTAACACAATTAGTAGGCTGTTATAATCACCTTGGGAAGCAGAAACAACTTGGAATTTCATCCAAATACAACCCACAACAATCCTCAATGATAACACAACCTCAAAGAGGTGTTGTTCTTCACTAGAACTAAGTTTTGATGTTGAAATATGGTGTAATCACTTTGGAATTACTTCAAACCCTTGTGATATATGTTTAGGAGGGTCAGGAGAAGTTTGGAGACGAAGTTTAGTTGAAAAATGAGCAACAATAGGCGTCTGAATCGTTTGTAAATTGAAGTAGGTCAACCACCACCTAAGTAGGTCGCATTAGGAGCTGCTTGCGCGACCTCGCAAAAACATGAATATCGCTCTACTCCGGTATCGTATCGACAAATGGTTTGAATTAGAAACTAGACTTGTAGATCTTCAATTTGGTAGGTAGATCACCCCATAATTTCAAGTATATTAGGATGAAAGATTATCTACACTTAACCTAATTTTCAGAAAAATTATGAATGTAAGTTGTGATGACCTTTGCCAACTCTTGTTCCACAACTTGCTTGCCTACAAAACGTAGTAAATGACTATCATACGACTAAATTAACTCATAGCATAACCTCCTTATCTGTTAATCACCTAACTCTCACCCCAAAGGTATATTTCATAAGATTCCAAACTTTTTGACTTTCAACGAAATTTATTTTTTTCAATTCGTTTAGCGTCTAAGCATTCCAACCCTTTTAATATGTGTTAGTAATGATCTTAAACATGTGTAACCTCCAAGATAACATGATGAAATTATGTTATGTACATTAAAAAATGATCTCATTTCCAAGCTTACATCAATTGGCTTACGACGTACTCTCACGTACGAAAACATGAAATGTAACAATTCGGAGTCGTTCTTCTTCTTCAGAAGTGAGAATAAGTGATGACATTTTTCAAGGATCGAGAAATGAACCTGCTTAGAAATGCTAGTTTTCTGGTTAGTTTGAACTTATTTCACGTTTTTTAGCTGGTATGGAATATCATTGGTGGCTTTAATCTTGTTGGGTTTGACTTCAATCCCCCTTTGGGACATCAGCAAACCCAAAAATTTACCGAATATGACTCCAAACGCACTTTCTTGGGTTAATCTTTATGTTGTGCTTCCTTTGGATGTCAATGGCTTCTTTTCAAACATTTTATTCACGAGCTTTTGATAAATGGCTCCGGCATTCTTTAGCCCGAATGGCATTATATTATAGCAATGTGTGCCAAAGGTTGTTATGAACGAAGCTTACATTGATCCTCCGGGTTCATCTTGATTTGGTTCTACCTGGAATAGGCATCGAGAAAACTCATCAACTCGTGCCTCGCCATTGCATCAATTATTTGATCAATATTTGCAATGGGAACGAGTATTTCAGGCACGCCTTATTCAGATCCTTATAATCTATGCATATGCGGAATTTATTGTTCTTTTTTGGAACTACTATGACATTACCTAGCCAGTCTGAATACTTTACCTCCCTGATTCAAATGATATCGTGCAATCGAGTTACCTCTTCTTTGACAAACAAGTTTAAGACCTTGGACATTGGGCACTTTTTTTGCCTTACCGGAGGGAAGTTGGGGTCCAGGATTAACTTGTGTATGGGCAGCGCTAGTGATATATTTGTCATATCGGTGTGCGACCATGCAAAATATTCAATGTTTGTTTTAAGAATTCTATAAATCCCGACTTGAGCTCGGGGTTTAGTCCAGTCCTGTCACAACCCCAACCCCGATCGTGATGGCGCCCAACACACTGCTAGGCAAGCTTGACCAATTTACAACCTCAACCCATTTATAACAGTTCATTATTGATTAACACGGATAATTTACCAAGTTATAATACCAGAAATCTGAAATAGAGTTTAACATTGTGGAATCCCAAATAAAAATCCTACTACACAACCCATAAGAATCTGGTGTCACAAGTATGAGCCTCTAATACAGATTTATCAACCTAATACATGTCCGTCTAAGGATTACGAAATAAAAGACAAGGGTAGAAAGGAGAGATCAAGGTTGTGAATGCCATGCAGCTAACTCGATGCGCTCGGATACTGCATTGCTCGGCTGAAATAATCCTCGCTCAGCCTCAGATACACCTGGATCTACACGCATGGTGCAGGGAGTAATGTAAGTACTCCGACCTAGTGAGTCATAAACATAAATAAAGGCTGAGAATAAGAAGCCATAGAAAAATATAGGGTAATATATAAATGGCCATCTAGAGCAAGTAATAAGAAAGTATAAACCAATGAAATCGAAATATAGAACTACTACAACAGATAAACGGATAAATGACCGTGATGGCGCCCAACACACTTCTAGAAATGTGAAATAAAGTTTAACATTGCAGAATCCCAAATAAAAATCCTACTACACAGCCCATAAGAATCTGGCGGCACAAGTCTGAGCCTCTAATACAGATTTATCTACCTAATATGTGTCCGTCAAAGGATTACAAAATAAAGACAAGGATAGAAAGGAGAGATCAAGTCTGCGAACGCTATGCAGCTACCTCGATGCTCCCGAATACTTTGCTACTTAGCTGAAATAATCCTCACTCAGCCTCAGATGCACCTGGATTTGCACGCATGGTGCATGTAGTAATGTGAGTACTCCGACCGGTGAGTAATAAACATAAATAAAGGATAAGAATAAGAAACCATGGAAAAACACAAGGTAATCTATTAATGGCAGTCTAGAGCAAGTAATAAAAAAGTGATAAACCAATAAAATTAAAATATAGAACTACAATAACAGATAAACAGATAAATAGATAAATGGCAGATGAATAAGGAAAATGCAATACATAGAATGGTACTCTCTAGTACACACTGCGGGTGTAGCCCAATGCATTTATTTATCGTCGACGGCTCTCACTGGGGTGTGCAGACTCTGGGAGGGGCCCCTTATGGCCCAAGCACAAAATCAAGTCATCTCATGGCATTAACTAGGCCCTCGGTCTCATATCAATATCAATATAATAGTGCACCAGCGCGTAGCCCCATCCCATACTCAGTCCAGAAATCGCATAAGCCCTTCGGGCAATAATAGAATAGTAGTTTTTATCCCAAAACACCATTAGAAATATCATTTAAGTTTCAAATCTGAATAAAAGTGGCTGAGTTGGTAAAATAATATTAAACAATAGGACTAAGTTCTAATAATATATAAAAATAGTAAGGAAATTGTGGTAATAATCCCCGAAGGGTTCAAATAGTTGGTATGAATCCCAAATATGACAATTAACCAAAATCATGATGATATCTAATTAAGCTTCAATAAAACACACGGTAAAATTATCACTCGGGACGGACCAAGTTACAATCCCCAATAGTAAACGACCAAGAACTTGTCATCGAGCGCGTGTCTCGCCTTAATATAGCACCACAATGTGTAATTCCAAGTTTCAAACCCTTAAGACATCAATTACACTCATTACTTACCTCAAACCGGCCAAGACTCTAGCTTGATATGCCCTTGCCTCTCAAATCGGCCTCCTCGCGTTTCAAATATGACCAAAACCACAACGAATACATCACAATAGGCTAAAGGAAAAATACCTAATCGAAAATAATCGAAAAACATAAAAAATCCCAAAATTGGCAAAAACCCGAGCCCGGGCCCACTTCTTGAAACTAAAAAATTTTCACACCACCGGGTTCCTTATCTCACCACGAATCTATACATATCAAGGAATCCTAAATCTGAGCTCAAATGACCCATCAAACCCAATTTAATATTTTACAAAACTCAAGCCCTAGTTCTTCCCATTTTTGCAAAGTTTTCATGAATTTCTAGGTTGATTCTACAATGTAATTATGTTTTTAGTTCATAGGAGTCACCTCGAATCAGTCCCAGTCAAAACCCTCTTCAATTCCGGTCCAAAAGCTCTCAAGGATGCTCAACAATTGAGGAAATTAACTTAGGCTCGCAGATGAAATATTATTAAAAACCCTTATGCCAACTGACCTCATACACTATGCGAGTGCTAGGGCCCACTCGCACTCGCAATGAACAAACTTTGCCTCATACCAAATTACCCTTCGCGAATGCGGTCACCCAACCGCGAACGTGAAGCATACACATCCCCCAACTATGCGAATGCGACCCCACATTCACGAATGCGATGAACAAAATCAATGGGGCCTCAGATCCTCCTATGCAAATACGGGCAGCCTTCCCTGAATGCGAAGCACCAGCTACCAGACCTATGTGAACGCGAGACCTAACCGTGAACCCGAAGAACAAAAACCTCAGGGCCCCAAATCCTTCTAAAATTTCGCAACTCATCCTACGCAAATGCGAAGGGTTAAATCTCTGCAACACGAAAATGGAATACCTTCAACTTCCAAGAGCAAAAATTGGTCCGATTGAACATCCGAAACTCACCCAAGGCACCCGGGACCTCGACCAAAAGAACCAACACCTCCTAAAACATCACCCAAACTTGTTCCAATCCTCAAAACAACTCAAGAAACACCAAAACCATCAATTTGCATCAGATTCAAGCTTAAGTTCTTCTAAAACTTCTTAAACACGCATTTGATCAAAACCCCAATAAAAACACCTCCGGATAACCTGAAATTTTGCACACACATCCCAAATCACCTAACAAAGCTACATCAACTCTCGGAATTCCATTTCAACCTTGGATCAAAATCTCACCGACCAACTGGAAATTGCCAAAATACTAACTTCGTCAATTCAAGCCTAATTCTACACCGGACCTCCAAAACCACTTCCGATAATGCTCCTAAGTCATAAATCATCCCCCGAAGCTAATAGAATCACTAGAAATCACATCTGAGTCCTCTAACTCATAAGTCAACATCTGGTTGACTATTCCAAACCAAACCTTCCTTAAAGAGACTAAGTGTCTCATTTCCTACCAAAACCTCTCCAAACCAACTCGATCACATATGATATGGATAATGAAGCATAAAGAAGCTAAAAATAAGAGAAATGAAGAGATAACTCATGAGATGACGGGTCAGGTCGCCACAAGTCCCCAAGTGGAACTTCATCTCTAGAAATTTCTCGAACAATGCCACTAGTTCGATTTCTTCTGTCGTGAATTTTATTGCGTCCATTTCTTCCATTACCTGGAAATACCTTGGTACCTGGTGGCATTCCGAAGGCTTCTTCCCTTTGTCGTCCTCGTTTTGTTTAGGAGCAAGTGCCAGCCCTTGTAATTGCTATGATGTGTGTTCCTTCCCTTTACTGGTGGAAACCGAGACCATATTCATCTCCCGTTCTGTCGGTTGATCTCCTCTTATTTGTTTGATTTCCTCTAGAGTTGGGAATTTTAGAAGTTTGTGGTATATTGATGGCACGACCTTCATCTCGTGTAGCCATGGCTTGCCAAGAATTATGTTATGGCCCATGTCGCCATCAACCACTTCAAATAGGATAGTCTTCATGACCCATTCGACGTTCATGGGTAGTAGGATCTCCTCCTGGGTTGTCACATTTTCCATGTTGAACCCAACGAGTAGCTTTGTTTGTCGGAATGATACTTTTGGTTAACTTGGCTTACTACAACATGCTCCCTTGAATGATATTGGCTGCACTTACTAGGTCAACCAAAACACGTTTAATTTTAGAATCTAGAACATTAAGAGAAATTACTAGGGCATCATTATGTTGAAATATAAGTCCATCGACGCCGTCTTCTGTTAAGGTGATGTCATTATCGACGACTTCCCGGAGTCTTTTGCTATGAGTCACTGATACATTGGTCTTTTTTATGCCGAGAAGGTTACACCATTAATTTTGTTTCCCCTGAAAATCATGTTGATGGTTTGCTCGGGAGGATCTTCACCTATATTCGAGGCTCTGCATTGTCCCAATTACGACAATAATTGTTTTAAGCCTGGTCTCTTGAGAACACTCTAAGATTTTCATTTTTTAACAATGTTTCCACCTCCTCATGCAATTGGTGACAGTCCCCAGTCTGGTGTCTATTAGTCCCATGATACTCGCACCATAGATTAGGGTCCCTCTGGTTGGGATCTCATGGGCCTCGGAACCGCACTTCGTTGATATTCCTCATTGCCTATACCAGCTTCACTATGCTGACATTGAAATTATATTTGGACAGCTTGGGATAGGTGGAATCTCGGGAGCCGGATATCTCTTTTTCTTGCAATGACCTAGTATTTCAGCCACGGGATATTCTTCTATTGGTAGCAAATCTATCCTTCTACCAGAACCCTATGCCATGTCCTTTGGCTCTTTTGTAGGGAAAACAGACCCTTAGAAGATCGCCAATCTACATCAAAATATTCCTTCAATTTATCCTTTTTCTTTTCTTGGTCTCGACCTTATTTGATGTTGGGAATCCGAGTAGATCATCTTCTATTCTTATCTTTAACTCGTAAAGGATATGGACATCCACCCATGGAGTTGTCTAGAACTTGAGCAGGATTTCATTCAGTTTTCGGGAGGCGTCAGAGCTTCTTAACTTCAGCCTCTTAGTAAATGCCTCGGCGAACCATTCATCTAGCATGGTCGATAGTAGTATGCTTTCTTTCTAAAACTTGGTCATGAGCTCACGGAGCAATTCAGACTAGCCTTTAGAGCATGTACCTTCCTGGCTCCGACATGGTCCTTGATGGAAGAGTATGCGAGCCTCTCAAATGAATCTATTGAGTGTTCAGGTAGGAGTGAATACCATGTCAGGGCCCCCTTCGTGAGGGTTAACATCATCAGTAGGACTGAATCAATTTTGTGTGGAGCTAAGTAATTTCCTTTCACTGCCATTGTATAGGTGGTGAAGAGCTCCTAAGTGTCACACCTCCTTTTTACCCACCAAACGTAGTACAAGGGAGTCTTTCCACTTTAAGTGACATTATTCGAAATGGAATTATTTATTCATTTTTCAGAATCGCCACTTGGGATAGTTTGTTTTCTGGTGTCCCAAGTCACCAGTTTATTTTAAATCCCACATCGAGGAAAATTTGACTTTCCATTTGAGGCCTGCGAACTAGAAATTCTAGATAAGGAATTCTGTTAACCCGAGGAAAGGTGTTAGGCACCCCCGAATTCTGTGGTTCTAGCACAGTCTCTTAAACTATTACAATTGGCCTACCATCTAATTTTACATGTTTTAGCCTATGGTATATTTTGACTTATTAACCACTTTAGATTATTTTAAGGAAGATTGAACATCATTTAAAACACGTCTTTGGATTGCGTCACATGAAATGCACCCCCAATCCGGAACACGTCTTATTCAATGTTTTGGGATTTGGATTTGGGTCACATGAAATGCGCACCCGAGTTTAAGAAGGTACAATTATAAAATAACGCGCCTAAAGCAACTAACGCGCTCTTAACTTCGTGGGATGCCATGAAAATTCGCTAAACGACACGTCCCGAGTTCTAAGATAAAGATATAATTAAGAGGGCCATACAATTTATGATTTTATTTGGTGCGGCAAACCTCAATTCCATTTTTAAAAGGGCATTCAAACCAAAATTCGGAGAAATATTATTATCTATTAAGGCTCGTCTTTATTCTAAAGGAAAAGACTTAATCAATTAACTAATGTCAAAGATTTAAGAAAATTTAGGCCCCAAGATCATGTCCAAACTCAAACAAGGACGATCTCCATTACTGAAGAAACCCTAAGTTCGAGCCTGCCACTTGACTTGAAAAAGCCTAACACTCTTATTTAATTTTAGAACCATTAAACGCAAAGAAGACACGTTATATTTATAAAGTTATCTAATTTTGTGGGTCAAAGATAACCCCATTTCTATCCTTATGCCTGAACGGCAGTGCCATATAAATGGAACGAAGGCATCCAAATTTATTGGGCCTAGACTTGAGCCCAAGTGCGTGAAAATGAATAGGCTCCAATTTGAAGGTATCATGGCTGAGGGACTCAAGATCGAACCCCTATGAAGGCAAATGCCTACGCAAGCAGCTATAAACCATATTATTATCACAAATTGAACAGGTTTATGCATATAATTTGTCAGTGCAAAATGTAAAGTGCCACACATTAAACTCTTATCCAAAATTGACCAATCGTGTACAGAGAATTATCAGTTTACAGGCTTTCCAAATCTGATTTTAAGCCACAGTTGCACTTTCAATCCGTTGAACATTTAAATCTATGTGTAAACATGGATGTCACTAAACTAAAATGCCCTGAAATCAACAAACCAAATTCCAAACTTGTGCACACATGGATCTGAACGGGGTGATGCACAAACCAAGCTAAGTCTAGGCTCGAAAGCCCAACAGGTCTAAGCTCAAATTCAAATGGTTAGACTCGAATTTAAGTATCAACCTACAACGAATGTACCATATTCATTATGTTGATTCTTCATAATCACGCCTTATTTACATGTTCAATGTCTATAATAACGACTTAGCAATTAACAACTATAGCAACTCTAACAATATTCTATTGCACTTCCATCATAAACTCAAAGTCCTTAAATATAACTTCACATTGAGCATGCTGAGAAAAAATTAACATAATAATCATGAGAAGGAAACTAAAAATCAAAAACATCTAAGAGAACACGATCTTCATTTCTCTTCATCAAAACAACTCACAAGTTGTTTGTTACATGCCTAAAATCAGAGGTGTGTACCTGGAATTGAATGAAAAAAGCAAAGAAGGAAGGATCAACAGTTTAAATTTTAGCAGGGGTCGACAGCAATCAACTAATCAATGTACAGCTCCAACCAGGAATGATGCAGTAAATCCCCAAGTTTTAAAATGAACAACCAAATGGACCAGCCAAACTTAAGCTAAAGACCTTGACCAAACAAATTCAAGCCATTTTCCACTCGGATGAAGTTAAGCAATTTTCAAAGGTTGGAAAAGGATGAAATCATTATAAACCTAATGGAACAATAGCTCTATATTTTCAGCTTCTCGGCTCTTTTTGCTTTCTAAGATTTGATGTATTTTTATCTCTTATATTCTGCAGGATCCTAGAATCTCCAGGCTCTCAAAACTTTTTTTAGGCTCTAAAAACTCTAAAAATATGCAGACTCTCTCAACTTTTTCAGGCTCTCCAAAACTCTAAAAAACTCCTCCTCTTTCTAAGGCCAGGGTGTAATGCCTTTATAGGAAAACAAATAGGGCACCCTGCAGATTGTATTTTGCATTTTGAGTCCTTTTTTATTTTTTGTTTTTAGCTTAGCGACCCTTCACTTCTTGACTTGTTTTCCAAGTAAAGTTAACAAAATTAGCAAATTAGAATCAAAACCCCAACGTTGAAGCTTCTAATGTTGTTACCAAAGATTCCCTAAGGCCAAATACCTAAATCAACCTTGACTACCCCTGTATTTACCCTCTAGTTTTGGATGGAAAATTACACTCTAAATCTTTTGAAATGTAAAAAACAAGATTAATCAAATGACTAAGGGTTCAAACATATCAAGCCGTAAGCAATTCTAAAAAGAAAACTGCAGTAAATCAACTGGAAAAAGAAACTGATCATGAATCAAACATGAAACCCTCACAACAAGAAATTCTACTATAGGACTTATCATAATTAAGCAAAATATTGATTAAACCAGTCTAAAATCTAAATTAACTAACAGACAAGACTAATACAACTTGATTAACATGAACTGAACCTAATTTAAGCTCAGAAATAAAAAAATGAAGTTCAAACCACCAAACAAGACTGATACAACTCGAACTAAACCTAATTAAAACTCAGGAACTTAAAAATGAAGTTCAAACCAACATACGAGACTAAAACAACTCAACTAACATGAACTAAACCTAATTTGAACATGAATTAAACTTAAAAACCAAACCAACAATTAAACTTAAAAGCCAAACCAACAGAAAAGAGATTAGGATGAGGGAAATTCAAAAGGAAAAGATGGAGAACTTAGCTTAGTACTCAGAATCGAACCATGTACTTGAGTAGAAACCTTCAAGCACTACTTTGAAAATTTCGGAAACCCTAGATTTGAATTCTGAGCAGTTGTGGAGATATTCGAGGGAAGTTGAGTGTGGATTTGGGATAAGGGGTTGAGAAGGCTATATAGTGTTTGTTTGGGGTGGTAGGTGGTAGTGGAGTTTTGCCGCCTTTCTTTGAATCAATATTAGAAGAGTTCGGCTGGGATTCGAAGGGAAGTAATAGTGAATTCATGATAAGGGGGTCTAGGAGAACATGTGGTGTAAATATGGAGTCGATTGGTGGTGGCACCACCGGTCACGGCAGAGGGTTCAGAACTTCCGATCAATAATGTAGAAGCTCAGGCGGGATTCGAGGGAAAATGGATGTGGGTTTGGAAAGAGGTGAGGGAGAGGAAGCTGTAGGGTTATTTTAGCGATCATCGGAGACCCGCCGCCGCTGTGGACAATTTCTGGTAGGAAACGGACGGCGGTGGGCGGTGGAGTTAGGGGTGGTCTCTAAGGTTTTGCTGAGGGTGAGAGAGACGAGGGGTAGGGGGTTCTTAGAGGGTAGGGTCCATTTCGATATATATACTAATGGATCCAGGCTTCTCGTTCGTTAGATTAATAAACCTAGACGGCTAGGATTCATTCTAATAAAACGATGTCATTTGGGTTAATGGGGGCGCTGGACCGGGTTAGGGGACGGGTTTGGGCTAATTTGGAGCGGTTTTGGCGGGGTTTGATGTGGACTTGGGCCAGCCCAACTTGGCATTTTATTAAAGGCTTCACTTTTCTTTAATATTTGAAATTATTAAAATTGAATTAAACTGAATTAAATCCTAAAAAATTAAATTAACTTTTCTAATTACTTTACGCTCTAATTAATTATCAACATATTAATTAAATATCAATTTAAAAAAAACTATCAAAATTCAAATTAAACAAAGCAAGAAATAAATTAAAATTATTGATTTTTGTATTTTTGTAAAAACCTAATTACCAATTAGTTTAAAAATATGTAAAATCAAAACCCTAAATGCAAATGCAATACTATTGTATTTTTTATGAATTATCTTAATTAAAAATGCACACAAAATACAAACAAACACGAAAATTATGCAATTAATCCTAAAAATCAAATAATTAAAAGGAAAAATCCCAGATCTAAAAAATTTTGTATGAGTAATTCATGCGAGACAAAAATCATGTACTCACACTAAGGGTGCGAAGTCCTATCATATTTTGGTACATCTGGCATTTTGAACTGTTTTAGAATTAACAATGGTGTCGAGCTTGATTTAACAAGTCAAATGGGTGTATTTCTTAGAGTTTGGTCTCTTCAACTTTAGTGATGCACCTAAAATTTAGTCCATTCAGGTGTTTATTCCCTCATACACTGCATGACCTCAGCTTTGAAGGGATCTTTACTATTGATTTTACTAAATCCATCGCCAGCCCCGACCTCGTCGAAGCCGACCTCACTCATTGGGGTGTTGTTGTCAATTATTTGCGTTGTTTGCTTTGCGGGAGAATTGAGAGAAACTATGTCTCCTCCATTCGCGTTGTTGGAAGCACTCAACAACACTTGCATTAACTCTGTCATGGCCTGGTCTTGCCGTAAGAAATGGTCCATGATGGCCTTTTGTTGTTCTCGCAAGATCTTGACCGTTTCTGCTACGTGCTTGTCCTCAGTATCATTAGGAGTCGGCTCCTGTATGTTCCAGGGATATTTCCCACCATGAACTGACGTTGCTACGTCCTCCCCATTGCGGGAGTCACTGATTGAATCCTGGTGTTGAATGTTTTCTTGTGCCTCAACGTTGTACGCGATATTGACATCGTTAACTACCATTTTTTACGATTTTTGCTAAGAAACAAGAAATCAAATAGACTAGTACGAGATGTAAGGATCAACTCAATTACACAACTGTCTAAGCCCTACGGTGGGAGCCAAACTGTTTACTCATAGAACGATACAATTGAATTAATAGCATGGTTTATAGACAATCGATTTGACCCTAAAATCATAAATTAATCAAATAAAATTCAAGACTTAGCGTTTGAAATCGAGATAAAATAGCAGACTACTTGGTTCCGGGAGAAAGGCTTTTGAAGGTAGCATTAAGAATATCGTTAGACATAAAATAAAGTATTATTTAGCTTGGAATAATGTCTAGAATAAGTTTGTCAGAATTTTCATGTCTACAATGACCGTTGAAGTCACTATTTATAGCTAAACTTAGGGAAAAATATCCTAGGATCAAGCCCTTCTTAAATGACAAAAATAGGACCATTGATGAATGTGTAATGGCATATAATGAATGCCAAAATTTTCTGTAACAGACGTGTATTTAATACTTAGGAACATTCTTTCATTTAATGTCATCTAATGACAAATATTCGTTACCCTCGTTAATAATATTCCCTTCGGGATCTACCTGATGCCAATCAAAGTTATTATCCTTTATCATGGTTTTCACTCATTTTGTTTTCTGTCTTTACCTAATTTTATGTGTCATTCTGTTATTCGAGTATTTAATATTACACTAATATAATCATTTTTTTGCGCAAAATAGACTGTTTTGGAATAGGAAGGCATTTTGCTAAATTTTCAAGCTAAAAGAATTTTGTTACTCCTTTATTTTTTTGTTCATCAACTCCACAAGAAGTCCTTGATAATTGGAAATTATTTTTATATTTTCTTGCTCTTTTTCTTCTTTCCGCATTAAAGATGTAGTTTGCGGGGGAGTGTGGAGACAGCTTTCTGCCACTGCCACTGCCACTGAACAGTTGGCCTCAATAATTGAAATTCTAAAATAATTCGATATTATTTTGTACTGAATTATTGCTATTCATTACTGGCATTTCTTTGGGGCGTCAAAGTTGGCAATAGTGTCTTGCCAATGTGCAGTAGTTGTGAAAATTCAAATTTTAGCATGTTGATGTACTCCACTTTTCATACTATTAAATTTGCAGACGATTTGCACAGGGCCGTAAGAAATTGACAAAATCAAAATAGAATTCTTACTTATGGTAATACTATAATAGAAGCTTATTTATTATTTTTATTTAAGTTTTTTATTAATTACTTTATATACTTATATTTATTAATTTTATATGAAATCATAAAAAGCAAGAAATAAAATATATCTTAAATATTGGATATTAGTTATACATAATCTATTATATTTAAGATATTTTTTCTTTTTTCAAGGAAAATTATATATACTTATCCAAAATTATCATAGTAAGAAACTCACTACCTCTCTTGGTACTTTCCCAAAATCATCACGTTAAAAAACCACTGAACCCTAAAATCATCAACTTTGTTTGTTACCCATAATAAAAAACTCGTTGATACTCATAATCTTTCTAACCTAAAAATCTCGTTTACTCACTCCTCTTCCACTATTAAATCCCCCCCCCCCCCCCCCCCCCCACAAATTGCAAATACTTTCCTTTTCCAAAGGTGTTGATATACGATTTCTCTGTTTAATTGTTCTTATTTATATAGTACAGAAGAAATTCAAAATTTTGCTCAACAATCAAGTTGTGGGTAAGCTTCACTTTACATTAAAGTTTGTTATAGGTTAAATTTCATAATAAAACTTGAGGAAGATGAAGTTTTGAAATTGTATTGCGATTATATGATAAAGGTATCATAATTGTATATGTATTGTATTTGATACATCAATACCTAAGACAATTCTGATACAATATGAATACTTTTAAAATGCAATATTATATTATAATTAAGTTTAGAATTGGTTGTAGGTAGATGTTTTAAATTGAAACGTGAAAAAGATGAAGATCATAATTTAGAATTGTATCACAATTTGTACCTAAAAGCCTGTTTGGCCAATTTTTTTTTGTTGCCAAAAGTACTTTTTTTTGCCAAAAGCACTATTGGCCAAAAATTGAGGTGTTTGGTCAAGCTTTTCGAAGGAAAAAATGTACTTTTACGGAGAAGCAGAAAAAAGTAGTTTCTTTCCAAAAGTACTTTTTTGAGAAGCTTGAGAAAAATACACTTAAAAGTAATTTTTTAAAGTGTAGTCAAATACTAATTGATGCTCAGAAATATTTTTCAAACTAATTAGTTAAACACAAACTACTTATCACCAAAAATTTTTTTAAAAAAAATACTTTTCAAAATAAACTGATTTTTGCCTAAATGGGTATGATACTCTTTCTACTATTCCAAATTTAACAATGAGCCGAAAGAAACAAATTAGGTCAAAATAATTTCTACTCTACAAAATGTGCAAATTCAAATTGCAAACATGTATTGGTAATCATTTTGTATGAGAATGCTCTTTGTTTTCAAATGAAATATACTTCGATTGAAATTTCTCTATAATTAAAGGTCTAAAATTTAAGTCTTGCTAAAGATTTTTTTAATGTAGGGAGCGCATTGCCCTTGCTTACCAAATCAACAAAAACCTATATTAGTCTAAACAATGAACTTTGAATACCGCAAAATAATATCTTTTTACATATATAAACACAAAGGTATTTAGTAGTAACAAAATACATAGTAACAAAATTTGGAAAAAATAAAATAAAATTGGATGCTATGGAAAAATGAAATAACAAACACGGTTGCAATATGTTATTCACAGCTTGATAATTATGAAGATGTTTATTAATTGAATAAATGAGTATTACTAACGAGACAGTAAAATTGTAGTTATACACAACCACCCCTATTGGAATAACAATAATGCTCGTTAAACCCCTCGCTAACTCCCGCCCAGCATCCCATTTTTCATAAATATAATCAACTCAAGATATTAAAAAAACAAAATAAATAACAAAGTATACATAATTCCCAATCAAAAAAAAAAAAAGAAAAAAGAATTCCATTCTTCTTCTCGAAATCTCCATCTGTTAATGGAAAATTAAAGATATGAACTGAGGCTAATGGTTAATTAACCCCTGGCTCAATAGTATGGAATGACTGGGGGTGGTGGAGATGCATAGGAAACTCCTACAATGGGTGGAAGTGGAACGTGTTCGTAAGTTGGGGGTGGTGGTGATGGTGATGGCGGTGGAGGTGATGGTGGCGGCGGCGGCGGTGATGAGTAGTAGTAAGTGGGAGGGGGTGGTGATGGTGATGGTGATGGTGGCGGCGGGGGGCTTTGGGTATATGATGGTGATGGGTTATATGTAGGGGGTGGGGATGGTTTTGGTTGCCAATGTGGGGTAGTAGGTGGTGGGGGTTGTGTCTCGTTACAAGGTTGGGTAGGTGGGGCAGGATGTGATGGCTCCTGCGGAGGTGTGTACCCAGCTGGTGGTGATGGAGTTGGAGGTTTTGGATGCTCATACACTGGTGTTGGTGGTGGTGGAGAAGACGGTGTCACATATACCGGTGGTGGTGGAGAGTGAGGCGTGTATGTTGGTGGCTCGTAATGTACTGGTGGAGGTGGTGGTGGTGATTGAGGTGTGTATGTTGGTGGCTCGTAATGTGCTGGTGGTGGTGGTGGTGGTGATTGAGGTGTGTAAGTTGGTGGCTCGTAGTGTACTGGTGGTGGTGGTGATTGAGGTTTGTATGTTGGTGGCACATAATGTACTGGTGGTGGTGGAGATGATGGTGATGGGTGATGATAATATACGGGACTTGGTGGTGGTGGTGGTGGTGATTGAGGTGTGTAAGTTGGTGGCTCGTAGTGTACTGGTGGTGGTGGTGATTGAGGTTTGTATGTTGGTGGCACATAATGTACTGGTGGTGGTGGAGATGATGGTGATGGGTGATGATAATATACGGGACTTGGTGGTGGTAGAGGAGGTGGAGCGTGATGAGTTACAGGTGAAATTTTGTGGGTAGGGGGAGGTGGACTTCTATGTTGATGGGACGGGGAACTACGGTAAATAGGTGGCGGTGGTGTTGGCGGAGGAGTTGATTGAGGTGGCGGCGGAGAGCGCTTAAAATGAGAACCCGAAGATTTGGAAGAAGGTGGTGGTGGAGATTCAATAGGTGCAACAGGTCTTGAGGGTGTAGATGGTTTTGGTGCTGGTGGTTTGTTATGAACTGGTGGTCTTTTTGGCTTAGGGGTTGGTTTTGGTCTTGGTTTCACTACAGAAGAAGGGCTAAAGCACTGAGATTTTCTACAATCATATGGTTTTGCATCACGAGAAGAGCATTCTTTAACAGATCTTTGGTCTTCCTTTCCAGCAATGCAATTTTCTTGGCCGTCAATGACTCTACCAGATGTAGTTGCAGCACAAACGGGAGCTTCCCCAGTAAAGTAATTGAAAGAATATGTGAAGTTTAGCAACCTAGGAAGTTGGCAAATAGTAGCTGGTATAACACCAGTGAGCTTGTTGTGAGCCACATTAAGTTGCTCAACACTCCTCATTCTGCTCAATGTTGACGGCAATGGACCTTGAATCTTGTTAAAGCTAACGTCAAAGACTGTCAACTTCTTCAGCATTCCAATCTCCATTGGCAAACAACCAGTTAGATTATCATTCATTAGTATAAGCTCGTTCAGAGTGTTGCCCATTTTCCCAATGCTTGCTGGAATACATCCTCCTAGATTATTATTAGCAAACACAAGAACTGAAACAGGGGAGTTGCCCAAGTTGTCAGGTATGCCAAAACGAAATCTATTATCATTTAGGAACAAAGCATCCAAATCTTTATCGAAAAGTTTAGAAGGAACTGGCCCTTCAAAATCATTAAACCTTAGATCCAAGAACTTTAAAGAAGACAAAGAAAGAACCACTTTAGGAAACCCACCAACAAACCTATTGTTGCTCAAATCAAGCTCCCTAAGAAGTTTCAAACGGCTAAAGGTTTTAGGTACGATGCCACAAAATCGATTTGAGTTGAGGTGGAAAAGAACTAGATCTGTGAGAAGACCAAGTTCTGGAACTAAATAACCAGCAATATCAGCATGGTTAAGATCAATGCCAGCTACAACTCTAATAGAATCATTGGTTAAAGATTGTGCACAAAACACCCCACCATAGGAACAAACATTGGCTCCTGTCCAATTTGCAGTGAAGTTAAAAGGGTCAGAAAACATGGCTGTTTTCCATGTTTGTAACGCAATATATGCAACACGAAGCTTTGGGTTTTCGAAACTCAACTTGTCTGCATCGCCCTTGATATCATCAACATCAATATCTCCTTCTTGTCCATAGATCTGAAATGACAAAAGGGAAATAACAAGAAAGGAAATGAACAAAGAATGAAGGCGGCTAGGAGGCCGCATTGCTACTATTTTCTTGATATTAAATGAATGGAGGAATCAAAGATGACGGGAAAATATAGATATCATTCAGCGAAAAAACAAAACTATGTAAGGTGAATGTGTTGTGTTTAGTTTCTTGTTTCTAAGTATTGAGAAGATGGGCATGTGAATGAATGAATTGATTTGAATTAAATAGCAACTAGACACCTCTATTTATTCCTTCACAGCTCTTTCTGTTAAGTTACTACTTGGGGACACATTATAATTACATGCCAGCACGTCTATTAAATTTTACTAATAAAATCTTGGTTTCAAATTTGAATTATTGACTTAATATTAAGATTCTTTTTATGTTTATTCTACAAAAATTTCAATCTGCCAACTATACTACTCGTTTTTGAAAGGAAAAAAAGGGTCAAAGAAAACAATGGCGGTGCCAGATTGGTGTGCAAGTACTCACAAAGTTTTATTTATTAAGAGGGGCACCGATTTCCATGACAACGGCAGTTTAGTACTTTGAAATATATATATCTATTATTATTATATACATTTAAAAGAAAGTAAATGTTATAAAATAGAAGTCTATTTAGAGTGAATGTCTAAGAGTTTTAGCTTGAAGCTAAGTCATTCCTCTTCCTATAAATAGAGGGGTCTTACCCCATTGTAAATCACCCCAAGTATTAATAAGAATACTTCTATCTCTCCTTATTCTCTCTCTATATTGTTCTTATTCTTACATTATTGTTCTTGTCTTTATATTATTTCATAACAGTAAAGGAGATTTTAATAAACGAAAAAATAGTGGGTAGATTTTCAAGGCCCCCACGTCTATCGTCTACGAGTTAAATGACATGCCAGCACGTCAAGACAAAAGTAGGAGGTGCTCAGGTCCCAAATAGCAATTTTTATGAAATAAAATATTCTTTAAACAAACACCCAAAAAAATATTTTACTAGGGTTTTGGACCCACGTAAAAATTTTGACCGCGGTAAAGATTTTTCTTGGCTTTAGAGAAATAAAGTTGCTTTTGACGCAAATTATAATTCTAGTGAAAACTTGTTGTTCTTTAAGGAAGCCCGTGTTAAGAAAATATTGTATTGTGGATGTCTATTTAATATAGATGATTTTTTTTAAATAAGACTATTTATTTTATACTTTATTGAAGTTTATTTATAAGTAACTGATACAGATAGATTTTAAGTAACTGATTAAAATGACTTGTATTAATTTTTTACAAATAGCTTACAAAGAGCTTAAGAAAAGTCTCACAATTATTTTTTGAAAAACTTGGCAGCTGCTTCTTTTTTTTGGTAAAATATATAACTAGACTATTAAACTTATTTATTTTTTGGACTTTTACATTTTATACCATATAGGAAATATTTTTACCCTATGTTTAAGGTTTGATTTAATTACAAACTCATATACCAAATTACCAATCATATATCATACTTAATTAAGGGTCTAATTAATGGGCAGATTTTACTCCTTAATTAAAGGTATCCATATATCACATGTTTCTCTCTCCCCTTAATTTCTATTTTCTTTCTCCTAATCTCAACTTCATTTTCTCCCTCACATTTTTTTCTCTTCTCCGTTCCTTCTTCTTCTCAAAAAATATAAAGATGTAACCCATTGAGTATAATCAGAATTTTAGCCAAAGAAATTCAATATGAAACTTATTGTTTCGGTTATTGTAATTTTTAGTAATTGTCAGATATTATTCTGAATTTTAATAAGTACGAGATCGAGAGTAGATATATGATATAGAAGACTTCCTCAATCGATCAATCAACAATTCTCAATTGTAAATTTGTGGGGTAGCCATATGAATCTTCTTTAAGTGTGACAGTATGGGTGCAATTGTAGTTTATTTGAAGTTTTTTGTAAAAATTTTTGTAGATGAAGAGCAATTTTATTGTCAACTTTTTTTACATAAGATTGTAGTTTAATTTATAGTATAAATGTAGTAATTTTGTAGATACCCTTAAAAACAATACAACTTTATACAATACTTAAACTGATTTGCAGTTTATTTGTATTTCTTTTTGTAGAAATTTTGTAGATGAAGAGAAAATTTTGTAGTCAACATTTTTTTTCAACATAGATTGTAGTGTAATTGTAGTATAAGTGTAGTAATTTTGTAGATACCCTTCAAAACAATACTGCTTTATACATACGTATACTGATTTGTAGTTTATTTGTAGATTTTTTGTAGAAAATTTGTAGATTAAGAAAAAAATTAGTAGTCAATATTTTTGTTAATATAGATTGCAGTTTAATTGTATTATAAATGTAGTAGTTTGTAGATACCATTAAAACAATAATGAAAAAATATTTAGTCCCAAATTTTTAGCCGCCTAATTTGGAAGGAATAAGCTATTCAAATATTTATCCCAGATTTGTAGGCACCTAATTTGAAGGAATTAATTCTTAATATTGGGTATTTAATGAATGGTATAAATTTTCAGATTTGTAGGCGCCTAATTTGGAATGAATCAATTCTTAATATTGGGTATTTATTGAATGGTATAAATTTTGTAGCAAAAATATAAAATGGCGGGTAATAATGAAAATATGTATATTTTTAGTAATAAGGTTTCATATATTGTATAGATAGAAAAAATCCCTTTTTTCACTTGGACACTTAAACATAGAGTTGTTCTTATCATGCCCTTAAATTAAACCACATTTGTGCCAATTAGACACTTTGTAGTCCATATGGAAAAAAATTATAAAAATTAAACGCGTGTATTACAGTTGTCTCTAACACCTTATAATATTCTACATTATAGAATTAACCCTCAAACAGATTGAAACTCATTTTCAGAAAATGGAAAACCCGACAGTCGGCTCTAGCGACTTAGTGCTTTAAACAGGTCACTGAAAAATTCCTTCATTAAACTTCATCCCACTTCTTCTTGTTTCGATTTTACTGATATATCACATTATTCTCTCTATTCCTCGTTTAAGTTGGTGTAGTTTATAAGTGCCTTGTAAAGAAAACAATTATGCCAAATGAGTATAGTCAAATTCATGTACACAAAACTTTCTTTTTTAAAAAAATTAAGAGGAAAAATGATGAGTTAAGAAGAGAAATAGAATATAGGATAAAAGTTAGTCTTAATTGGAATAATATATTAGAATATAATAATAACCAACAATCTTTTTCTCATGTTCACACTCCCTTTCCCATGCACTCAATTATGTCATTACAAAGTGTCTAGTTGGCACAATTGTGATATAGTTGAACGGTCTGATAGGAACAACTCTATGTTCAGGTGTCAAAGTGACAAAAAAGGCCAAGTTTAAGGATCCAATTATGTATTTTGCCTTTTTTTCTATAAATAGAGAATATTTCAGTTCATTATGTACATCAATGTGAATTGAATAATATATTAGTCTCTCTCTTTGTTTATCTTTCGTTTATTTACTTTATACTTTTTAGGAATTTTTTCATTCCTATACATTATTATAAACTTTATTATGCTAAATATTCATATTTAGTAAATTACCTTACGTACACAAATTTTATTTTACAAAATATATACATTCCACCTTAAAAACTTTCAATTCATTATTAATATCTTCAATTAAAGAATTTAATTACACTATTTTTCTTTTCTTTCTCCTCACTCCCCTCTTCCCTCCATATTCTGTCTCTCTCCTTCATTTTTCACATCACATTTCATGGATGTGGAAATCGTAATCTTTCCACCATTGAATTTATTATTCGGAGAAAAGAAGTGTTATCCGCTAAAAGCTACTTACACAAGTTTTTGCACTTCATAATCCATCTTTTAATTGCGATGGCACAACTTAACGCGAATGGCACTGGATTATTAAAGCTGTGGAGTGGGGAGAGGACATTTGTTTTGCGGTTGTGATGCCTAAATAGTTAAATAAGTTAAAAAAAAATACACGAAGAACATAATATAGTTTTTCTATAATTTCTGCAGTATAATGTAAGTCATGTCTTCTTCTTCGTGTTTCAATTTGAAATTCAGTTAAAACCAAGTCTAGTCTTCACTAAAACCCCTTAAAATTGAGATATAAAGTCCAAATTATATTTTCAATTATGTACAACAACACTCAATTCAAACAAATAATAATGTTTGAAAACCCAAATTCGAGTTGAAAGCTTCAAAACTTTTTAATGGTTGTCCATGGTGAAATTGCTTCTTTCTTTTCCTTTGCTTTACATTACTAAAATTTGGGATGGAGAGATAGAGAGAGACGTAGAGAGAATTCTCAATTCTTTGCAATAACATCCAATCAAAACAAACCATGTTTTTTGAAAATTCAAATTTGAATTCAAAATTTCAAAGCTTTTTAATGGTTGTCAACAGTAGAATTGCTGCTCTCTTGTGCAAGATATGCGGAGAGGAGGTGGAATATGGAGAGAGGAACGTGGGGAGTGAAAGATATGTTAGAGTAATTTTAGGACATTAATTATTATGATTAATTCCCTTAAAATATACATAAATAGTAATTGTGTATATAAAATATAAATAGTAAAACTTAAATATGGAGGGTAATATAGTTTCATATAGTACATAAGAATTAAAAATTCCTACTTTGTTATTTATAACCGCTCCCAATATTTTGCTAGGTGAGATTTTGGGCCCAATAAAATTTGTCCGAATATAAAAAATGTTCCCGCTTAGTCAGGCGAGAAAAGATGTTGAAATAGTACGGTCTCGCTAGTTTTTGAACTGATCATTCAAAAATAGTCAATATTTATCAAAATATTGAAAAATAACCATTATAGAGACCGGTCTAGTATAATATACTGGAGTTCGGTGCACTTGTGTATGAACTTCCAGCATATTATGTTGGACCGATATACTTTGCTAGCTCCAGTATAAAATACTGGAGACTGGAACATCGGTGCTCTAAAGTCCAGTATATTATGCTGGACCCAGTATATTATATTGGAACTCCAGTATATTATGCTGGAGTATTTTTTCGAATTTTTAACAGTATTTTTGTTCAAGTTTATCTTTACATAAAAAATTAACTAAATTTTAGTTACTTTAAAAATTGTGACTATTTTTAGATTTCCACTTATAAATTTAACTATTTTTAAATTTCTTCCCAGAAAAACTTCCATTGCAGTTGGCGCCCAAATAAAACTCATTTATGAAGAAATTAATAATTGGACATTAGGATTGCAAATTAAAGTATAAAAAAACATACTAAATTAATATAGACGATGAACGTTATTCGTAGAGGAAGTTACTTTATCATTACGCGCTTTCAGTCCTTTTTCTAGATTAATTGGCAGCATCCCTCCTTTAAACCACCTTTTCATTTCTCTTTTCTTTCTTTTCTTTTTTCGTTGTACGGGTTGGGTTGTTCAAGCCCGCTTGAAATTACAATAATTAGGTTAAAAATTACATATTTATTTCTGATGCAAAGACCAAACGATAGGTTGTTCTTCCCTATTCAAAAAATAATTTTGCAATAAAAACTATCCAGGAGTTTTAGTATCACAGTTTGTTATAAATATTATTTTATTTGTATGATCTTTTTCACGAAAAAAAAGAAAGATTTAAAATTAACACAAACGATTTGTAAATAAACCACATGAGATGTTGGAGATAGTTTCCTTGTATTCAAATAATGATTTTAACGAGGCTTAAGACAGGGTGAATGAGAAAGGGGAGAAAATGAAAATTTTAAGCAAAATTTTAAGTTCCCCTTGGCAAAGAGATATTGTCCCGTATTGGAAGAGGAAGAAGATTTTTATGTGTATATAAACAATTGCTTCTAGCTCTTAAAGAGTTGAGAAGAAGGCAAGTCTCGCGTCGTCGTAATCGCTCGGCCTTGGCCTCGGGTTTGGTCAAATGATTGAGTGATTAATTTTTTGGAGAAAATTTATTTGTTAATAGTAAAATATTAACATAAATGTTATTAAATATTTATTTTAATAACAGAACATTAATGCTAAATCCAATCCGTTTTTAGCACATTCCGGATTTTAGATTCTAGAAAATACAATCCGAATCCAATCCGAATTATATCGGATCGGATCAGATTTAAACTTTGGATCAGATCGGAATTCGAATTGTATTTTTATGTCTCAAAGTTTTAAACTAATATGTATATTTTCTTTGTAAAAGAGGCAATACATTAAGAAAAATTCATGTTTATGCAATTATGAGATTCTTATGGTGCCAATATAGCTAAATTTAGCAATTGTAAAGGTAATAACTTGTAGGAAGATATAAAGGAAGTATTGACTATCCGAAATTAAAGTGTAGTATTTATACGCTGCCTAATAATTCCGGATCGGATTAACATATACTAATCCGAATCCGATCTAAAATTTGATATTTTAATAAACACAATCTCAAATTCGATCCAATCCAAAATCCGAAATTGAATGGATCGTTTTGGATTACGGATATCCAATCCAAATGAACAGCCCTAACCTTGGGTCTAAAAGGAGATTAAATTCCTTAAGGAAATACTTTAAATTCAGTGGGCTCGGATTAAAATTTTGTTTCTGTTTATGTTAATTTATATTTTTCAGAATTATTTTACAAATAAAATATACTAACAAGCTTAAGGTATTTAATATATTTTTTGTATTTGTGTTATACTCATTGTTTCTGGAGATCTATTGGAGATTAAAATCTATGCGATTTTAACGTTTGTATCATTCTTTTACAGAAATGACGAATAACAACAGAAACCAAACGGTTTCGAAGGTAACGTCTAATGCCTCAACGAGCCGAACAACACTGGCAGCATTGGCACCAGCGGAAAAACCCGAAAAAAAAATTCGGGATTTATTACAAGCGCTGGCAGCAAAGGATATTCTCCTTCTTGACTACTCTAAATCTCCAGAAGTTCATCAAGAAAGATGTTCCTGTGCTGTTCGAAGAAACTCCAAAGACTTAATGCTTTCTCGTGATTGAGGTGTGGAAGCATTCAATTTTTTATGCAAGAATTATATTCTAAGCGTGCTGAAGGATACTTTGTATAACGTCTACAGTGGCATGGAAACGTAAAAAGAACTGTGGATTGTGCTTGAAAAGAAATACAAAACAAAAGATGCCAAGTTGAAGAAGTTTGTTGCTGTAAAATTTTTGGACTACAAAATAGTAGATAGCAAGCATGTTATTACCCAAGTCCAGGAATTACAAGTGATTATTCACGATCTTCTTGCTGAAGGTATAAGTAGAATTAATACTAGTGTTAGTAGTATTAATTTTATTATGTTTACTAACAAAATTTTAATTGAAGGTCTTGTCATCAATAAAGCATTCCAAGTAGCATCGATGATTGAGAAGTTGTCTATGTTGTGGAAAGACTTAAAATTATTTGAAACACAAACGCAAGGAGATGTCTCTTGAAGATCTCATTGTTCGGTTGAGAATCAAAGAGGACAATAAAGTTGTTGACAAGAGAGGCCGTGGAAACGCAACAATAACGAGAACAAATATTGTTGAAGAGAACAAAAAGAGGAAGAATGCTTCTGGTCCGAAATACAACCTAAGCAAGAAGCAGTTTAGTGGAAATTGCTACAACTGTAGAAAAGCCGGACATAAATCTACGGAGTGTCGCGCTCCGAAGAAATACAAGAAGAAGGGTCAAGAAAACATGGTTGAAAAGCATGATGATGTTGATGACTTGTGTGCCATGCTTTCCGAATGCAACTTGGTGAGAAATCCTAAAGAGTAGTGGATTGATTCTGGAGTCACTCGCCATGTGTATGCTGTTAGAGAAGCTTTTGCTATTTTAAACTCCTGTTGGACCCGATGAGAAGCTTTCTATGGATGCAGCAAAGGCTAAGATTGAAGGATGTGGGAAGATATCTCTCAAAATGACTTTCGGCAAAGTGGTGACTTTAAACAACGTTCTTCACGTTCCCAAGAATAGGAAAAAATGAGTCTCTGCTAGACTTCTTATAAAGAATGGCTTTAAATATGTTTTTTTATTTCCGATAAGTTTGTAATAAGTAAGAACGAAATTTATAGGAAAAGGTTACCTCACTGAGGGCCTTTTCAAGCTGAATGTAATGGTTGTTTGAAAATAATAATAATATTTCAGCTTCATCTTACTTACTTGAGTCAAATGAATTATGGCATATACCTTGCAGAAAAGATTAATTTGGAAGTATTGCCTAAATTTGAATGCGAAAAATCAAAATGTCAAATATGTGTGGAATCTAAGTATGTTAAACATACTTATAAGTTAGTTGAAAGGAATTCAGATCCTTTAGACTTAATCTACACAGATATTTGAAATATGAAGTCAATACCATCTCGCTGTGGAAAGAAGTATTTCATAACTTTCATTGACTATAGTACTCGATATTGCTATGTTTACTTACTTAATAGTAAATATAAAATAATAGATGCATTCAAGCAATACAAAAATAAAGTTGAAATATAACTTAACAGGAAAATCAAAATGATAAGAAAGGATAGGGGTGGTGAATATGAATCTCCTTTTGAACAAATATATTTAAAATATGGAATTATTCATCAAATAACGATCCCTTACATGCTCCAATACAATGGGATTTCAGAAAGAAATAATCGTTTATTAAAAGAGATGATGAATGCATTATTGATAAGTTTTGGTTTGCCATAGAACTTGTGGGGAGGGAGGGGGAGTCGTTCTTACAGCTAGCCGAATACTAAATCGAGTACCCCATAGCAAACACAATCCATTCCATATGAAAAATAGAAAGGAAAAAGCCCAAATTCAATTATTTTAAAGTGTCGCAAATGTCCAAGTTCCTAAAACCAAAAGGGTAAAAATAAGACCGAAAACCATTGATTGTGTTTTCATAGGATATGCGACCAATAGTAAAGCGTATCGATTTCTGGTTCATAAATTAAAAAATCCCGATATTCATAATAATACGGTTATAGTATCAGATAATGTTGAGTTTTATATATATATATATATATATATATATATAAAGGAATTTGAGTCGATTGGTGAAGCATATAAATAACCTCGGGAAGAAACAAAATAAAGTACATTTAATCAGGAGGATCCAAGACGTAGTAAATGTTAAAGAATGTCTACTTCATTTGGACCAGATTTTGTGACATTCTTGGTGGAAAATGAGCCTCAAATATTTAAAGAAGCAATGTATTTTTCGGAATCATTATTTTGGAAAGAGGCAGTCAATAGTGAAATAGAATCCATATTGAACAACCATATATGTGAATTGGTCGATCTTCCTCCTGCAAATAAATCTTTGGGTTCTAAATGGATCTTTAAGAGGAAAATGAAATATGATGTCACTGTTGATAAAATTTAAGGCAATCCTTGTAGTCAAAGAGCATAGACAACGAGAAGGTCTTGACTACTTTGATACCTACTCTCTAATTACAAAAATTATGTCCATACGGATGTTAGTAGCATTAGCTGCAGTGTGTGATCTTGAAATTCATCAAATGGACATTAAGACGATCTTCTTAAATGAAGATTTGGAGGAAAAAATCTACATGGAACAACCTTAAGGGTTTGTGGTTTCAGGTAAAGAAAAGAAGGTCTGTAGACTTGTTAAGTCCCTTTAGAAACTAAAACAAGCACCCAAACAACGGCATGCAAAATTTGACCAAACAATATTGTCAAATGGTTTTAAGATAAATGAATGTGTACATTAAAAATATTCCAAATCACATAGTCATTGTTTACTTATATGGGGACGACATGCTGATAATGGGTAATGACATTGCCAACACAAATGCTACTAAGTGTATGCTAATTAGCAAGTTTGATATGAAGGACTTCTGAGTTGCCGATTTAATTCTAGGGATTAAGATCCATAAGACTCATCAAGTTCTGGCATTAACGCAATCTAAATATATTAAGACAGTACTTGAAAACTTCAAGCACTTAGGGTATAAAGTTGCAAAGACTCCAATTGACGTGAATCTTGCATTAGCAAAGAACAAAGGCCAAAGCATATCACAATTGGATTATGCTTGTGTGTTGGGATGCTTAATGTACATCATGAATTGTACACGACCAAATATAGCTTATGCTATAAGTAAATTGAGTCGATACATGAGAAATACAGGTCAATCTCATTGGATGGCAATGAAATGAGTTTTGGAATATTTAGAACATACCCAGGGCTTTGCTTTACACTATAGTAAATATCCTGTAGTGATTAAGGGATACGGTGATGCAAATTGGATCACCTGTTCAACTGATTCTAAGTCCACAAGTGAATATGTATTCAGTATTGGTGGAGGAATGGTATATTGGAAGTCATCCAAACAAACTTGTATTGGCCGATCTACAATGGAGGTTGAATTCATTGCCTTAGATAAAGCCGATGAAGAAGCTGAATGGATCCAGAATTTCTTGGAAAACATTCCATTTTGGCCCAAACCGTGGACACCAATGTGCACACATTGCGATAGTCAAGCGGCAATTGGAAGGAATAGAAGCGTTATGTATAACGGTAACTCTCTTCATATACTACAAAGACTTAAAATCGTTAGGCAATTACTCTCTAGTGAAATATCACGATTGACTATGTAAAGTCAAGTGATAATGTGTCGGATCCACTTACTAAAAACCTAACTAGAGAGGTAGTTAAGAAATTATCAAAGAGAATGGGACTGTGGCCAATAACAAGTCATAGTGGCAATAACTCTATTTAGAAGACTGGAGATCCCAAGATCTAGGTTCAAGGAGATCAAATAAAGTCATTAATGACGGTTGAACATTGTCAACTAAACTTTTGGTCCATTCTCGTGATGAGACAATGTTCTGTACCAAGGATAATGCAGTAAGTCTTTTCAATGATTTCCAAATTTGATACTGGTATATCAAATAGTATATCTACGGAACGACACATTTAGGAATCACCGATGTAAGTGTGAAGTGTTAGCCGCTTCAAGAAGAACTTTGTAAGCCAGTTCTCTATGCACTTATGAAATCAGGCGGTGTTCATGGCTGAAACGAACACAACAATGAGAACCAAAGACGGTTAAGGGTTGGTTATGTGACTTGTAGTTTCTAGGTATACACCAAAGTTTGACGGTTTAAAGATATCAAATCTACGATTGATCGAGTATATCCGCATAAGTTCACTATGGAAATTTCAAAGGGAAACTTACTTATCCAGATGCAGTTGATTCTTGCTTGAGAATCACTCAATTTTTCAATACATATTTTCGTGATAGAGCCATTCGCCATTTATGTGGGGGATTGTTGGGGATTTTAAGAATAATGAGGGATAAAATAGAGTGAGTGAGAAATGGAAGGAAATGAAAATTTTAAGTTTCTCCCTAGGCAAAGGGACATTGTCCCATATTGGAAGAGGAATAGGTTTTTTATAGGTATACAAGTAATTGTTCTCCTCTAGCTCATAAACAGTTGAGAAGAAGAAAAGTCTCGCGCCGTTGTCGTCATTGCTCGCTCGGCTTCGGCTTCAGATTCAGATTCAGATTTGGAATCAACTGCGGATTCGGATTGGAATTAGCAAATGATTGATTGATTAATTTTTTGGACCAAATTTATTTGTTAATAGTAAAATATTAATAGAAATGTTATTAAATATTTATATTAGTAACAAAATATTAATATTAAAATAAATATTAATATTAAAACCAATCAATTTTTCATAGACCCGTCAACCGGGCCGGGTTGACCCGGGACCGGCCCGGACCGGACCGGTACAACCCGGGACCGGACCAGACCGGTAAGGGGGGGCCTGGCTGGGCTGGGTTCAAAAGGGGTAGGGGTTGGTCCGTTAATAATTTTTTTATTCGGAATCGGACCGGACCGGCCCGGTACGGTGAACAGTACCGTGAACCGGTACAGCCCGGACCGGACCGGCCCGGTTCAACGGTAACTTTTTTTTAAAAAAAATTTTGAATTGATGGGGCGCACATTTCCGTTGGCAACGGCTACAGATCCGTTGACCAACGGATTTCTTGCAAAAATGGCCATTTTTCATTTTTTTTGTATTTATTAAATTACAATATTAACCCTTCTTAAAATCTATAAATACCCCTCATCTCTTCTTCATTTCTTCACTCAAAAATCTTATCTCAATCTCAATTCTCAAATTATCAATCTATCTCTTCCCTTCAATTTGCAAGATTACATATTTTATTTGTTACTCTTTTCCCGAATTTAATTTATCGCAATTTGTCATTCGGAATTTGAAGCTTGAAGTTCAAAATTGAAATACTTGCTTGAAGTTTGTTCGTGGTAACACCGGATTTGCGTAATCAAGTGCTCAATTTATTGTCAAATTCGGTGCACTCCCTCCAACTCTTTCTCTTATTTAATATTTTAATTGCATATTTGATTATATTTTAATTTTTACAATATATTTAATGCTGCTAAAACAGCGTGTAGAAAAGTTACTGGTAGGGGTGGAAGTAAAAAAAGAGGTAGTCCTGTAGCTTCTGGTAGTAATAGTAATGACCCAATAACACATGTTTCTGAATCATCGCCTAATTTGCAAGATGTAGAGATTAATTATGAACAATTACAAGAAGATTATGGAATAGAAGATAATGAAATTGGAATAGAAGATGAGATACCACCTACACCTAATAGTGGAAATGTTGGTAGTATTGGAGTTGGAGTTGCTAGTGCTACAAGGGGTAGAAGACCACCAGTTGCTCCAACCCTACCACTGGAGGTCTATTAAAATATAATAAAATGAGGGATCGGGAGGAACTAGCAAAAATGATTACTTTGGGTTGTTTACCTTTTTCTTTTGCTTCTTCATCGTATCTTATTATGTATATTCAAAGGATTTACAATCCTTTATTTAAAGGTGTCCCTAGAAGTACTTGTAGAGCAGATATCTTTAGACTTCATGGACAATATCAAACATACATACGTTATTTGTTTAGTCACCTTCCTTCTAGAGTATGTCTAACTTCTGATATTGGTCATGCTGTTAATGGAAATGATTATTTGACAATTACATGCCATTGGATAGATGATAATACTTGTATGAAAAAATGTATTATCGCTTTTAAATATGATGAAGATCAGAGTCATACTGCTACGTTTATAAGTAGTACAACTGTTGATGTTGTTGAATTTTATATCTAAACCAAAAAGTTTTGTGTATGTCTTTTGATAATGCTTCAAACGATAATGCTGCAGTTTCAATTTTAAAATTGCATTTGAAACCACCTCTTGACGATATTTTTCATGTTAGGTGTGCATGTCATGTTTATAATTTATTTGTTAAAAGTGGCCTTGATTTATTTTCAGTTGAGATTACTCATGTTAGAAGAGCAGTTGGTGTTATTCAGGGAAATAATAGACAATCTAGAATAGAAGAATTTAAAACAAAGTGTATGCAGTATAACCTTACACCTAGATTCATGCCAGACGAAGTTGTTACTAGATGGAATTATACATATATATTTTTAAAATGTTGCTACAAATATAGATTTCCTATAACTGAAGTTGCTAATGCACATTGTACTGATCCTAGGCGTATGTTAACAAGTGATACTTGGGATGTCATTAATGATGTTGTTAAATTTTTACATAAATTTTATGCTGCTACTGTTGTGTTTTCTGGCGCATATTACCCAACTGTTACTACGGCTTTAGTACATATAGCTGAAATTTCTTTGCTACTATATGAATTTAAGAAGAAAGAAAAATATATGGATGTTATTGTAAGTATGCAAGCGAAATTCAAAAAATATTTCTTTCCAATTCCTCCAGTTTACTTAATTAGTGCAGTTTTAAATCCTTCTATTAAAATGTCTGATTGTCACCAATTAATGAATGCTTTATATACTTATATGGAGATTGGAGAATCTGAAACCCCAAATTTATATGATTCTATGAACAAACTAAATGAATATTTCCAACAACTATATAATTATTATGCAAATGAATGTGATAATACTGCTCGTGCTTCTGACAATGTTAATCTCGCTATGCAATGTAGCAGTTCTTCTAATGTGGATGATGAAGGCCTTGTTAGTTTTAATATTTTTTCATTTTCTAACACTCAAACCAGTAGCAGGAATATTGATGAGCTTCAATTCTACTTGCAGAAGCAAAAGGAGCCTCGCACAAAGGACTTTTCACCGTTCGGATGGTGGCATGAAAATGCAAAGCAATTTCCTGTTCTTTTCGCTATGGCTCGTGACGTGCTGAATGTGCCAATTTCTACCGTTGCATCGGAGAGTGCATTTAGCCAAGTAAGACAACAACTTGGAGACACCCGCCACTCATTGGGAAGCAATGCTTTGGAAGTTTTAGTATGTTTAAGAGATTGGATTAGATCGGAACGAAGAAATCAAGGAAAGGCAGATGTTGATAGCCCAGAAGACGAAGAAATTGGAGATATATTAACCCATGGAAACCCATCGGAATTTAACTCCCCAGAAGAAGGTCAATCAGTTCATATTGATTATGATGAACTTGCTAAGGCGATGCAAAACATTTGAAATTACTACTTCACTAGTTACTTGTTAGAAAAAATGTAAACATTTTATTTTCTACTTATTAATTTGAAATTGAAAAATAAAGTAGCACTTGCAATAAGTACAAATTTTTCCTATCTTACTTGTATTTATGATTTCATTCAATGATTACAAAGTATTAACATAATTATAACTTAATAGTTATACTTAATTTAGAAAAAAGTTGAAAATATACTAAACCCGGCCCGGCCCCTTTCAACCCGTAACCCGTATGGTTCAATTTTAACCCGAACCAACCCGGCCCCTTAAGAACCCGGTACTATTCGACCCATTCCGGCCCGGCCCGGAACCCGGACGGGTCGGACAAAATCCGACCCGGCCCGGACCGGTTGACCCATTAGCCACCTTTAGTTTTTCAGTTGCGTAACTGAAAATTAAACTACCCTCTTAAATTTTTACTTTTTACTTTTCCTCTTTATTGTTGAGTGAATATCCATTTATGTTATGGCATTTATGCTATGGTCGTTTTGCATAAAAAGCTATTCTGAAGAGTTGTACCTCTTCAAATTTCAGCCCAACTTTGGCTATAAATACAAGTCTATTCTACTCAGAATTTCAGCACGATTTTTTGAGTTTCTCCTCCTTCTTCTGCATACTATTAATATCAAGCAAAGCAACAGTAAGTGTGATTTTGTCACGACCCAATTTAGGATAGTGACCGACGCTTAAGAGCAAGTGCTTCCAAGTAAGCCGCACCGATAATTTTACCGAAAATCGGGTAGAGTTTCCCTTGTTTTTGGACCATCTCAAAAAATTTCTATCTCAAATCAGCAACCAAACAACCTATTAGCAATTCAACTGGAAATTGACAACTTATCAATTAGCCAAAATAAGTATCCACCATTACTAATCAACACACTAACAACCAAAAATGCTAACATACCTCTAACTTTTATAATAAAGGACGATACTTAACATAAGACTAAAATAACAAAAGAATACTCACGACACTAAAATAATGACTATGGAGCGACTCTAAGAATTTAAATAAAGACCAGAACAAATGAAAAAAAAAGAAAAAAATCTCCGCGCAAGCAAACAAGTGCAAGGCTCACCAAAAGTTCTCCACCTGTGCGCTCAAATAACGAAATCCTCGCATGCGTCAACTGTTGCCTCTGTAAAATAAATTAGCAGGGAATGAGTCGCTAGCTCAGTGAGTAATAACACTTAACCACAAACCGTTTTTATTTGGGACAAGTCAGAAACATACTAGTATCTCAAAGAGAAAATAATATAAAAATGTCCTTTCAGAAACAATAAATAATTTTCAGTCTCATTATGCTTTTTGTAGTAAAATATAATTAATAATTCAGTAATAAGTTCGGTAACCACTGTAAAATATCAGTATTCACATTTTGGGAGATTTCAATGAACAGATCATGTAATCGATATAACTGTGGACTTCTTCGCAAGAGTCAAATATAACGGTAGTCCCTACTCGAGGAAAAATCAGTAACAGTATGCTAGTTATACCTTCCCACTAGCGAGGACTATAACAGCAATCGGTAATTACAAGGTGCACCAGGTCTGACGAACCCGCCGTTAGCTACGGGATCCTTCATAGTCTACTCCCGTTTATACTTGTCTTTGAAAACCGTATATACTCGTAGAAAATATTTTAAAATAATATAGGGAATTTCGATTTTTACCAAATCATCTAATTTCCTTTCAATAACAGTAAATTCAGGTAACGGTACAACAGATCTAGTGAGAATAAAAATATTTAAAACTATGGTATTCATCTCAAATAACTATTTTTTTTATCATATCGAGTAAAGACTTGTCCTACATGCAACTTAAAATAAAGGATAATATATTCATATTAGAAATCATGTGTAAATCATGCAAGTTATGAAAATACAAATTTGTGGTAAGATTACTACCCACAGTACTCGTGCCGAAATACTAAATGCTTCATCTCGAGCAATTTGTACAAATTCCTCCAATCAATCTATAATTACATAATATCGATCTCATGTTAATTTTCTTATTTAGGCTAATTCATATCTATTTTAAAATACGCAACCCTCGAGGTTTCATGTTTGACTCTTAATTTGCCCAGAAAAATTCTTATTGGTATTTAATTTCTTATACCTTGTGAAACCCTTCAAATATATGAACTGAGATAAAAAAATTACCAGAAGAAAAGAACCCAGATGAAAAACTCGAGTATTACCCGTAAAAATCAATGCGTATTTAAGATTTCTAAAGATTTGGTTCTAGCCTCTTTCTTCTTCTCCCCTTATTTCCTTCTCTGTTTGTTTTGTTTCGTTTTAGCTTCTGCTTCGTCGAACTTGGCCGCCCCTTTTGTTTGCCTGAACTTGGCCGCCCCTTTCATTTCTTTTAGGCAATTGGGCTTCGGCCCTTTTGCTTTATTTATTTTTTTTTGTTATTTTCTTATAAATTTTGTTGTTGTTATTATTATTATACTAATGACGAATACACCCTTATTAAAAATATAGGGTATTACATCCTCCCCGCCTTATGAAATTCGGTCCCCGAATTTAACTCAAGTTCATACGTGTAGATAGAAACAAATGGGGATACTTCGCTTGCATATCTTTTTCTACTTCCTAAGTGGCTTCTTCAACAGTATGATTTATCCATAAAAATTTAGTGAACACTATTTCTTTTGATCATAGCTTCCTTACTTGTCTATCAACAATTGCCATTGGCTCCTCCTCGTAAGACAACTTCTCATCGAGTGGTATAGTCGGTGCTTCAATCACCTGAGATGACTCTGGTATATATTTTCTTAGCATTGAGATGTGAAACACTGGATGAACAAAGGACAACTCAGGAGGAAGTTCCAAACGATAAGCCACTGCTCCCACTCGATCTACTATCTCATACGGTCCTATAAACATGGGCCTCAACTTGCCTCTTTTCCCAAACTGCATCACACCTTTCATAAGGGAGACTCTTAGGAATACTTTGTCCCCAATTGTGAACACTAAATCTCTTGTTCTTTTATCAGCATAAGACTTTTGTTTGCTTTGAGCTGCAAGCAATCTCTGTCTGATTAACTGAACCTTTTCCATAGCTTCTTGTACTAGATCAGGTCCCAATATGTTAGTATCACCAGCTTTAAACCATCCGATAGGAGAACGACATCTTCTACCATACAATGCTTCGTACAATGCCATTTGAACACTGGACTAGAAGCTATTGTTGTAAGCAAATTCAGCTAACGGTAGATAAGTGTCCCAACTACCTCCAAACTCAAGAATGCAAGCTGTCAACATATCCTCCAAGATCTGAATAGTGCGTTCAGACTGTCCGTGTATGGATGAAATGAAGTACTATGATCTACTCGTGTACCCAGTGCTTCTTGAAATGATTTTCAAAAGCGTGAAGTGAACTGTGATCCTCTATCAAAGATGATGGATATTGGAACTCCGTGAAGTCGGACAATTTTGTTCATAAATCTGTGCATATCTGACTCCACCATATGTAGTCTTTACTGGAAAAAAGTGTACTGATTTCATCAGTCGATCTACAATCACCCATATCAAGTCATAACCTCTAAGGGTTTGTGGTAGTCCGGTTACAAAATCAATAGTAATTTTTTCCTATTTCCACTCTAGAATATCAATTCGTTGTAGTAGCCCCGCAGGTCGCTGATGCTCAACCTTGACCTGCTGAAAAGTTAAACAACTAGAAACAAAGTTAGCAACATCTTTCTTCATACCTTCCCACCAATAAAATTGCTTTAGGTCATAGTACATTTTTGTGGATCCAGGATGCATAGTGTATTTAGTGTTGTGAGCTTCTTTAAGAATAGCATGTCTCAACCTATCTATGTCTCATACACATAGCCTGTCACCCATTCGAAGAACACCATCACTTTCAACAATCATATTCTTGCTTTTACCAACTAAGGCCTCATCTCTGTATTTGCATAATCGTTCATCATTATATTGGGTGGCCTTAATGCGCTCAACTAATGAAGACTTAGCCTTAGCACAAGCCAACAATGCCTCTGAATTTCTGATACTAAATCTGATATTTGTATCTTATAGTCTTTGAATATCTCTGGCCAATAGTTTCTTTGCAGGGGCTATATGTGCCAAACTCCCCATAGATTTTCTACTCAATGCATCAGCCACCACATTTGTTTTTCCAGGATGATAGAAAATAAAGCAATCATAGTCCTTGAGTAATTCCATCCAACGACGCTGCCGAAGATTTATATCTCTCTTCTGAAAGATATACTTCAGACTTTTATGGTCAGTATAAATCTCACAAGTTCCGCCGTATAGATAATGTCTCCAAATTTTGAGAGCAAATACCATTGCAGCCAACTCCAAATCATGTGTAAGATAGTTTTGCTCGTGATTTTTCAGTTGTCTCGAAGCATAAGAAATAACACAACCATTTTGCATGAGAACACATCCTAATCCCACCCTCGAGGCGTCACATAATACTATAAATCCTCCAGAACTTGATGGTAAGGCTAATATTGGTGCAGTGTCAAACATGTTTTGAGTTTTTGAAAGCTCTGCTCACATTCCTCCGTCCACTGGAACTTTGCATTTTTCTGTGTTTGCTTGGTCAGTGGCATTGCTATTCTAGAGAATTCCTGCACAAAACGCATGTAATAGCCTGCTAAGCCTAAAAAGCTGCAAATCTCTGTAGGAGAAGTAGGTCTGGGCCATTTCTGAACAACTTTAGTCTTCTTAGGATCTACCATAATTCCATCTTTGGATACAACATGCCCCAAAAATGCTACCGAGTCTAGCCAGAATTCACACTTCGAGAACTTAGCATAAAGCTGATGTTCTCGCAATATCTGCAACACAGTGCTGAGATGATTCTCGTGTTCTCCTTGATTACGAGAATATATCAGAATATCATCAATAAATACTAGTACAAATCTATCCAGAAACGTCTTGAACACCCTATTTATTAAGTCCATGAATGCTGCTGGAGCATTAGTCAATCTAAAGAATCACAAGAAACTCATAGTGCCTGTATCGAGTCCTGAAAGCAGTCTTAGAAATATCTTTATCTTTGATTCTAAGTTGATGATAACCCGAACGGAGGTCAATCATTGAAATGTGGGTAGCTCCTTGTAACTGATCAAACATGTCATCTATACGAGGCAAATATATTTATTACGTATTGTTACCTTGTTCAACAACCTGTAGTCAATGCACATTCTCAGGGATCCGTCTTTCTTCTTTATGAACAGTACTGGTGCACCCCATGGTGATACACTATGTCTAATAAAACTCTTATCTAACAAATCTTGTAACTGTTGCATTAGCTCCCTCAACTTTGTTGTTTCCATTCAATATGGGGTGTCGATATGGGTTGCATGTCAGGTAGCAAGTAAATACCAAAGTCTATTTCTCATAATGGAGGCAATCCTGGTAAATCCTCAGGAAATACATCAGAAAATCTCTCACAACTGGTACATTTTCTATATTCACTGTTTCCTTTCTTGTGTCATTTACAATATCTAATAAACCCAAGCAACCTTTCCTCGGAAGTCGTTGAGCTTTCATAAAAGATACAATTTTTCAAGTCTCTGGAACCTGACTCTCTCTTAGAATAAAACTGGTATCTCAAACCTTACTATTTTTGCATGAAAATTGACTATAGCATAACAAGAAGATAATATATCCATTCCCATCGGCATGTGACAGTCAATCATATAAAGTACAATAAGGTCAGCTAGAGTATCTCTACCCTCAACCTGAATTTGACAAGCACGATACACGTATTCAGCTAATAGAGACTCTGCGACAGGAGTAGCAACAAGAAAAGGATCATTCAATAGCTCGGGCTTTCTACTAAATCTCAAAGCAAAGTATGACGACACATAGGAATGAGTAGATCCCAGATCAATCAACGCAAGCGCATCAAATGAACAGACAGAAAGAATACCTGTAACCACTGCATTCAAGGCCTGAACATCGTGTCTAGTAATGCAAAAACTCTCGCCTGACCTCTACCAACATTCCCTTGTCCTTGATTCACAGTAGTACGGTCTACAACACCTCGACCTCTATTTCCTGTACCTGTAGCACATGAAGTATTATGAGTAGTCTGAGTCGGTGCAGCTGGCTGAATAGAAGCCTGGTTGAAATTTCTCGGAGGTTGAGGGAAATCCCTCAAGTGATGTTCGAACTGGCCACACCAAAAGCACTCTCCAGTTAGAACACAACATTGGCCCAAGTGTGATCTACCACAAGTCTGGCAGACTGGAGTAGCAGAATATATCTGCCTAAAATTACGATGTCCAAAAGATGATGGTCCCTTATTACCTTGTTTGTAAGGTGGTCTATATGTGGACTGTGAAGGCATATGTGTCCCTGTTTGAGAACCCTGTTGTTTTTTTTGTTGTCCCTGGTTTCCTACTCATCTATTTTCACTAAAATCGCTATTGAAAGCCCCTCCTTTCTTGGCCTTCTTACGTAATTCACTAGCTACATGCTTTTCACGTCCCTTGTTTTCAATCTTTCTAGAAAGGTCGACTATATCAGAGTAGGATAAAGTCTTCATCTGTGGGGCTACTGAAGTGTATAAACGACCAACCAATCCATCAACAAACATCTTAATTCGAGCTTCTTTGGTGGGTAATAAGTGAGGAGCATATATAGCCATCTTACAAAACTTAGTGTTATATGTTGACACATCCATATCTGGAGTCCGAACCAATCTCTCAAAGTCTCTAGCATGTTGTTGCATCAGACTGTCTGGAAGAAAATGATTCTTGAACAACTTAGTGAACTCGTCCTATGTTAGTGGTGGTGCTCCTGCTGGCCTTCCCAACAAAACAGTTTTATACCATGTGTTAGACATATCCTCTAGTTTGTATGATGCGAGCTCCATGGCTCTCTCACTAGAACATCCAAGAGCACGTAATGCCTTAAGTGTCCTATCCCAGAAACTTTGAGGATCTGCTGAATTATTGGAACTTGTGAATTTTGGTGATTTCAATTTCAGGAACTCGTGTAGGGATGCTTCTTTATTCCTGAAAGGCTGAGTTTGTGTAGATCCTTGTGTCTGTAAAGTAGCCTGAGGAGCTGAACTTCCTCCCTGAGTAGGAAGCAATGTCTCTAACACATTCAATAACCTTGCCACTGCATCTGCAGATAAGGCAACCGTAGGTAGAACAGTTGACACTGGTGGTGGAGTGTTCTGAACTCCATGCTCCTGCACTTGATCTTGCATAACAACTTGGGTTTGACCCATGCTCCCAACTTGAGTTTGAGGAGCAGTCTGTCTTCTAGTTTGATGAACCCCAACTTGACCACCACCCTAGGTAGTACCACGTCCAGCATATGAGGGTGTGCCTATCCTAGCCGTCTACGAAAGAAATATTCCAAAGTCAATCTCAAGTTATCTCAACGCATGTTCAACGGATGAAAGAAGGGAAACCATTCCTAGATGTTGAGTAGCCTCAAGATCATAAGTATGGGCGCCTACATACCCATGAGCAAGACTCTACTACACATTGCTCCATGTCCCGGGACTTTAAGCCTAAGCTTTGATACTAACTTTGTCACGACCCAATTTAGGATCGTGACCGACGGTTAAGAGCAAGTGTTCCCAAGTATGCCTCATCGGCAATTTTACCAAAAATCCGGCAGAGTTTCCCCTGTTTTTGGACCATCCCAAAAATTTTTGGTCTCAAATCAACAAACAAACAACCTAATAGCAATTGAATTGACAATTGACAACTTACCAATTAGCCAAAATAAGTCTCCACCATTACTAATTAACACACTAACAAGCAGAAATACTAATCTACCTCCAACTTTTATAATAAAGGACGATACTCAACATAAGACTATAATAACAAAAGAATACTCACGACACAAAAATAATGACTATGGAGTGACTCTAAGAATTTAAAGAAAGACCATAATAATAGAAAAAGAAAAGAAAAAAATCTCCGCCCATGCAGACAAGTGCGAGGCTCACCAAGAGTTAACCACCTGTACGCTCTAATTAACGAAATCCTCGCCTGCGTCAACTGTTATCTCTGTAAAAACAATTAGTAGGTAATGAGTCCCTAGCTCAGTGAGCAATAACACTTAACCACAAACCGTTTTTATTTGGGACAAGTCAGAAACATACTAGTATCTCAAAGAGAAAATAATATAAAAATGTCCTTTCAGAAACAATAAATAATTTTCAGTCTCATCACGCTTTTTTGTAGTAAAATATAATGAATAATTCAGTAATAGGTTTGTAACCACTGTATAATATCAGTATTCACATTTTGGGAGATTTCAATGAACAGATCATGTAATCGATATAACTGTGGGCTTCTTCGCAAGAGTCAAATATAACGGTAGTCCCTACTCGAGGAAAAATCAGTAACAGTATGCTAGTTATACCTTCCCACTAGCGAGGACTATAACGGTAATCGGTAATTACAAGGTGCACCAGGTCTAACAAACTCGCCGTTAGTTACGGGATCCTTCAATGTGTACTCCATTTATACTGGTCTTTGTAATCCGTATATACTCGTAGAAACTATTTTAAAATAATATAGGGCATTTCGGTTTTTATCAAATCATCTATTTTCCTTTCAATAACAGTAAATTCAGGTAACGGTAGAACAGATCTAGTGAGAATAAAAATATTTTAAAACTATGATATTCATCTCAAATAACTATTTCGGTATCATATCGAGAAAAGACTTGTCCCACATACAACTTAAAATAAACGGTAATATATTCATATTAGAAATCATGTGTATATCATGCAAGTTATGAAAACACAAATTTGCAGTAAGATTACTACTCACAGTACTCGTGCCGAAATATCAAATGCTTCACCTCGAGCAATTCGTACAAATTCCTCCAATCAATCTATAATTACGTAACATCGATTTCATGTTAATTTTCTTATTTAGGCTAATTCATAGCTATTTTTGAATACCGAACCCTCGATGTTTCATGTTTAACTCTTAATTTGCCCAAAAAAATTTCTATTGGTATTTAATTTCTTATACCTTGTGAAACCCTTCAAACATATCAACTGAGATAAAAACAATTACCAAAAGAAAAGAACCAAAATGAAAAATTCGAGTATTACTCGTAAAAATCAATGTGTATTTAAGATTTTTCAAGATTTAATTCTAGCCTCTTTCTTCTCCCCTTCTTTCCTTCTCTGTTTTTTTTGGTTTCGTTTCAGCTTCTGCTTTGTCGAACTTGGCCGCCCCTTTTGTTTGCCTGAACTTGGCCGCCCCTTTCTTTTCTTTTTGGCAATTGGGCTTCGGCCCTTTTTTCCTTACTTATCTTTTTTTGTTGTTATTTTCTTATAAATTTTGTTATTATTACTATTAGTATACTAATGACCAATACACCCTTATTAAAAATATAGGTTATTGTATATTTGCTACCAAACTTTGTGTTCGCTGAAATACAAGGGTTTGAAGTACCACTATACCATTATATAATTCGTTCTATCATGTGATTATATAATCCACAACCCTAGGTACTAGGAGGGGATTAAATTCCTTAAGAAAAAACTGTAAATTCGGTGGCCTCAGATTAAAATTTTATTTAAGTTAATTTATATTTTTCAGAATTATTTTACAAATATAATATACTAATAATTATATGTTGACAAAAAATATCATTTCTTCTAATTGCCCTTGCATCAAGAGTAAATAGGTAAAGGGGAGTTGAGTCAAGTGATATTTACTATCCTGTAAAAAACTAAAAATTTAAGCTTTATTTTAAATTACAATTTTACAATAAGTAAATTGGTAGTTATATCACTGTATTCGAATAAAAATTACGCTTTTAATAAAATGTCATTAAAATTCGTCGGCTCCACAAAGTTATAAGTTCGTTTTTATTTCTGTTACAGGGGAATAAAACATAATATATTTTCGTTATTTTTATTTTTGACATTTTTTTCTATTAAGCCTTTTTTGAGTATTTTTTATCACTAAAGGATGTGGTGCAATAAATATAATTGTTATACCCTTAATTAGAGATTTTAAATTTGAACTATGAATATGAAATTCTTTTTTGTTAAGGAACACTTTCTTTCAAATAAGATTTTATACTGTACAAATTTAAATATAATCAAGACTCTAATATAAATATCGCTAAGCCAAACGAGAAAGCAAAGAAAACAAAAAGCATTCCTTCGACAGAAGGTGAGATATGGTGAAAGGAAAGGATAGAGCATGACGAAGAAAGGAACTTATTTTTGTGAAGTAATGTAGCAAAACTTATTTTGTGAAGTAAAGTAGCAACTTTAAACATGAGATATCATTCAATCAAATTATCAACTATTTATTTTCTTTTTAATAGGATTCTACGTGGAAATTTTATGTCTGATGATGACATGGCAAGTTTGGTTATGTGGATAGCAGCTGCGTTGTTACATACGACACTAACTTTTGTTATTTTCTCAGATATTCTCTTTTAGAGATACTCTTTTGTTAGTAATTTATTGTTATGACTTTTGTGCCTTAATTAGATAATTATTCATTAAATTCACTCATATTTTTATCTGAATATGTTTATGAACTGTCATGGTAAAACTATAGAATTTTTACTTTTTATAGCAAAAGTTCACATCTTATTTATTTAAAATAAATATTATTTAAAAAGTTATATTCTATTAATACCTTTTAAGATTTATAATAAAATATTTAATTTTGGTTACCTCTTAACCCTAAGTCACTAAATACGCTAGTTATAATATTTTCTTTCTTTCTCCTCTTTGATACATCTCATTCTCTTTCCTCATCCCATTAAAATTTCTGATCTCCTCCTTCTTCCACCTGATTTGTGCAAAGCCCAAATTTCCGATCTCCTTCTCCTTCCATCGAAAAATTTCAATTTTGATAAACTTCAAGGCTGTGATTTTTAATATTTCTAGTGACAAGGACTCTAAAGCAATAACACATGAGGCTCGTGTCATATCAGAAGAAGTGGAGACTAAACAAGATATAGAAGACATTTTTAGACTCCATAGACCATTTTTCAGAACATTAAAGAAGCGAAAATAGACACTTTCATCATGATCAAGTCTGATGGTGTCCAACGTGGCCTGTTTGGTAAGATTATCGGAAGATTTGAGAAGAAAGCATTCTCTTTGAAAGGCTTGAAGTTCATCACCATGGAACGTGCCTTTGCTGAAAAGCATTACACAGACTTGTCTGAAATTTGGGGATACGCAATTTGAAGATTATATTATCTTTTTTTAAGAGTATTTTAATATATTGCACTATATTTTTATGTATTTCGTTATATTTATTATCTTTTTATTTTATTATAATTCAATGTATCTCGCTATATTTCATGTATTTCATTATATTCAGTGTCCTTTTTTTTCATTGTACTTTAATGTATCCCTCTGTATTATATCTATTTCATTGTACTCATTGTCTCACTATATGACATGAATGTATTCATATATATATTTTTAATTAATATAATTTATATATTCAGATGTATTATATAGTTTCTCTGAAGATTGCTATATTTTTGGAGTATTTTGCAGTTGAGAATTATTTTTATAACTGAAAAATACAAAATATGTGTATTAATTGAGTTTGTTGAGTTATATTAGGAGTCTATTATATTAATTGATTCACTTTTCGTTTTAAAAATAGTGTAATTTTCACGTCGTGAATATAGTCGAATACAATAATCTGTTCAGCTGTAATCCCATTTTTCACTCCATGAATACAGTTGAATCACTAGAATACAACAACTGATTAACAGGACTTTCCCGACTCACGCTTATTTTTTCTACTTTATTCATGAATACAATAGCTTAGATACATAAAATACATCTTATAACCACAGAAAATGTATCTATATTCCGTAATATAGCAAATGGTATCTATAGATGGCTAATTACTACTAAAAGATGGTGCTTTATGAAAACTTCTCAACCACGTATTCAGGTGTATTATATATTTTCTCTGAAGATTGTTATATTTTTGGGATATTTTCCGGTTTAGAATCTTTTTTATAACTGAAAAATGCAAAATTGTATGTTATTATTGAGTTTGTTGAGTTATATTAGGAGTCTATTATGTTAATTGATTCACTTTCCATTTTAAAAACAGTGTAATCCCCTATTTCACACCATGAATACAGTCGAATACAATAATCTATCCAACTGTTATCCCATGTTTCACTACATGAATACAATCGAATACAGCAACTGATTAGCTGGACTTCCTTGATTTACGCCTATTTTTGCTATTGTATTTGATGAATATAATATTTTAAATACATCAAATATATCTTATACCCATAAAATAGTACTTATATTCTGTAATATAACAAATGATATTTATAAATCACTAATTACAATACTTCAATAAAACTTCTCTAAAAACAGCTATACAACAGCAGCCACGTCTTACCGGATGGTTGGCTTTGTAACATTGCACATGCTCTGCCTCGCAAACCCAATTAATTTTCAATTAGGATAAATTTTATTTGCGACTGGCAAGGTACGTACATTCAACTTTAGAAATTTCTCTATTTTATATAAGAGAATTAAGAAAAGGAAAAGGAACAGCGAGAATATAAATTATATATTAAAAGTCCTTTTTTCATTTATTTATTATTGATAGGAGTGTATATATATCGGGTTGGTTTGAATTTTTCGATTATCAAATCAAACAAATAGTGTCAGGTTTTTAAATATCTAAACCAAACCAACAAAGTGAGTTTTTAAATTTCGATTTTTCTTGGGTTATTCAGTTTTTTTCTGGTAAAATCTTCATTGCACAAAATATGTAACTTGTGCTTCAAATATTTCTTTAGTCCTAGTAAGATCCAAAATTTTAATGTATTTTTCAAGAAAATAACACAATAATATGATATAAGTTATAACATTATTCTAAATTACTCAATGACAAAGATAATAAAATTATATAACGCAAATATCGCTAATTAATAAGTCATAATAGGCATTAATATAATCTAAAAATACTATATAAGTCATGCTAAAATAAGTATAGCTAATAAGTACTCTTAATAAAATAGATAAGCACTAAAGAAAAAGATAAATTAAGTTACACATTTTTATTAATACCAATATAAAACTAAAAAACGTATATCCAACACTATTGTCATCCCTAGTGTTGAATTGAATTTATTTTGTTAGTAATAGTAATGACTTGAACTTTGTTTAAGCTACTATATTTATGGGTTATAAAATTTATTTATCATTCAAGAATGTTAAGTCAAACTTGAAATAATATGTTATACATACATATATATATATATATATATATATATATATATATATATATATATATATATATATATATATATATATATATATATATATATATATATATTAAAAATTACATAAATGTACTATCGGGTATTTTTGGTTTCACTTGATTTTTTTTGGTTAAAACAAAACTAAACCAATTATGGTCGTTATTTTTGTATCCTATACCAAACCAAATCAAACAAAGCCACAGTCAGGATATTTTTATCCCGATTTAATGCGATTTATCGGATGTCTTTGTACACCCCTAATCATTGGTTGCTCGTATTAACGAGTGATTAAAAGCAAATGCGGATTTAGAATTTAATTTATTTTGCGTTCAAACTTTAAAACTTTTAATATTAAACTCATTATTTTTTTAAAATTATGAATTTATGCCTACTAGTTATTATAATATCAATGAAGTTTTACACGTAAATATACACTCTACATCAAAAGCTATAGATTCCGATAGCGTATATAGGATTTTTTTATAAGACTTTAAAAATTATGAACAAATGAATACATTACTATAATAACAAATGGTGTCATTTTATATATTTTTACCCAATACTTTATTTTGCCCATGTATATTCACCTCTGATGGGTTCAATCATATTGCTATCTAAAATGGTACATTCACTCCTGTGATGATTCGGCCAGTCATCTTAAGAATTAACGGCCTAATCCTCTATTAACTGCTTTCCCCAATTTTATTTCTGCTATTTTTGATTTGTCGCGATGTTCGATTTTAAGTTTCGAAGAGTTTTGGATACTTAGTCCCTAAATGAGAGCTCAAATATTAGAAAGTTGATCGTATCCACAACAGTGTGAAGATGGCCTCGAAATAGAAATCTAATGGTTCGGTTAGCTTTGTTTGGGTGATTTTGGGGTGAGGAGCGTATTCGGATAGTGTTTTGGAGATCCGTAGCTAACTTAGGCTTGAAATGCCGAAAGTAGAGTTTTGGAAGTTTCCAAATCGATAGTGAGATTTTGGTCCGAGGGTCGGAATGGAATTTCGAGAGTTGCAATAGTTCTGTTATATCATTAAGGATGTGCGTGCCAAGTTGCAGGTCATTCGGATGAGGTTTGGTAGACTTTTTGAATGAAAATGTGTTTTTAGAGTTTTCGAAAATTTTAAGCTTGAATTCGATGAAAAATAGGTGTTCTGATGTTGTTTGAAGCGTTCCGAATATTGGAACAAGTTTAAATGATGTTTTAGGATAGGTTCCAGGTTTGCTTGAGGTTCCGGGAGCTCCGGGTGTGTTTCGGATGCTCAATGGATCATTTTTGGAACTTAAAAAATTGCAGGAAAAAGTTGCAGCAGTCATTTCTAGTTTCCTTCTTCGCGTTCGCGAGTGGGTCCTCGTGTTTGTGAAGAGGAGCTAGGGCTGGAGGAAAGGTTGTGCTTTGCGTTTGCGAAGTGCATCACACATTCGGGAATGGTAAGTAAGGGGGGCGTTAGGTTTGGCCTTCGCTTTTGCAAAGGGGAGTCCCACGTCCGCGAAGGGGAGGTTTAGCATCTATCGCGTTCGCGAGAGGCATTGTCACGTTCGCTTAAGTTTGAGAGGATGAAGCATCATGTTCTTGATGGTAGGGCCGCGTTCGCGAAGGAGAGTTTTGGTTAGCAAAATTTTTGTGCTTCACGAACGCGAGGCTTTGATCGTGTTCACGAAGAAGGAAAAATAGCTGGACAGAATATTTTAAAAGGCTTATTTCACAAAATGTAGTCTAGTTTCCTCTATTTCTATCCGGGTTTGAAGCTTTTAAGAGAGATTTTTGAGGAAGACAAAGGGGAATCACGTGAAGGTAATATTTTTGACTTCATCACTCGTTTTTTATGTGATTAAATACCTAATTAGTGATGAGAAATTTGGAGAAAAATAGGTAATTAAGGCTTGAGTTTAAGGAGCTTTTAAATGAGGATTTGAAGGGTCATTTGAATTCCGATTTCAGTGTTGTTATGCATAGATTTGTAAGAGTACGCGGTTTCTGAAAATGTAAATTTTACCAAATTCCAAGACGTGGGCCTCAGGGGAATTTTGGTTATTTTACCTAATTTCGCGTATTAGCTTAGAATTTAATTGTGGAATCAGTTATTTGAGGTGTTATTTAAATAGATTTGGGCCATTTAGAGTCAGATACTTGTGGCAAAAGCATGGTTTTGGGTCTTATTCGAGATAAGTGGCTTGTCTAACCTTGTGTGGGGGACCTTTCCCTTAGGATATGATATTTGTTAATTGAAATACCTTGTACGTAAGGTGACGAGCGCGTAATTGAGCTAATTGTTGAGAACCCTATTTTACTTTAAGTATTTAAACTGAGTTCATTTCCTTCCTGTTTTACTCTACTTGCAAATTTAGCATGTTGTTAGCTAGAAAAGTACGCCTAGTTGACTTAATTGCCTTTTTACTTAAGCTGCCTTAAATGCATTACGGGGAGCATGTCAGGCTAGAATTAACTGTTTTCTTATACGAAAATGGTATTTAATTTAATATTCTTGAAGGTTATATGTGATTAAATACCTAATTAGTGGTGAGAAATTTGGGAAACAAATGAGTAATTAGGGCTTGAGTATAAGGGGCTTTTAAATGAGGATTTGAGGGGCCATTTGAACTCCGAATTTAGTGTTGTTGTTATGTATAGTCTCATGAGAGTACGAGGTTTCTAAAAATGTAAATTTTACCAGATTCCAAAATGTGGGCCTTAGGGGCGTTATGGTAATTTTGTCCAATTTCGCGTATTAGCTTAGAATTTAATTGTGGAATCAGTTACTTGAGGTGTTATTTATAATATGCAATTGAATTGAACAGATTTAGGAAATATGGAGCCGGATACTCGTAGAAAAAGCGTGATTTTGGTTTGACTTGCACTTGTTCGAGGTAAGTGGCTTGTCCAATCTTGTGTGAGGGATTTTCCCCTTAAGATATGATATTTGTTAATTGAAATGCCTTGTACCTGAGGTGACGAACACATATTTGAGCTAATTGTTGAGAACCCAGTTTTACTTTAAGTATTTAAACTGAGTTACTTTCCTTCATGTTTTACTCCACTTGCAAACTTAGCCTGTTGTTAGCTAGTAAATCATGCCTAGTTGACTTAATTGCCTATTTATTTAAGCTGCCTTAATTGCATTACGAGAAGCATGTCAAGCTAGAATCAACTATTTTCTTGTATGAAACTGGTATTTAATTTAATATTCTTATATTGTTGCTGTGTGTTTCTAATTTAGGACTACAGGACGGTATCACGGGAGATCCCTTACACGAAATTATGATTTGGACTGATGTGCGGAATACCAAGAGATCCCCAACATATATTGAGGATACCAAGAGATTCTCGGGATACCAAGAGATCTCTGAAATATATTGAGGTTACCAAGAGATCCCTGACATATATTGAGGATACCAAAAGATCCTCGAGATACCAAGAGATCCCTAGTATATATACTAAGGACACCAAGAGATCCTCGATTATTATCCTTGTTGAGAGTGGTATATTCATGTAATTGTCTTTATATTCTATTTCCATTATTGTACTCTTTATTATCCGGCGTAGACTCTTACTGTAGATTCTCAATTATATTATTATCTTATCCTGTCATTTTATTAATTATTAAGCTTAGTAGGGCCATGACCTTTCTGCACATGTTTTTCATTTGCAGATCCAGGTATCACTGATTAGGCCTACCATCCTTGAGGGAGGCGACTGTTTAGACACTCCGAGGTACACCTGCCGTGTCCGAAAACCAAGGAATCCCTTTCTATTCTTGCCTTAGTAGTTATACCTTATGTACTTTTCTATTGTTAGATATTCCAGAGTTAGAGCTATGTAGCATTATCTTACCTTGCGATTCGTGGGATTTCGGGTCTTTGATTTATATGTTGGTTTTGAGACTTGTACATATATGGTGTATGCCGAGTGGCACATTTAATACTATTATTGCTTTAATTATGTTTTATTTTCACAAGTTTGGTTTTCTTCCGCAAATTTAAGCTTACCTAGTTGTAGAGACTAGGTGCCGTCATGATAGTTCACGGAGGGTGTACCGGGGTCGTGACAACTCCTGATTAAAAGATGAAGCTAGAAACTCCCTCTCGTTACTCATGGCCTATTTAATCAAGCTTATAAATTCTACTTATTTTGAGAAGTTCTTTTTTCCAAAAGCGCTTTTCAAAAAAATGCTTTTGCTGAACATCAGTTTGTATTTGGTTAATCAATTGGAAAAGCATTTTTGAATATCAATTAATGTTGACCAAACTATAAAAAGTGCTTCTAAGTGTAATTTTCTCAAAAGTGCTTCCGAGGAGAAACTACTTTTTTCTGCTTCTACTCAAAAGTATTTTTTTTCTTTAGAAAGCTTGGTCAAGCACCTTAATTTTAATTTATAAAAAAAGTACTTTTAAAAACAAAGCACATTTGGCCAAGAAGAAAAAGAAAAATTACAAAAAAAAAAAATACACTTAACTTCACACCATGATTAAAAAAATGACCTATGTTTTTATATTTTACCCTACCTAGCCCATATTGTACGTATTTTAAAAGTACTGGCAAAATTCAAGATAAGTGGTCTTACAACCATTGCTTCTAAAACCTATGGAATTAAATATGTATTTTCATAGCCATTGCTTTCACTCTCTCTTCTTCTTACGTCGTCTACATATGCATCAAGGGACCGAATTTTTTCTGCTTCTCCCCCTGTATCACCTGGTTGTAATGTAAGAAAATTAAAAAGTAGAAGTCCACCATTAAAGGTCACTCAAAGCTTTTGCTTTCGAAAATACAATTTTTTGAGTTTGTTAATTGTTTGAATTGGGTGTTGTTCCAATTGATTGTAAATATCAAAAGGAGTTCAAGTTAAATTTGAAGTGATTTGGAGTAGATTTGAGCAAGATTTGAGTTAAATTTCAGAAAAGACGCAAGGAAGAAGACGAAGGTAGTTTTTGTATAATTTTGTATAATCTTCTATAATAATTTATATGATATATAAACAAATATTATATACTATTATATACCTTTATACAAACATCTGTAGACGAACTTCTTTCACGATTTTCAATTGCAATTCTTATTCAAAACCAGTCCGAATCTCCATTAAATGACTTCAAATTTTATATACAACCTCCTTATACAAATTCTAACAAGTTTTAATAATACCATTCCAAAATTCTCACGAAATTAAATTTGAAATTTAAATCTACATATTTAAGCTTATTAAAAATATAATTTTTACTAACCAAGTGAATTCGGTTTATTGAACTAATATTTGAGTCGTAGTTACTCATTCGAAGTTAACTTAAAAGCTTGAACAATTTTTTTTTAAAACTACATAGTTATTTCGAGAACCTATTGGAATTGAATATGAGATTTTTACCTTCCTCTACCATATATGAAACTTTATTACCCTCAATGTTTAATGTTTGTGTTAATTACATTTCAATAACCAAATTGCCATTTATATACCATAATTCAAATTAGGGATATAATTAAGGGTGGATTTAATTAGGCATAATTATAGGACCATATCTTCCCACCCCCTCCCCCAGCACGTTTTACCTTTACCCGTAACCCCCTAACCCCTCTTCCCCCCACGTTTCTGTTTTGAATTCCACCATTAATCCCAATTAAAAAGCTTTAAAACTTTGAATTCAAATTAGAGTTTTCAAAAATCATTATTTGTTTTGATTGGGTGTTGTTGTAACTATTCGAAATATGTTTAGGAGTTTATATCTCAATTTTGAGGGGTTTTGGTGAAGATTTAGACTTAGTTTTGGTTGAATTTCAGATTGGAACTCGAAGAAGAAGAAGACATATTTCCAGAATTTGTAGATAAATTGTAGATTGTTTTTGCAGAAGATTTTGTAGAAGCTTTAGTCATTTTGAATTTGTGAAAACAAAAAACAATGCGTCGACATTTTCGACATAATTGTAGAAGATTTGTAGAAGTTTTAATCTTCCCAATCTACAATTTATCTATAGTTTATCTACAATTCTACAATTTATCTACAATTTCTGGAAATAAGTCTTCTTTTTTTTTTTCTTCCAGTTTCAATCTGAAATTCAGTCAAAACCAAGTCTAATCTTCACCAAAGCCCCTCAAAATTGAGATATAAACTCCAAACTATATTCTCGATTATTTTCAACAACATCCAATCCAAACAAATAATGATTTTTGAAAACCCAAATTTGAATTCAAAGCTTTCAAGCTTTTTAATGGCTATTAATAGTGGAAAATATATGGAAGAGCAGATGAAGATGAAGAATAGAAATCTCCATTCCGTTCCAAAATTTTGTAGCTTCCAGATCTCCTTTCCGTTTCAAATTTTGAATTTAATGTGGAATAAATCAATCCCAGATTTTGTGGCACTTTTCGCGCGCTATAAATGACAGATTTTGCCTAATTAACAATTTGTATATAAATTGTAGTTAAAGTATGGACTGAGCGGGTAATATATAAACTATGCACATTTTTAGTAATAAAGTTCTATATATGGTATAGTTAGGAAAAAGTTCCATTGAATATTAAATATTAACCTATTAGTTTTGGGCTAGTTGATTGTAAATTAAAATGTGAAATATAAAATTAAAAAGTAACGATCCCAATTATTTTTATGTGAAATTTTCATGAAGAGAAAAGTTTGACCGAACATGCTTCAAACAAGTCAAATTGAAGGATAAAATGTACTTCGCTTATTCTTTTGCTAAAATAATTGAGGAACCATTGGGATAAAGTAATCTTTTGAGAAGCTTCGTAAATTCATCATTAAATTGTAAGCTATTTTTACCTCTCGCCATGAAACGTGAAGCTTTACCAAGTGTTTGTGACCAGAGAATTATATAAAGAAACTTTGACCAACCTTTTATTATGGGATAGTAGGATACAAATGAAAAGAGCGACAACCAACCTTTTATTATGGGATAGTACGATACAAATAAAAAGAGCGGATCTATTTCCGTTACCACTATAAAAAAATTTCCAAGTCTTTTCTTTTTGTAACTGTGGAGTAAACTAAACTCCAAGTAAAAGTTTATTTGGAGTATTTATAAAATTCGTGAAAGTATATATCATTGTCACGATCCGAAATTTCCGACGCCTAATATTTTATTTTTTAGGCAAGCCAACGTCAACGGATCTTCAAACCAAGTTTAATCAATTTCAATAAGTAAAATAAATTAAACTGAAATGAAACTAAAACTGAGTACAAAATAACATAAAAACCAATAATACTTAAGTACAACCCGGATGTGATATATATATATATATATTAAAATAAATTAAATTCACATATAGCACGACATCACCATTCGTGCATTAATATTTGCATATAACACGATATCATCTTTCGTGCATTAACACTCTTCCTTACCATATAACAATAAATATATAATGAAAAGAAGATAGAATAAACAAGAACATGCATTACGTCAACAATGATTCCACAATACTAATTTCAACTTCGAAAACAATATTCAATTATCACAGGTAGATCAAAAATGTGAAAAGAATGAAAACCTAGTAATTAACTAGTCTAAGCATAGATATCATGATCAAAGAAAGAAATAAACCACAAGAAACAAGTTTCACCCGCATGTTTTGACCCAACAAAAACGGATAAGTACTCGTCACCTCATATATATGTTGTACCCGACAATTAGACAAGTACCCAACGTATATACACTACTTTTAATTGAATTATATGTCTCAGAGGCCTTGAAACCCTCATTTAAAGTTATTTCGATTTACGTGCGAAGTCCGGACGCGTAGCCAAAAAGCTTAAATATGAAAATTTATAAAAAATGACAAGTTTTGATTATAATATGAGTTAATTTGACTTCGGTCAATATTTTGGGTAAATGAACCCGGACCCGTAATTTGACGGTCCAGGAAGGGTCCATAGGAAAATATGGGACATGGACGTTGTCACACCTCCTTTTTTACCTACACCCCTGGGAAGGGTGTATAAGAGAGTTTTTTTTTTCAATTTAAGTGACAATCAAAATGAGATTATTTAATTAAAAATTAGAGTCGCCACTTGAGATAATTTATAGTGCCCCAAATCACTGGTTTAGAATCTCAAATCGAGAAAAGGTTTGACTCTGTTTATGTTTGCGAACACGAAAATCCGGATAATGAATTCTGTTAACACGGGAGAAGGTGTTAGGCACTCCCATGTTCCGTGGTTCTAACACATTTGCTTTAATCATGCATTTACCTTTCACCGCTTTTTAATTAAGAAAATTATTTTGAAACGGGTCACGCATATGCGTGCCCATGTATTTGGTGCGTCAAAAATTATGTCACGCTAACGTATTCATAATTAATAACGCCTTATTATCATTAAGAAAAGTTTGGCCAAAGTTAAATGAACGCATACTCTGATTTTGTTTTTAGAATCGTAATTATATCATGTTCACGTGTACACAACCCAAAGATTATGAACTTGAGGAACGAATATAGTTATTCCAACAAAGTCACAATAAAGTTCACGTCAAAACAAATATTAATCTATGATAAATGCCTATCACTGTAAACTCTACAAGTACAATGGTAATTATATACAACGAGAGAAATATTTAAATAATATCCAGATGATCAAAGCATCATCAGATATCCCATAGTTTGCACTATCATTTCCCTTATCAAGCTTACGAGCACTCAAACAGGATTAGTTACGAGTGCCAATAAAAAATGAGAGAACAACAACACATAAATATAAAGACTCAGGATTGGTAAGTCAAGTAGTTCAAAAGAGTGTAGGAGGTGTCAGATGCATTGCTCTTAAGAATTTAATTAGAAGGCTCATTTCTATGAAAGATCATTATCTATAATCGTGTACTTAGTTATGCATACTTAATAGAAGTCTCTACATACATATTGATTCTAACTCTAATTCTTGAAAATTAATGAGTCCAAATCCCAGGGCCTCACAAGACTTTCATTCAAAACGGAATCTTGAGAAACACAGATCAAACAAACGAACACAAACCCATTTATAATCCGCTTGAACAAGACAAACATGGCAGCGACAATTTTAATTATAGTCATGAGCACTGAAGAACAGTACTTCTCCTGCGGTCAATTAATTAGTATAAGTGACTTTGAAAAAAAAGGGTAATCTCTAACATTACATATGAAATGTCAACAAGTACAAAGAACAAAAGGACAATCCAAATATAACTCTTTGACAGTGAGTTCTCAAATCTTTAAGTTGACTAAAAAAAGGTTCCAGTTTGCGACAAAATACTCGAAGTGGCTTGTAGGAATTCAAATCGCCATCGGTGAAGCAACACAGCCAATTCAAATGCCGATTCAACGATCATGGAAGAGTTACAATCCAAAACGATTAAATCAAGCAGATTCAAATCACTACTATGTAAACACAGAAGTAAGATAAAATGCAAGCAACGGAGGAAGATTCCATCTAAACAAGCCTAAATGAGGAGGGGGGGGGGGGGGGTCATTTTTCCAGGCGTTATATTTTGGTTCAGTAGCTTAGGTCTGTTAGGTCGTTCAATCTCAGACAAAAGGGCTACCTCTTTATTTGCTGGAAAAGATCAAAATCGCAGGGGAGGGAGGTCTGATGTTTTTGTTCACTAAAAAGCCATGGAAGGGCTTGAAGAAGATGATCAACTAGGAGGGGGAGGGGGGAGGGGTCTTGTATTCTGTCTTTGCGGCAGATGATCTCTCTAGGGATCTTGTATTTAATAAAGCAATTAATTAGTTATCTAATCTTAAAATGACGACACAAACTCTAAATGAAATGCATGATATTTTTGGTATTTTTTATTTTTAATGGAAATTAAATATTAAGATGTTTATGTGAAATTTGATGAAAAACGGATATCATTTGACGTGATTCGGACCTGAATTGGAAAATTTGATGTTTTATGAAGTTTGAAAGAATTATGGATTTTGAACTTTAATTCGATGTTTATGATGCTATTTTGGCGATTTGATCACACGAGTAATTCCGTAGGATGTTTTTGAGATTATGTGTATATTTGGTTTGGAGCCCTGAGGGCTCAGGTGAGTTCTAGATAGGCCACGAGTGCATTTTTAACTTTGAAAAATTTGCTGGTATTTCTAATTTGCAGGCTTCGCATTTGCGAAGCAGGTCTCGCAAATGCGAAGATGAGACATGGCATGCCTGATCGCAAATGCAACAAATGTGTTCGCAAATACAAAGGACAATCACAAATGCGACGTTTGGCATCGCAAATACGAATTGTCCCTTTTTTTGCCTGAGGTTGCAAATGCGATACATCTATCTCAAATGCGGGGTCGCAAATGCGATAGTTGGGAATTTATGAGGGTTATGTGAACCCTATTTTGCATTTCCCACATTACGCATTTCCCACATCTGCAGAGGTCGGGGTTCGTAATTGCGAATCCCTGTTCGCAATTCCCACATCTAAGACCTGCATTTTTCTATACTTAGCCGATTTTAAGTCATTTTTCACAGTTTTTTCAAACACAAACTCCTTTGGGCGATTTTCCAAGAACAAGTCTTCTTCCAAATCAATTGTAAGTCAGTTTTTGCTTATTTCTTTCAATCATTAACATCTTTTAACATGATTTTACCTAAAATTAAAGATTTTCATTGGGAAAATTGGGTGTTTTCGATAGAAAATAGGTTTTTCAAAAATTGGAGATTTGGACCTGAATTTGAGGTCCCATTTCAAAGCAAATTATATATTTGAGTTCATGGAGGAATAGTTAATCGGATTTTGGTTTGAACCTCGGGTTTTGACCACGTAAGCCCGAGGGAGATTTTTGACTTTTTGGGTAAAACTTTGGAAAACCCATTTTCATGCATTGAGGTTGATTCATTTAGCGTTTATTGATATAATTAAGTAATTATATATTAGATACGAACAAATTGGTGGTAGAATTAAGGGGTAAAGCTATAATTGAGACTTGAGTTGTGTTTAAGGCAACGAGGTAAGTGTTTGGTCTAACCTTAGCTTGAGGGATTATGTGTTGAGTCCCATTTGCTATGTGGTAATTGTTAAGTATAATGTATAAGTATGGTGACGAGTATCTATACGTTGGTAATCAAGCATGACCGTGAGTCTTATATTGTGATTTTCATGACTTCGTTGTATCATTCATGCCTTGGTAAAGATTTTTAATTGTTATATAAAGTTTGTGAAAAGAATTGTGACCCATGATCATTGAGGAGCGTTGGCTCAAGTTGTATAACGAATTGTTAAAATTTAAGTGACAATTGAACTTTTAGAGCATTGGCTCGAGTTGTGAAATGAGTTGTGAGGGTATAAGTGATAATTGAACCTCTAGAGCATTGGCTCGAGTTTTGAAGTGAATAGTGAAGTAAAAGCGAGAAAGAGGAGATCAGTATGTTGTCACCTTTGTCGGGCTATTGTTGATTTATTTCTTATCTCCCTTGCCAATATGTGGATATTATTGATGTTGTTCCCTTTTCGGGATTAATTTGTTGACTTGTTGCTCCCTTGCCGGGATTCTTATTGCAAATTTCCTTTATTTTCTTGTCCTATTATTTGTGATTGTTTTTTGGGTGAGAAAGAGAGTTAAAGAACGAAGGGTGATATCGTGCATTGTTTGTTTTATGAGGAAAGAGTGTAAAGCACGAAGGGTGATGTCGTGCACTTGTCCTTGATTTTGCCTGATTCTTGCGGATAATTGAGTTATGTTGTCCTTTACGTTTATTTACTGAATTTCTATTGTTACTTGATTTTATTTCGATGTTATATATTCCCTTATCCTATTTGCATTGTGATTGTTATTTGGGTAAGGAAGAGCGTTAAAGCACGAAGGGTGATGTCGTGCATTGTTTGCTATTGCGAGGAAAGAGTGTAAAGCACGAAGGGTGATGTCATGCCGTACGATGTAATATTCCGTTTCATTGATTATATTTTGAGGAAAGAGAGTAAAAACACGAAGGATGATGCCCGTCACATTGTTATTATATGATTGATTTGGTGAGAACGAAAGTAAAAGCACGAAGGATGATGCCTTGCACACTTTTATTATAAAATATTATTTTGGTGAGGATGAGAGTAAAAGCACGAAGAGTGATGCTGTTCAAATTGTTTGATTTCTGGTTCTTGTTGATATTCTAGTTATGTTGTTTGTTTCCTTACTTGATGTTTCTATCCGGAACTACTACCTCCCGCACAACATATTTCCCCTCCCACATTGACTTGTTATTTCCTGTATTTCTTTTCTGCTGTATATATACATATATACATACACACACACACATATATATACATATATACATACACACACACACACACACACACACACACACACACACACACACACACACACACACATATATATATATATATATATATATATATATATATATATATATATATATATATATATATATATATTTTAACTCCACAAATTTATTTGGTAGTCTGGTCCTAGCCTCGTCACCACTTTGCGGAGGTTAGGCGATACACTTATCAGCACGTGTGGTCGGTTGTGCTGATGCTACACTCTGCTTTTTGTGCAGACCCCAGTGTATAGACTTGAGACCGTGGTGGAATTGCTGGTTCTTGTTCCTCAGGTGACATGAGGTAGCATTGCAAGCGTCCATAGGCCTTGGTATCTCCTTCTATATACTTTTATGTTTCTTACATGTATTTTAGAGACAGTGTTGTATTTAATTTTTTCAGACCTTTACTTGTAGTGTTCTTAGACCGTCTATGAAATTGTGACACTAGTTTTGGGAAGTCGAGACTCAAATAGTATTAATAGATATTTATGTTCAGATGGCTTATTTTTTTCTTCCGCTTATGTTATATTCCGTTGTTTAAATGTTATTTCTTCGTAATTGTTAATGGGAATAAAATGTGTAAAAAGGTAGATGGTTCAATAATTAGCTTGCCTAACTCTCATTAGTAGGCGCTATCACGACTCCCGAGGGTGGGAAATCCGGGTCGTGACAAGTTGGTATCAGAGCTCTAGGTTACATAGGTCTCACAGTACATGGACAAGCTTAGTAGAGTTTCAGGATCGGTACAGAGACGTCTGTATTTATCCCTCAGAGGCCACAGAGTTAGGAAAAAATTTCATTTCTATTCTTTTCTTCCATGTGATTTTGTTCTCTCAATGCTAAATTGAAACCTCTACTCTTGTCCATTTTCGCGAATGGAGAGGTCATCTACGCTTCTTCAGTCGAGCAGTAGCACAGACCATTCATGGGTCAGCTATGTGTTCAGAGGCTTTTTTGAGGTTTGTTAAGTTTCACCAAGCTCTTCACTACTACTTTCAGCGGTGCACCTTTTGGGGAGACCCAAGATTTTATAGACAACATTCATGAGGTTCTCTGGAACATGGGGATCGTGGAGACCAATGGGGTCGATTTTGCTACCCTTCGCTTGTCTGGATCTGCCAAGACCTATTGGAGGGACTATTGATTGGCCAAACCACTTTGGTCATCATCTACGACTTGAGGAAAATTTACGTAGCTATTTTTGGAGAAGTTCCTCCCCATCACTCAGAGAGAGAGGCCTATCGGAGGCAGTTTGAGCATCTCCAGCAGGGTTTTATGGCTGTTATTCAATACGAGATCAGATTCATCGACTTGGCTCGTCATGCTCTTATCATACTTTCCACTGTGAGGGAGATTGATGAGGTTCATTGAAGGACTCGTCCAGCCCGCTCAGTTAGCTAGAGGTAGAGGTAGAGGTATTAGAGGTGGAGGTAGAGATGGTAGAGGTAGAGGTCAAGGTATTAGCGGTGGAGGAGCAGGTATTGTTCTGGTTTGTGGTAGAGAAGCTTTGGTTTTATTTTGCATCGTATCTGGTCATGGCTAGTGATTCTTTTAGTCCCCCTGTTTATGTGTCTACACTGGTGGGTGATTCTATTATGGTAGATCGAGTCTATCTTTCTCATGTAGTTGTGATTGAGGGCCTTGAGACTCATGTGGATTTGTTGCTTTTAGACATGGTCGATTTCGATGTTATATTAGGGATGGACTAGTTATCAGCTTACCATGCTATCTTGGAATGTCATGCTAGGACTGCAACCTTAGCTTTATCGGGTATGCGTCAATTAGAGTGGAGAGGGACTCCTGGTCATTCTACCCATAGCGTTATCTCTTATGTGAAGGCTCGACATAGGGTGGAGAAGAGGTATTTGGTCTATTTGGCGTATGTTCATGATTCTAGTACCGAGGTTCCTCTATTGATTATGTGCCCGTTGTTCGTGAGTTTCCTAAGGTATTTCATTAAGACCTGTCAAGTATGCTACCCGACAGGGATATTGACTTCTGTATTGATCTAGTTCCGGGCACTCAGCCCATTTCTATCCCACAGTATCGTATAGCGGCGCCTGAGTTGAAAGAGTTAAAGGAGAAGTTGCAAGACTTGCTTGATAAAGGTTTCCTTAGACCCAATGTTTTACCTTGGGGTCCGCCGGTATTATTTGTTAAGAAGAAGGATAGGTCGATGGGAATGTGCATTGATTACCGGCAGTTGAATAAGGTAACAATCAAGAATAAATATTCGCTGCCAAGGATTGATGATTTGTTCGATCAGCTTCAGGGTGCCAAGGTTCAAGATTGTCTTAAGATCTGGCTACCATTAGTTGAGGATTAGGGCATTCGATGTCCCTAAGACAGCTTTCCGCACTCGGTACGGGCATTATGAGTTTTTGGTCATGTTATTCGGGTTGACAAATGTCCCAGCAACTTTTATGGATTTGATGAATCGAGTGTTCAGACCTTATTTAGATTCGTTTGTAATAGTCTTTATTGATGATATTCTGACATATTCCCGCAGCCGAGAGGAGCACGAGCAACACCTTAGAGTGGTTCTTCAGACTTTGAGGGATCGTTAGTTGTACGCCAAGTTTTCGAAGTGTGAGTTCTGGTTGAGATCATTTGTATTCCTGGGTCATGTTGTGTCAACAGAGGGTGTTCAGGTTGATCCGAAAAAGATTGAGGTGGTCAAGAATTGGCCTACACCAGCATCAACTACAAAGATTCGGAGTTTCTTGGGATTGGCAGGCTACTATCGTCGGTTCGTGGAGGGGTTTTCATCTATCAGAGCCCCAATGACTAGGTTAGCCCATAAGGGTGCCGAATTCAGGTGGTCGGACGAGTGTGAGGCGAGCTTTCAGAAGCTCAACACAGCTTTGTCTGCAATATCAGTGTTGGATTTGCCCATAGGTTCGAAGTTATTCAGTAATTCCTATTGGTGATCACCTTGTTCTAGCCGATCTTAGTATTGGTGTTTTTTTTCTGGATTTCCATTTCAAGTATTGCTCCCGTTGGACTTCTTATGTCGGGATATGGATCAAATAATAAATAATCCTTTTTAGGTGGTCTACGGGCAGCTGCTCAATCAATTAGTTATGAAATACCATTAGCTCTATGTGTGTTATCAATATCTCTACGTGTGATTCGGTGATGACCTAAAATTTCTCCAAATTCTTTTCTTTCTAGAAACAAAGGTAAAAAGATTTGATTGAATATATATATTTTCATTTTTATTCAGCATTTGGGTTGATGAACTAAACCGGATAGTTATATGAGTGAAAGAAAACGACTCCTAAATTTGCAGTAAAAAGGTTGAGTCTCATTTCCTATGTACAAGAATCAAATGGTGAAAAAAGTAGACATAAGCAATAGAGATTGTTTACCCCAAGATTGGTGAATTGTCATGATAGCTTGAAGCGGGTTCAAAAGATCAACTGTATGGAGTTGTTACTGTCTATTACCATAGATGGATTTCCACAACATTGTGATGCTTCTCGTATCGGGCTTGGTACAATGTTGATGCAGGATGGCAAGATCATTGCCTATGCTTCAAGACAGTTGACGATTCATGAGAAGAACTATCCAGTTCATGATTTGGAGTTGGCAGCCATAGTTCACGCATTGAAGATTTGGAGGCATTATCTGTATGGCGTAGCATGTGAGGTGCTCACGGATCACAAGAGTCTTCAGTATTTGTTCAAGAAAAAGGAGCTGAATGTGAGGCAGAAGAGGTGATTGGAGTTGTTGAAAGATTATGATATCACTATTTTATATCATCCAGGAAAGGACAATGTGGTGGCTGATGCTTTGAGTAGAAAGTCAGCCAATATGGGCAGTCTTGCTTATATTCTTGTCAGTGGGAGATCGCTTGCTTTGGATGTTCATGCTTTGGCCAATCAGTTCATGAGGTTGGATGTTTCTGAGCCCAGTAGTGTGTTAGCTTGCACAATCGCTTGTTCTTTATTATTGGAGCGTATCCGAGATCGGCAATATGATGATCCCCATTTGTGTATCCTTAGAGACACGGTGCATCGCGAAGGTGCCAAGCAGGTTACATTAAATGATGATGGAGTTTTGAGATTTCAGGGTCGCATATGTATGCCTAATGTAGATGGTCCCCAAGAGTCGATTTTAGAGAGGCTCATTGCTCTCGGTACTCTATTCATTCGCGCACCGTGAAGATGTATCAGGACTTGTGGTAGCATTAATTGCGGCGTAGAATGAAGAAGGATATTGTTGTATATGTGGCTCGGTGCTTGAATTGCAAGCAGGTTAAGTACGAGCATTAGAGGCTTGGTGGTTTATTTCAGAGGTTGAGATTCCCGAGTGGAAGTGGGAGTGCATCACTATGGACTTTGTTACTGGACTTCCATTGACTCGAAAGAAGTTCAATGCAGTATGGGTCATTGTTGATAGGCTGACCAAGTCAGCGCATTTCATTCCTATGGCAGTGTCCTATTCTTCTGAGAGGTTAGCCGAGATCTTCATTCGGGAGATTGTTAGCCTTCATGGTGTACTCGTATCTATTATTTTGGACTGGGATATGCAGTTTATCTCGCGTTTCAAGAGAGCAGTTCAGCGAGAGTTGGCACACAGGTTAAGTTGAGAACAACATTTCATCCCTCGACGGACGGTCAGTCCGAGCGGGATATGCTCCGAGCTTGTGTCATTGATTTTGTAGGTTTGTGAGATTAGTTTTTCCTTTAGCAGAGTTTGCTTACAACAATAGCTATCGGTCGAGTATCCATATGGATCCTTATGAGGCTTTATATGGTAAGCGACGTTGATATCCACTCGGATGGTTTGAGCGGGGAGAGGTTGGGTTGTTGGGTACGGATCTGGTTCAGGAGGCCTTGGACAAGGTCAAGATTATTCAGTAGGGTTAGTACAGCTCAGTCCCGGCAAAAGAGTTGCAGACTGCAAGATTTGAGATGTGGATTTTATGATTGGTGAGCGGGTGTTGCTCTGAGTATCGCCTATGGAGGGCGTGATGAGATTCGAGAAGAAGGGAAAGCTTAGCCCTAAGTTCATTGGTCCATTTGAGATTCTTGATTGAGTGGGAGAGGTGGCTTACAGACTTACATTGCCTCCGAGATTATCAGTCGTGCATCTAGTGTTTTGTGTGTCTATGATTCGGAAGCATCACAACGTTCCATCCCACGTGTTAGATTTTAACATTGCCCAGTTGGACAAGGACTTGTGTTATGAGGTTGAGCCGTTAGCTATTCTAGGACGGTGGGTTTGTTATTTGAGGTTGAAGAGTTTTCTTTCTATTTGTGTTTGATGGAGAGGTTAGCCTACTGAGGCATCGACCTGGGAGTCCGAGTCCGATATGTGGAGCCATTATCCCCATCTTTTCCCAACTCAGGTACTTCCTTCTTGTATCTGTTCGAGGATGAATGGTTGTTTTAGAGGTGGAGAATGTGACAACCCAAAGGGTCATCACTTGCTTTTAATTGAATTCTATGTCTCCGAGGCCTTGAAACCATCATTTAGAGCTTCCTCGATTTGCGTGTATAGTTCGGGGGCGCAACTGGAAAGCTTAATTATGAAAATTTGTGAAAAATGATGTTTTGATTTTAATATGAGTTAATTTGATTCAGTCAATATTTTGGATAAACAGACACGGACCCGTGATTTGATGGTCCGGAGGGGTCCGTAGGAAAATATGGGTCTTGGGTGTATGCCTGGATTCGAATTCCGAGGTCCCAAACCCGAGAAATAAATTTTTTTCTGAAGTTGTTTATAAGGTTTTGAAATAAATGTTAATTAGAACCTGATAGTATCGGACCCATATTTTGGTTCCGGCGCCCGGTGCAACAGGTTTTATATGTGATTTAATATGTTTCTGTGAAAATTAATGGAAAACCTATATCATTTGACGTGATTCGGACCTGAATTGAAAATTTGATGTTTTATGAAGTGTGAAAGAATTCATGGATTTTGAGATATAATCCAATGTTTATGATGATATTTTGGCAATTTGATTGCGCGAGTAAATCCGTAGGATGTTTCTGAGGTTATGTGGATATTTGGTTTGGGGCCCCAAGGGCTCGAGTGAGTTCTGGATAGGCCATAAATGCATTGTTAACTTTGAAATTTTTTTGCTGGTATTTCTTATCTGCAGGCTTCGCATTTGCGAAGCAGGCCTCGCAAATGCGAGTTAGCAAATACGAGCCTTGCATCGCAAATGCGAAGATGAGACCAGGGCAGGCCTGATCGCAAATGCGACCAATGTGTTTGCAAATGTGACGTTTGGCATCGCAAATGCGAATTTTCCTTTTTTTGCCTGAGGTCGCAAATGTGGGGTCGCAAATGCGATAGTTGGGAATTTATTTGCGAACCCTATTTCGCATTTCCCACATCTGGAGAGGTCGGAGTTCGCAATGTTCGCAATTCCCACATCTAAGACCTGCATTTTTCTATACTTATCCGATTTTAAGTCATTTTCACATCTTTTTCAAACACAAACTCCTTTGGGCAATTTTTCAAGAACAAGTCTTCTTCCAAATCGATTATAAGTTAGTTTTTACTCATTTTTTTCGATCATTAATATCTTTTACTATGATTTCAACCTAAAATCAAAGATTTTCGCGGGAGAAATTGGGTGTTTTCGGTAGAACCAGGATTTTTCAAAAATTGGAGATTTGGACCTCAGTTTGAGGTCCGATTTTAAAACAAATTATATATTTGAATTCATGGGGGAATGGGTAATCGCATTTTGGTTTGAACCTTGGGTTTTGATCACGTGGGCCCGGGAACGATTTTTGACTTTTTGGGTAAAACTTTGGGAAACTCATTTTCATGCATTGGGGTTTATTCATTTAGCGTTTATTGATGTTATTAAGTAATTTATGAATAGATACAAATGAATTGTCGGTGGAATCAAGGGGTAATGCTATAATTGAGACTTGAGTTGTGTTCAATGCATCGAGGTAAGTGTTTGGTCTAACCTTAGCTTGAGGGATTAGGAGTTGAGTCCTATTTGCTATGTGGTAATTGTTGAGTACGATGTATAGGCATGGTGATGAGTATCTATATGTTCGTATCAAGCATGACCGTGAGTCTTATATTCTGATTTTCAGGACTTTGTTGTATTATTCATGCATTGGTGATGATTTCTAATTGTTGTATAAAGTTTGTGGAAAGAATTGTGACCCATGATCATTGAGGAGCGTCTACTCAAGTTGTATAACTAATTGTGAAAATGTAAGTGATAATTGAACTTTTAGAGCATTGGCTCGAGTTGTGAAATGAGTTATGAGGGTACAAGTGATAATTGAACCTGTAAAGCAATGGCTCGAGGTGTGAAGTGAATTGTGAAGTAAAACTGAGAAAGAGAACAGATCATTATGTTTTCACCATTGCTGGAAAATTGTTGATTTATTTGTTATCTCCCTTACTGGGATATGGATATTATTGATGTTGCTCCCTTTCTGAGATTTATTTGTTGACTTGTTGCTCCCTTGCCGGAATTCTTATTGCAATTTCCTTTATTTTCTTGTCCTATTGTTTGTGATTATTGTTTGGGTGAGGAAGGGAGTTAAAGCACGGAGGGTGATGTCGTACATTGTTTGTTTTGTAAGGAAAGAGTGTAAAGCACGAAGGGTTATGCCGTGCTGCGTGATATACAATTCTGTGCCTATTGTATTTATTTCATGGTGAGGATGAGAGTAAAATCACGAAGGGTGATGCCGTGAAATTTATATTGATTCTTATCATGAGAACGAGCGTAAAAGCACGAAGAGTGATGCCGTGCACTTATCCTTGATTTTGCCTGATTTTTGCTAATAATTGAGTTATCTTGTCCTTTACATTTATTTACTGAATTTCTATTGTTACTTGATTTTATTTAGATGTAATATATTCCCTTACCCTATTTGTATTGTGATTGTTGTTTGGGTGAGGAAGAGCATTAAAGCACGAAGGGTGATGCCGTGTATTGTTTGCTCTTGTGAGGAAAGAGTATAAAGCACGAATGTGATGCCATGCGTACGATGTACCTTTCTGTACCAATTTTCATTGATTATACGGTGAGGAAAGAGACTAAAAGCACGAAAGGTGATGCCCGGAATATTGTTATTATATGATTGATTTTGTGAGAATGAGAGTAAAGGCACAAAGGATGATGCCATGCAAACTTTTATTATAAAATATTGTTTTGGTGAGGACGAGAGTAAAAGAACGAAGGGTGATGTCGTGAAAATTATTTGATTTCTAGTTCTTGTTGATATTCTAGTTATGTTGTTTCTTTCCTTACTTGATGTTTCTATTCGGAACTGTTACCTCCCCCACACATGTTTCCCTCTCCCAAATTGACTGGTTATTTCTTGTATTTCTTTTCCGCTATATGTATGTATGTATGTATGTATGTATGTATGTATGTATGTATGTATGTATGTATGTATGTATGTATGTATGTATGTATGTATGTATGTATGTATGTATGTATGTATGTATGTATGTATGTATGTATGTATGTATGTATGTATGTATGTATGTATGTATGTATGTATGTATATATGTATGTATGTATGTATGTATGTATGTATGTATGTATGTATGTATGTATGTATGTATGTATGTATGCATGCATGCATGCATGCATGTATGTATGTATGTATGTATGTATGTACATATATTTGAAATGCACATGTTTATTTGGTAGTCTGGTCCTACCCTCGTCACTACTTTGCCGATGTTAGGCTAGACACTTACCAGCACATAGGTTCGATTTTGTTGATGCTACACTCTGCATTCTTTTGTGTAGACCCTAGTGTATAGACTTCGAACCTCGGTGGGATTGCAGATTCTTGTTCCTTAGGTAACCTGAGGTAGCCCTGCAACCGTCCGTATGTCTTGGCGTCTCCTTCTATCTACTTTCCTATTTCTTACATGTATTTCTACAGACAGTGTTGTATTTAATTCTTTTAGACCTTTGCTTATAGTATTCTTAGACCGTCTGTAAAATTATGACACTAGTTCTGGGTAGTCGAGACTCAAACAGTTGTAATAGATATTCATGATCAGATGAATTATTATTTTCTTCCGCTTATGTTATATTCTATTGTTTAAATGTTATTTCTTCGTAATTTTTAATGAGAATAAAATTGGTAAAAAGGTAGATGGTTCAATAAATTGGCTTGCCTAGCTCTCATTAGTAGGTGCCATCAGGACTTCCGAGGGTGGAAAATCCGGGTCGTGACATAATCCCTTAAATCAAGGTTAACCACAACACTTACCTCACTCCAAAGACCGACTTAAAGCTGAACCACGACTTTGCCTTTCAAACAAGCCTCCAAACTAACCAAATCTAGAAAATTATCAACCAAATAATTCAAAACAAGCCTTATGAACTAACCACGAATGAAAAATGTTCAATTTAGTTCATTATTAAAAAGTCAACTCTGGGCCTGCTAGGTCCAAACCCAATATTCGGGCCAAAACCCGATTACCAATTCACCCCGAGCCCGGCTATGTAATTTATTTCGAAATCCGACCTCAATTTAAGGTCTAAATTCCAATTTTACCAAAATCCCTAATTCTTCTTAAACCCCCAATTTCCGCCATAAAAATCCCAGATTTTAGGTTTAAAGCTTATGAAATGTAATGAAAAATTGAAAGAAAATAAGTTAGAATCACTTACCAATGATTTGGGGAAGAAGAGCTCTTTGGAAAATCGCCTCTAAGGTTTTCTTTGTTTTGAAAATTTGAAAAATGAGAGAAAATCCCGTCTAACTCGAATTTGACCAGTTGCAGATATCGCAATTTTGATTGCGAACCCCGCAAATGCAAGAAACCCTTTTCAATTCCAAAGTCCCAGCATCTCTGCTATCATCATATTTGCGATGATTATTCACCAATGCAACTGTGGTCTTCCGCAATTGGGACCCAAATGATTGCAAATGCGACCAAGTCCCCCCCCCCACACCCTCCCACTTTGCAAAAGCGAAGTCTTATTCTCAAATGCGAATCTGAGGTGCCTAGCTACTCTTCGCAAATGCAATGAAGTAGCTCACTAATGTGAACCTGATAGAGATTCTGCCATATAGCAAATGCGAAGCATGACCTTGCAATTACGAGGCCTTCGCCAGAACCTGAAGCACCAGCTATTTTCTAAGTCTAATCCACTCCGTAGCCTATCCGAACTCAACCAAGCCCTCGGGGCTCTAAATCAAACATGTATACAAGTCCAAGAATATCATAAAAATTTGCTCGCTCGATCAAATCGCCAAAATAACACCTAGAACCATGAATCAAACACCAAAATCAAATGAATCTTTAAGAGAACTTTAGAATTGATATTTTAACAACCGAACACCCGAATCATGTCAAACCAACTCCGTTTATCACCAAATTTGACAGAAAAAGTCATACATATTGTAATGGACCTATATCGTGTTTCAGAACCAAAATGCAGATTTGATATCAATAAAATCAAACATTTAGGTTATGAAAACTCGATCCAGGAACCATCGAATTCGATTTTGGGCATATGCCAAAGTCCCAAATCACAATACGGATATACCAGGACCGTCAAAATATGGATCTGGGTCCGCTTGCTTAAAATGTTGATCGAAGTCAACTCATATAAGTTTTTAAGGCTAAATTTCATATTTTAACATAAATGCTTTTCGAGAAAAACACCTGTATTGCGCACAAAAATCAAGAAAGGCTTAAAGAAGCTATCAGAGGCTTCGAAATACAAATTTAATATTCGAAACTCTAGATGACCTATTGGGTCATCATAATCCATAGTGTTTTTCTTTTTGGAATGACAACATAATGATTTTTTTTTTGCAAATATACACCATGATAGACCTAGAATATTATGCATATAATTTGAACCTGCAACCTTAAATAATTTTGAACTCGCTTTAATTTGTTATTACATTAAAATCTTTTATCACGAGGATTCAATAATTAATATATAACAAAAAATTTTAGTTTTTCCCTTGTATACGGGTGAAACAGAGCCCTTTGATTGCCTTGGTTCCCGATTAAGTAAACAAAGTAGAGATGTGAAATAAGGAACTAAAATCAGGGCAAGGATCCTTTCAAGTCGGGGTCCGGACAAAAGACATGCCATCGGAAGAATTGGAGCCATGTCCCCCCATGTCAGATTCGAATCTCAAAACTATGACGACTTGGGCAGTCGTCTCATGAGATACTACTCTGTTTCACCATTTCTTCTTCTTATTGCTTTGTTTATCGGTTCTATGTGTGATCAGGATGGTTGGCTTAGGTTCGGAGAAGTTTTGATAAGGTTTGAGACACTTAGTCTCTTTTAAGGAAGTTTAAGTTGAAAAAGTCAATCAGATGTTGATTTGTGTGCTACAGGCTCACATGTGAGTTTCGATGGTTCAAATAGCTTTTGAAGGTGATTTGGGACTTAGGAGCATGATTGAAATGTGTTTGGAGGTCCGTAGTAGATCTAGGCATGAATTGGCGAAAGTGGAATTTTGGCGTTCTCCGATTGATAGGTGGGATTTTGATATAGGGGTTGGAATGGAATTTTGGGAGTTGCAGTAGTTCCGTTGTGTCATTTAGGATGTGTGTGAAAAATTTCAGGTCATTCAGAAGATTTTGGAAACTTAGGCTTGAATCCGATGTGTTTTGGTTGATTTGACATTATTTGAGGTGTATTGAAGATTGGTATAAGTTTGGATGGTAGTATATGACTTGTTTGTGACTTTGGATGAGGTCTCGGGGGCCTCGGGGTGATTTTGGAAGGTTGGAAAAAAGTTTGGAAGTTGGTTTTGGAAGCTGAAGATGTTCCATTGTTGTCATAAACGCACTTCCGGCTAGGGGACCGAAGATGTGGTCTCGCAGAAGCAAAAAGGAGATGCAATAGCGGAAAACGCCAAAGAGAGTTGGAGCCGCAAAAATTGCTGAGTTGGTGCACCAGCAATGGCGCAGGCGTGGTATTTCTTCATAGATGCGATGCCTAGAATTTTAAGTGGTGACTGCAAAAGTGGTGCTCGAAACGTAGAAGCGGTCTCACAGGAGCAAGATACGGTCCGCAAGTGCAAAAATCTTGGGCCAGAAGGTATAAATCATTTGCTTCGTGAATTTTTGGGTTATTTCACCATTTCAAAGTTGATGTTGGAGCTTTTTGGGAGATTTGGAAGAGAGAGTCAAGGGATATCATCTGGAGGTAAGATTTTGGAGCCTAAAAATCGATCCTACGGTATTATTTCGCGGATTAAAGATGTAATTAATGTAAATTGGGTGTTAAAAATTGGGAAAATAGGGCTTGGTATTGGAGACCTAGAATTGACGATTTGAGGGATCATTTATGGTCAGATTTTGGGACTTTTGATATATATATGAACTTGTGGGGAGATTGGGAGTCTAATGATGTAAAATTTATCGAATTCCGAGATGTTGGTCCGGGGGTCTGATTTTGGTAATTTTGGGATTTATGTTGTAAATTGATTATTCCACTTAGCATATTTTGACGTTGTGATTCTGATTTTGGATTGATTCGACGAGAGTTGAGGGGCAAAGGCATCGGGGGCTAGAGTTTGGACCGGATTGAGGTAAGTAATAATTGTAAATATTGTCCCGAGGGAATGAAACCTCGGATTTCACATTGTTGTGCTATATTAAGGTGACACACATGTTGGATGACGAGTGTGGGGTCGTGCACCATTGGGGATTGTGACTTACTCCATCCCGAATGATCATTTTACCGCGTATTTGATTTAAAAGTATATGCTATCACCATTTTTTGGGTTGAATGCCATATTTGGGCCTCGTACCAACTATTTGGACCCTTAGGGGATTTTAACTGGTATTTCCTCACCAATTTGACTTTATATTTGTACTCAGTATGCAATATTCTACTGTTTTCATAACTCAGCCATGTTTACTCTGTTTTAACTCATTAAATGATATTTTCAAATGATATTTGGGGTTGGGCATTATGTTTTACTATTGCCCGAGTGGATATGAGATTCTGACTGAGTAAGGTCGAGGGCATGTCTTGTGAGGATACTTTCAGGTCAGGCTACATGCCGTAGTAGTGATACACTGATTATCATAATCAGGCTGAGGGCCTGAGATAGTATGCCACGGGGTGTCTTGTTGATATGAGGCCGAGAGCCTGTTGATTATGCCACGAGATGGCTTGATATTGCGTTTGGGCTGTAAGGGGCACCTCCAGGAGTCTGTACAACCCTAGTGAGCATGGGTACCCATTGTGTATGAGATATAGCCCGAGGGGCTGGTATTGTTCTTTGTGTTTCTCGAGTGGCTGGTTTTGTTGGTATTGTGCATGGGGGATGGTTCTTTATATGTTTATCTTTTTGAGTTACCTTGGTACGATTTAGATTTTCGACCCTCGGAAGTCGTGATGGCACCTACTAGTGAGAGCTAGGCAAGCCAATCCTTAACCACTTACCTTATTAGCAAATTACTTCTTTAACTATTAAAAAGGGCAATAACATGAAAACTGCGGAACTTTAGATAATGAAGCTGAAGATAACAATTAAACACCTATAATCTTCGAATGTTACAGTTACTTAAGTCTCAAACACCCAAAACCAGGTGTCACAGTGTCACAGACTATCTAAGATTACTATATACAAGGTCTGAAGCAATAATAGTACACTGTTTCTCAATAAAGGAAAATGAAATAGTAAATAGAGATAGAGGGAGGCGTCAGGGCATGTGGACTTCTACAGGTCTACCTTGGGTCTCCTGGTAGACTGAAGGAAGCCCTCTAAATAATGCTACTGTCCGGTACCTGGATCTTTGCAAAAGAGCACAATGTAGTATCAACACAACTGACCCCATGTCGTGGTAAGTGTCTAGCCTAACCTCGGAGAAGTAGTGACGAGGCTAGAACTAGACTACCAACTAAACCTTTGCAGTTCAAAGGGGAAAGGAAAATACAAGAAGTTCAAAGGGGAAAGGAAAATACAAGAATTAACCAGTCAATAAAGGAGGGGGGGGGGAGCATGTTATGGGAAGATAATAACTCCGGATTAAAGTCACCAGATAACGAAGATGGCAACTTAACTCAGACTTCAATAAAGAATCAGAAATCAATAAGTGCACGACATCACCCTTCGTGCTTTTACTCTCATCCTCACTAAGCAATGATATAATAAAATGTGCACGACATCACCTTTCGTGCTTTTACTCTATTCCTTACCAAGCAATGATATAATAAAATTTGCACGGCATCACCCTTCGTACTTTTAATCTCTTCCTTACCAAGAAATGAGATAATAAAAATGTACACGGCATCACCCTTTGTGCTTTTACTCTCTTTCCTCACATATAATCAATATAATTGCCATGGAATGGTACATCGTGCGGTACAATATAATTCTTCATGCTTTAACACTCTTTCTCACAATAACAAACAATGCACGACATCACCCTTCGTTCTTTAGCACTCTTTATCTTTCTTTTGCTTTTACTTCACAACTCGATTTACCACTTGAGCCAATTCTCCAAAGGGTTCAATCATCTCATATACTTTCACAGTTTGAAATATAACTCGAGCCAATGCTCCTCGATGTTCAAAGGTCACAATTTGTTTGTTCTTGGTGAAGAACAAACGTCTAAAATTATTCCGTGGCTCGAATCGCATTCCAGTCTTGTTCAATGTTGTGTAGGTAAGTCTCCCTATTTTTCCTTTATTATTTGAAATTCCTTGTTGTTAGAAATTAGTTTAAACTTTTCTTTCTGTTAATCCTTTCATCATGCAGCGTTCTAGGTCCATTTAGTATATTTACATGTTCTTCGATTTTGTTTTCCAAGTGTTTTAGATTTTCTTTTTCTCTTCATATTGGTTATGTGTTAATTGTTGGGTTTGGTTGATAATAGTATTAATTCTATTTGATTCCATGGTTAGCTTTAAATTCTGTTAATTAATTCGAAGCCTAAAGAAGGTTAGTTGAACTGTTAGGGTTTAATTCAAGCTTAATTTAGGTTCAGTTTAATTTTTGGAAGTTTTCGTTAATTAACATGTTGTTTGATTGTTCCTGAACATTTCCAGGCCCTTACTAGTTAACCATAGTCATTTTTGACCAAGGTCTAGGTTTGTTTAACCTAGGTTAGTAATTTCATACTTAGTTCAAGGGTAATTAGGGTAATTCCAAATGAAGAATAATGTAGTAACTGAAATTAGAAACCCGTAGAACATTCTGGATGGGGTTCCAATTAGGATTTCAGAGAACCTAGTAATATAACTTGGCCAACAAGGCATAAATAAGGGACTAACTAGCTAAAGCTAAAAAATAAAAGAGGGGTTTAGGGTGTAAAGTAAAATCTGAAACAATCCCTAAGTTTTGCATATAAAAAGTCATATCCCTGCCTTGTTTTACAGATTTGAAAGCTTGGACAGAAAAAGAAAACTCTGAAAACTTGGGGCAGCTAAACCTAAAACTTACTATTCCATTGAATTTTCTAGGGTGTATTTGAGTTTTCCAAGTTCTAAAATCAAATCATTAGTTCACCTGAGGTTGCAAATGGCTTACGTTCCTTTGTGACTTTAGTAGTCAAAGTTTATGGTTCTGAAATTCAATTCCCAGCTTGAATAAGGTTGCAAAAATGGTTTGAATAGTCCTGTTAGAGTAATGGTGGTTTTCAGAAGTTCCTAGGGTCGTTTATGGGTTTATTTGAGCTTATTCGAGCTGTTGTTTGGTTGTTCTCTGGTGTTGTTCAGTTGAAATTAAATGTTGGTCTATTGAGATATCATTTCTAGGTCAAAATTAGTGCAAAGCTGCTGCTGATTATTGTTTGTTACTGCTGCGTGTTACTACTGCCTAGCTGACCTCCATCTTTCTATTTCTCTTCAAACTCCAGGTATTTCTATGGCCTCAAGTGCTATGTGAAGGTTGGATCAACATGTATGAACATCTTTGAAGATAAATAATGAATGATTATTGGCTTTTACTTGATTTTTCTTGTTTTTTGCTGTATTTGCTTCATTTTCGATACTTAGCATACTAATGTTTTCTGGACAATGCTTTAGTTGTACTAATAGGACTTTTGGACTAATTCATAATTGGACTATTTGGAATTTTGTTAGTTCAGTGTCATTTAAAATCTGATATCATGCTAGGATAGATGTTGAGTTGGATCCGTGTCCAATGAAATCTGCCAATAAATTATGCAGGTTCATGCGTTGCTTTGTTAGAAGGTATCAGTTCTAAATACAAGCTTAAAATTTAGGGTTATAATCAGTATGCAAATTGAAGTATCTACTAGTTTTCTTTGACACATACACCATCCAGTAGATGTGTTTTGATTTTGTTTAATTATTCCAAGACTGCTTAAGTACCATAAATTGGATTGTGAATGGTTTAATTGTTTAGTCGTGTACATATTTCAGTGATTTTCAGTCATTTAGCTGCTATGTCTACTAATTTGGTTAGACTAAATTGTTTCAACCCCCAAAATAGCCATGTACTGCTATAGTTTAAAATCCAAAAAGAGATACCCAAAACCAATCACTACGCCTGAGCCAATGATAAGCTGTTCAGATGAGTGAGTTAGGCCTGTTAGAGGGTCAAATATAATAGCCATCTTCACAGCTAAAGCTTTGCATAGAAACAGTGAGGCACGAGGCTTGACTCTATTTCATTTTCCTTTTAGGCCTGCAGAAAGGCCCATGACTGACCAACTCCTTATAAAACTTGACTGAAATGCCTCATTCCTGGGCTAATCCTGCAGCCCAATGAGCTAAGGACCGGAATTTATTTTTGAAAAACTTGTAATTTAATTTGGGTAATGCATGTTTTGGGCATTTCAAGTCAAATAGCAAATTTGAATTAAGTGATTTCCAATAGTGAGGATCCTTTTGTTTGAGTTTGGATTTGATCTTGAGACCCGAAGTTTTTTTGAATGCCTTAATAGTAGTTAATAAATAATGCCAATCGATTAAGTTCTTTTAGAGATAATTTTTAATAGAGACGACCTTTAAAATAAATAAGGTGCGCCGCGCCAAATAAAACCACAAATTGCGTGACCCTCATATTGATTTCTTATGACTTTAAAAAGGTTAATATTTCGTAGAATATCCTTTAGGGCTGTCTTAAAAAACTATCGTGGTTGTGCATACGTTCGCGTAACACAATTATGGTTCTAAAAACAAAACTGGAGTATGCGTTCGCGCAACTTCGACCCAAACTTTTCTTAATGATAATTAAGTGTTATTAATAGTGGAAATGTTCGGGTGACATGATTTTTGACGTGCCAAACAGGCGGGTATACGTACGCGTAACCTGTTTCAAGATAATTGTCTAATTAAAAGCGGTAAAAAGCATAAGCACATAGGTTTTAAAATCAGTAATTAAAGAATTTAGTCAAGCCAAGTAGGATCAAAGTGATCGTGCCAGAACCACGGAACTTGGGAGTGCCTAACACCCTCTCCAGGGTTAATGGAATTCCTTACCCGGATTCCTAATTCGCAGATTATAATAACAGAGTCATTCTTTTCTTCAATTCGGGATTAGAACTGGTGACTTGGGACACCATAAATCTCCTAAGTAGCGACTCTAATTTTTAATTAAAATGAATCCCATTTCGGTTGTCACTTAAATTGGAAAAAATCCCTTTATTATACCTTTTCGGGGGTGTAGTAGTAGAAAAAGGAGGTGTGATAGCTCTGACCACTCTGCTAGGGGAGGAACCCAGAATCTATGGTTTAGGGTTCAAGAATTCAAGCTTGTTTTATAACTTTGACTTGGCTTATTTATTGTTGATATTATTGTTTTCTTTGAACCTTGTTGTGCTAAAATGTATATGTTTATTACTTTACTTTTGTTGAATTGTATATTATTATCTCCTTACGCCATCCCTCTGAGTCTTCTGAAAATGGTGCATACGTTTGCGTAGCCCACTTTTTCTATTGAAATTATACCAAATAGAGCGAGGATGGTCAAGCGACAAGGCCGAGCAGACTTTGGTGCTCCCGGTACGTCGCCCCCTCATCGACCCCAGTTGTCCGCTCAGGTACCCCATGTTTAGATCAAAACCCTAGGATTCAAACTTAGAAAAACAGAGCCTCATGCCGAATCCCTAGTAGGAGCGCTTGTTTGCATCACGTTCATTTTGACTTAGGGGACTCAACACAGGGGTTGGGTCCGTCTAGGACAGGTGTGCCCAAAATAAGAGACCATCATTGATGCATCCAATGTGCTATGTGAACATTCATTTGTTTTGGCTTGCATGGTGACCGACTAAATAAGAATATAAGAGTGAAGAATAATAAAAAAATAAGAAAAGTGGAAAAAGAGAGAGAAAAGACCAAGAGTGATGCAGGAAAGGAGTAAACTCGATTCTAAAGAAAACCCAATGCTTGAAATTACCCCAAAACGCTGCCGAATATTTTTACCGGAAATAGTCATTTTAAAATCAAATTGGCCGAACTATGCGGGTCTGATTCCCATCGGATATATGATACATAGGCAACCTACATAACGTCTGGCCTTATTTTGAAAAATAGAGAGAAAAAAAGAAAGAGAGAAAAATAAGCCGATTTAGTGTCGCTAGTGTTTTAAACCGTTCTTACCGAGAAGCCTTAGAATATTATCCTGTTATCGAAGGGGTATATTCGTAAAAGAATGGAAAAATTTGAGAAGTGCCACAAAATAAGCTTCCCTGGCCTCGAAATTCATATGGAAATGGGAAAGGGCCATATTTGCAAAGACATCCATTTGGCTAAAATTGGCATGTCAAGGAGGGAATCACAATTGTCTTTGTTTTAAAATTAGTAACTTGTTTTCAAAAAGGGTCCTTAGAGACAATCCTAACCCTACCTTTCTACAAGAATGAATGAATGTTATCCAGGACCCACTATTAGTGATCAGGGAGCAGGCTCAAGTAGATTTGCGCATGTGGTGGAATAATTTGGATCAAGATGGTCAGAAATGGGTAAGACAAAAGTTGGGCGCTCTTATAGACATTTGGGAGATCAAACCATGAGACGATCTGATCAAGGCAATGATAACTTTCTAGGACCCTGCTCGTAATGCTTTTCGCTTATTTGACTTTGAGATTACCCCTACTTTGGAGGACATAGCTGGGTACATTTAGTTTGGATGAGATCTGAGGAAGCAACAACTTATATTCCAAAGGACCCCATCGGTGCACAAGTTTTTTGACCTCCTGAATATCAACAAACAGATAGGTAAAAACTGCGTAAGCAATAGGTGTTGTGATTTCCACTTCTTATACTTCAGGTTTGGGCATTCTTCTAGTTTTGAGACACATGAAAAGGGGTTGAGCAACAATCAAGAAAAGGGTCTTTGGTAACTTCATCGCCAGTTCGCATTTATTGTGGCATTCTTGGGGATAATGGTTTTTCCAAATGAGAAAGTGATACTGGATATTCGTATGGCTAAAATTGCACAAATCTTCACCACCATGAAAAATCATACACTTGCCCCATTGGTACTGGCGGATATCTATCGTGTGTTGACTTTATGCAAATCTGGGGCCCAGATCTTTGAAGGTTGCAATATCCTCCTGCAAATGTGGATGATCGAGCATCTTCGCCGCCATCCCAGATTCATGAGTTATGGCTCGAGCCCAAATAATTTCATCACCAGTTATTAAGAGAGGGTAAAGGATTACATCGTGCCGGAGGGGTTTGAAGTATGGGTATCTCATTTGTAAGCTCTCAAAGCAAGTCAAGTTGAGTGGTCCATAGGATGGCTTCCAAAGACAGAAGCCATACACATGACTGCTGCTAAGGGCTACTTGAGGATAATGGGTGTGAAAAGTATTCAACCGTATGCACCATAGAGGTCTTGAGATAACTGGGAAGTTATCAAATTGTGCCTGAAGATGAATATCTAAGTACTCAAGTCATAGAGTTGCATCCGGAAGCCGCATTGCTCGAAGCTTTGGTTAACAGGATTGGAACGGCTGCCGATATCTTAAAAATGGCACCCAGGTACCAGATGTCGCAAAAAGAGAAGTGGATCCACACTATGATGCTTGGTTTGAGAAGAGGTCCTATGTGAACATTGAGCCGGAACCCTAGCCCGTGAAACCCACCAAAAGACCTCATGTTCAAGCTTTCGAAGACAAAATCAAAAAGGATTAGCATAGGGAGAAAAGGAAAAAGCGTATCAAGCTGAGATTCATGCCTTGAAAGAAAAGCTGATAACCATGGAATTCAACAATGATCTCCAGGATCAGGAAGCCGAAGGTGAGAAATAAAGATTGATCCAAGAAAATGAAGCTTTCACAGCACAGATCTGGAAAATGAAAATTGAAATTAACAACCTGGGCATGAGTAGAAAAGATGAGAAGCTCATCTACAACCTTACCCAGAAGGCACGTGATTTCGAGGATGATTTACAGAAGAATGAAAATGAGTTAGCAAATGCTCGGGCCAAGATAGCCAAGGATGCAGGGGAACAAGCCAGCTTTATCCGTCAGTTGAAGGAGAAATATGACAAGGGGATGTCAAGTATGAAGAAAAAGGTCAAGATCGTTGATAATGAAATGGCCAAGCAGGGAAGAGATTTTGAAGCCGAAAGGAAGCACTGTTATTCTTTTGATAGCACGGTTAGAAAGGGATTTACAACTATTTCAAACACAAAGCCATGCAGCTAAACAAACTGTGGAAGCAAGAACACGGCTAAATGGAGATTTATTACAAGAGAAGGGTAGGATACGTTAAAGGGTCACAACGATTGCAGAGTATATTGTGGTAAAAGGACAAATATGTGAAGACATGACCCAAACCACTTTCTTCGTGGCAATCATGACGTTTTTCCAGCAGGTAATGAGAGATTTGGAAAGGCTCCGGGTGGATCTTGCAGACGAGCCTGCAACAAAACCAAACAACACCCTGAGAGCTCCAGGAGTGTTCAAGGCTTTAATGTATTTGTGATCTTTGTTTGAGTTGATAATTTTGCTTTGAGTCTGTTAAGTTGTTTTGGAGTTTGTTAGATTGATCTTTTCTGAGCTGGTTAATTTATTTGAGTCTGTAAATCTTGAGTCTTTGTAGTCAAGGTGTTTGTTTTTGTTGAAAATTCCAAAAATATTTTGTTGTTTATTTATTTTCATATCCCCAAGATCTACGCTCGGTCTGATTCATGTGGGGTCATGATACGTCGGCAAACTATATAGGATTCAACCGTAACCAAACAAAAGAAAAAAGAAAAGAGAAAAGAAACGAAGATGGGGAGAATAGGAGAGAAAAGCAAGGGAAAAGAAGGGAAATCAAGAAACGAACAATGGAAAAACAAGAGGGAGGAGTGAGAGGATAAAGCAAAGAAGAGGCATTGCGAATAAAGAAAAAGGAAAGCCGGGGATGATGCATGTAACCAAGCAAAGGCATATTAGAAACAGTTAACTGCTTAGGTGCATTCATTCCCAAAACGTGCGGTTACCTATCTATTAATGCTCTAATCGATAACAAAGTTGTTGTCGAGTCTTGGCAGGTGGTTAGTTCCTGCGGCATACTGGCAAGCCACTCCTACAACACTCGGTCTATGAGCAAGCAGATCATAGCCTATCAGGAAACCGATTCCGGCATCATTGATCCCTCGAAAAAGTTAGAGGAATTAGACATAATGCAATGAAAGAGGAAATATACAAACTGAAACAACAAATAGCGGACATGTACCAGGCTTGGATGAATGGGACAGCACCACTCCCGCCACAACCTAGCTTCTTAGATGCTACCCTTCTCCAATTTCCGGTCATGGTTCCGAATGATCCTCCATACTCTCTAGATACACCTGCTTATCATAGTTTTTCCAACCACCCTAGTAGCTCCGTCACTCGTCCTCTAACTATCTTTTCCCAAAAGTTCCCTCCTGTCACATCCACTATACCCAACAATGAATACCTACTCAAGGCTCATGATATCCAATATTGTCCCTCAGAGGTTTCCCACAAGGTTCCCAACTCACACAAGCAGGGCCCGCGAGATGAGCCTCATGTATAAAGTGAATTGTTCACATGAAGAGAAAGGGGGAATGGAATACACCGGAGGCTGGAAGGCATAAGACAGTCCTTGAAAAAAAATCAAGGAATGGAAGACCAGGTTAATATGGCTTGCAAAGAACTGTTTGTATCCCTTGACGTTCGCCTATCCGCACGGTTCAAAATGCCAAAATTTAACTTGTATGATGGGTGTGGAGATCCGGTAGCCCACCTGAGGGTCTATTGCAGTGAAATGAGAGGCATTGGAGAGAAAGATAACCTGTTGATAGCATATTTGAGTAAGAGCCTGATTGGGGCATCTTTGGACTGGTATACTCATCACGATGTCAGTAAATAGCCTACATTGGGTGACATGGATCAAGATTTTGTTCGATACTTTCAATACAAATCTAGTGTTACCCAGACCACGCTTCCCTATATAAAATGGAAAAGAAGCCAGAGGAAAGCTTTAGGGAGTTTGGGATCAGATGGAGGGAGCAAGCTGCTCGAGTCAGTATCCCGATTGGTGAAGAAGAATGGTGGAGCTTTACCTACAAGCTCAGGAGCCCACCTACTCAGTCATTTGATCCTGGCTTTGGGAAAACCTTTCAATGACGTGTTATAAATGGGGGAGCTAGTAGAAGAAGGAATCAAGTTAGGCAAAATCATGAGTGGTTCGAAAGACATTCAGAACATCCAAGTAAGCTTCGGCGGAAGAAAGAGAAATACAAAAGATGATCCGATGGGCTTTCCAAATCAACATTTACAGCCTTAATATCGTCCTCGTAGGTATCGTTGTGTACCAGATGATCCTCCCCAATGCTACTTCTCTCTATAGAACTCCCAAAATCGTACATCACTTTCATCATTCCCAGCTCCACAGAATGCCCATCCACCCCCACGAGCATACCAAAAGCCTCCTGGATCAGGTTTCCGACCCAAGGAAGCGTTTACGAACGAGAGGCTGCTGAAAAAAGAAATGTCTTTCACCCCCATTTGAGTATCATATGCTAGTTTGTTCCAAAGGATGAAGAAATTGGACATATTGAAGCCGATTAAGATAAAAATGCCGAAACCTCTGTCAAAGAAGTTTGATGCTTCTCAAAGGTGCACATATTGCTCAGATGCCCCGGGGCATGGCACTGAGAAGTGTTGGAGTTTGAATAAAGCAATTCAGAAACTTATTAATGCTGGTGATATTATCCTACAAAATCCGGATGCAGCAGACACTAGCCAAAGTCCATCGCCTGTGCATAATGTGACGCAAATGTTGGAATGTGAGAACGACAGAAACAAGGAATCGGAAGGAACTACATTTGACTTGATTCCTTTTGAAAATGATACGTAGGCAGCCTTACGGCTCGGTCATATTCGAATAAAATCCAAAGGCTCCAAGCAAGAAACTGAGGCAGAGATTTGTGTTTGTTATAATAAATTGGATTCCGAATGTTGTAAATTCCGAACCCAAAGGAATTATTTTGAGCCTTTTATAACCCTTTCTTTCTAACCTTATCCAAAAGCCTACATTGCAGTCCAAAGAAAGACCTTCTGATCAGTGTTTAAGAAATGCCGAGTCGGACAAGGAAAGGTGATCATACCCCAGAGCAACACTCTACTTCAAGCAGGAAAATAAAGAAAATGAGAGAGTCTTGGTGAAACTCTCACGGGAACCCTAAGGTGACGGGAGCTGAGAGAAATAAAAAATGAGAGTGTCTTATTGGTGAAAACTCATACGGGCACCTTGAGGCAACTGTACGTTGAGATATGAGAAAGGCTTGATGGTGAAAACCCAAATGGGTTTTCCCCCAAATCAATGAACAAGGGAGATGTAAGTTGATTCTTCCGAAGAACCGGAAGCGAAGCGCTATGCCAGGGCATGGGGACGGAAAAAGAAACGGCCCCAAAGAAAAAATTTGGGGTTCCCAATGCTTCTCCACGAACATGTTCACAAGGATTTTGGCATGATGGAAGGCCTAGGAGTATCGTGGGAGCACGAGGGTTCATATGGAAGAGTGGCCAAGACAATTCCAAGAACACGTCAGGCCATGGAAGCACAATCTTGCGCTATGGAAAGTTTTAGAAGGTTCCGGAGTGATCTAGGAGTTGGTGGAATATTCATGGAAGCACAAAAGAGTGGTGGCATCTTAGAGGACTCTAGAGAGTCCTAGGAAGCTGCCTAGGTGGGCCAAAGGGGCTGCCATACAAGCTACAAGAAGCTAGCATTCTATGGAAGGTTCTAGAATTGCGTAAGCTACAAGTCGAATAAGGATTGTGAATCAGATTGGATAATCGGAGCATTGAAGCCCAGCTTCACGATCTGGAGGGTATAACTAAAGTTGAGCACTAGATTTGCTTAAAAAGAATAGGCCGCAGTTGCATGTCATGGTCATTGAAGTTTATATCCGCATCCTATAGGTCTCTACTGTGTAAGTTCTCCGGTTAGGGATTATCTCTTTCCATCGTCCCTTACTCTATTCCTTTTGTTTTGTTTATTCCCTCGTATTCTTGAGTCTGTTTGGTCATATCAAGTGAGAAATGACTTCAAAATCTTCCACCATCTTTCCAATTGCACAAAACAGGATCTAGTTATCACATCAAAACGTCATAAGTTAGGAAAGAACAACAAACACACTGAGCTGGTAACAATCAACATGCTATGGGATTCGTTTGAAATACAAAGGTTTGGTAGATGTAGGTTTAAGAGCAATGCAACAGACGGAAGGTATTGTGTTCGAACGAGAAGATGTATCTTCTAGGTTAAGGTTTACAAAGGAAGTGTTTAGTCAAGGAACAAGCAGGATCTTCGAATGGAAATCAGTTATCATGACAAGTGAAGGAGCAACAGACCTTGAGGTCAAGTCCAGTAGTTTAAGTCAATGAAGAACAACATACACATGGGGTGGGGGAAAAGGACGTGCTTTAGGGGTCATGTGAGACGCAAAGGTTGGGTAGATGTCAGTTCATAAACAATGCAACAAATAGAGGATGATTGGGTCTGAACGGAGAAGAGGTACTTTCTGCGATAAAGGTGATAGAGAAATTGGTTAGTCAATAAGTAAGCAACGTCTTTCAGGGTCAAAATTATCATGTCAAGTGAAGGAGCAGAACACAAAGATGGTGGAGAAGAGTAAAGCCACAAGGGCTTAGGGGTCAGCCGAGCATAACTCACTGACAGGGTAATCTAAGAAAGGATGAAAGGGTCTAGCGAAAGAGTCAGAAGCGCAACACGAAAATAGGAAAGGACACAAGGATTAGCCAAGCATAGCAAACTGACTCAGCAGTCTCAGGAAAGGATGTAAGAATTCTAGCAAGAGGGTCAAAAGTGCAATACAAAGATGGGGGAGCAGAGTAAAGCCAGAAGGGTCAGAGGGTCAGCGGAGCATAGTACATTGATTTGGTAATCTCAGGAAAGATACAAGAACTCTGGAAAAAGTTCTAGGAGTGTAACACAATAATGGGCGAGCAAAATAAGGCCATAAGGGTTCGGAGGTCAGCCAAGCAACTCAGACAACTCATTATCAACATGGAAAATTAAATACAACAGAACACAACAGTGGGGAGGCCGCTTTCAACAAGGATCCGCAAGCTAACCACCACTTTTCAAACTGATAAGTTTTCTTTGATTAACATAGGGGAAGAAAAATAAAAGAAGATCCTAAGGGAGGCCATCCACAGGGGAAGGCGGGCATATGGCAGGTATGATCAAAATCTCAGGGCTCATCTTGGAAATGGGACCCAGTTAAAACTCAAAACAGAACATACTTCGACATAAATATTCTCCCCATCAAGAGTACAATGAGACAAAACTTTAGTTAGCAATCCCTAGCAGAAACAACCGGGAGTTAAATGAGGCATAAAATTTGAAACTTTCAAGACCCTCCTGAAAATGGGTCTCAGTTTAATACTCAAACAGGCGCGAGTAGCATGGGTAGGCACAAACACCTTCCCCTGTAAGAGTCGTTGGGACCCTCTTGGACAATGATCCTCAGCAGAAAAAACTGGAAGTTAGCATTGGCATTTAATCTGGAACCCTCAGGATCTTCCTGAAAAATGAGACTTAGCCTAAAACACAAATAGGCACGGGTAACATGGGCAGGCACAAATATCCCCCCAACAAGAGTCATCAAGACCCATTTGAATAATGAGATGTAGCTCTAAATACTAATCCCCAGCAGACACATATGGCTATCTAATTAAAAGGTTGTCAGGACCCTCCGGGATAATGGGATGTAGCTTTTACTACCGGTCCCCAGTAGATCCCTATCATACATAATTTGGATAACAAGACATAGTGGAAAGTATTACCTTTTCAGAACACAACTTAATTTTGAAGTTATCATGGGATTTCATTAACACTCATAGATGCATCCATTACCAAACTGGGGCAGAAAAACTTTCTCTTATTTTCATTGTTTTGTTGTGATCAGGTACACAGGTAGCAGTCACAGGGAATATTTTTCAAATTTTAAGTTTTGGTAATTAGGCGTCCACCTGGAGAACAAAGGAATACTTTTAAGGTTGCAAGTTTCAGTAATCATGCGCTCACTTGTAGAACAAGCGAATACATTTCAAATCTCAAGTTTTGGTAATCAGACGTCCACCTGGAGAACAAGGGAATATTTTACAAGTTGCAAGTTTCGGTAATCAGCGCACACCTGGAGAAGGGAATATTTTTAAAATTTCAAGTTTTGGTAATCAGGCGCTCAACTGGAGAATAAGGGATTTTCAAGTTGCAAGCTTTGGTAATCAGGTGGCCACCTGGAGAACAAGGAAATACTTTTCAAGTTTGAAGTTTTGGTAATCAGGCGCCCATCTTGAGAACAAGGGAATACTTTTCAAGTTGCAAGTTTTGGTAATCAGGTGCCCACCTAGAGAACAAGGGAATATATTTCAAGTTTTAAGTTTTCATAATCAGGCGCCCACCTGGAGAACAAGGGAATAATTTTCAAATTTCACGCTTTGGTAATCAGGCGCCCACCTGGACAATAAGGGAATATTTTTCAAGTTGCACGTTTTGGTAATCAGGAGCCCACCTGGAGAACAAGGGAATATTTTTCAAGTTTCAAGTTTGTTAACATGGAAATATTTTTCAAGTTGCAAGTTTGGCAATCAGGCGTCCACCTGGAGAACATGAGAATATTTTTCAAGTTGCAAGTTTTGGTAATCAGGCACCCGCTTGGAGAACAAGGGAATAATTTTCAAATTTCAATCATTAGTAATCAGGCGCCCACCTGGAGAACAAGGGAATATTTTTTAAGTCGCAAGTTTTGGTAATCAGGCGTCCACCTGGGAATAAGGGAATAATTTTCAAATTTCAAGCTTTGGTAATCCGGCGCCCACCTGGAGAACAAGGGAATATTTTCAAATTGCAAGTTTTGGTAATCAGGCTCCCTCCTGGAGAACAAGGAAATATTTTTTAAGTTTCAAGTGTGGAAACAAGGGAATATTTTTCAAGTTGCAAGTTTGGTAATCAGGCGCCCACCAAGAGAGCAAGGGAATAATTTTCAAATTTCAAGCTTTTGTAATCAGGCGTCCACCCGTAGAACAAGGGAATATTTTTCAAGTTGCAAGTATTGGTAATCAGGTGCCCACTTGGAGAGCAAGGGAATATTTTTCTAGTTTCAAGTTTGGTAACAAGGGAATATTTTTCAAGCTGTAAGTTTTGGTAATCAGGCGTCCACCTGGAGAACAAGGGAATAATTTTCAAATTTCAAGCTTTGGTAGTCAGGCGCCTTCCTGGAAAACAAGGGAATATTTTTCAAGTTGCAAGTTTGGGTAATCAGGCACCCACCTGGAGAACAAGGGAATATTTTTCAAGTTTCAAGTTTGGTAACAAGGGAATATTTTTCAAGTTGAAAGTTTTGGTACTCGTGTGCCCACTTGGAGAACAAAGGAGTACTTTTAAAGTTTCAAGTTCGAGTAGCCAGGCGCCCACCTGCAGAACAAGGGAATACATTTCAAGTCCAACAATTCGGCATCAAACATAGAGGAAGAGGCAACAAGAAGTTCTACATGAAGAAATACAAGCCGACAAGGCAACAAGGAGTTTATAGGAAGAAATACAAGGAAACAAAGCAACAAAGATCAAGAGAAAGTCTGAAGATATAGATAGGTTCTTTTGTTACTCATATTTCATAGCTTAGTCTAGCTTCTTTTTATTTTCACAAGGTGTAATAAGGAGGTCTAGCAAGCAGTAGCAGTAGCAATAACAACAGTGAGATCACAACTTCGGTAGCCCCAACTACCAAACACTCCTCAACTACACTGACTCGATTCCTCTTTACCGAGGATATGTAGGCAACCTTTGAAGTAGGGTGCATTTAAACTTTTCAAAGCACTTCTCATGGAATATTCAAGCGGGCAAAAATCGCTCATGTCCGCTCACTTATTTTACACGGAAAATCTTCGTGTTTCCGGGCAAAGAGGAGCAGCTGTGAGCATGTAATTTTTACCCTTTATGAATCATTCCCATAAATTTGAAACAAAATAATTTCCTTTGTTTATTTGTAATTTTTGATTTTTCGTGGCATTTTTTGTTAATGGTTTGCATTTGTTGTGCATATTGATTTTGTATTAATTAATGGAAAATACAAAATTTGTGGCATGTGTATTTAGGATCCAACCTTGCGTTTTATAGAATTAATTAGTAATTGGTTAATTTTATGGAAAAGGAAATTCAAAAATAGTTTAATTTGCATTTCTATTCTAATTTTGGGTTTTAGGTGATCTCTTTTCTTTTAATTTTTGCTTTAACTTGTGATAATTATTACGTAGGACTAATTATTTTTTTATGGGTTAATTAGGGATTTTTAGGTTTTAAATAATTTTGGAAATGAAAAGAAAAATGAAAAAAGAAGGTAAAATCTGAAAATTCTATTAAGTAAAAGAGGACTCAAATTGGGCCATATCTTATTGAAACTCCAGCCCAAACACCCCTCTTAACCCATAAACCAACCCCAATACCCGGTCCAAATGCCCAGTCCCCAGGCCATTAAAACGACGTAGTATGGCGATGCTACTACGTTGTTTCAGGTGTTAATCTAATCAAGTTAATCATGGCCTTCCATCCATCATAATCCAATGACCCTGATTTCACCTTCAGATTTAATAAAAATGCCTGAAATTGTGGAAACCCTCGAGACCAAACCCCTTTTCCTCATACCTCAATCCCTCCACCATCCACCGTCTGCCGGAAATCGTGCGATGCTCCGATGGTCCCTAAAATTACACCACCTCATCTCCTAAACCTCCTTTTTCCATTTCTATAACTAGTGTCCCTCGAACATTAGCTGGACTTGTCGAATATTGGTTTGAAGTAGAGGCTGCTCCTCCCACGGCGGCTCCGATGCCAAACCCCACCAAAATAACACCACTGACTCTCCTCATCTCCCTCTTCCCAAATATCTGATTAGTTTCTTTCGAATCTCACCCGATGTTCTCGAATTTAAAATCAAAGAAGAGCTGAACCCTAGAATGTCGAAGCTGTTTGATTTCTTCCTAATTTCTTAAGTCCTAAAGTTTGATTCGAGTAAGGAAACAATGTTTTTGTTTGTTCTTGGTGAAGAACAAATGTTTAGCATTATTGCGTGGCTCGAATCCGAGTTCAGTCTTGTTCAACCTTCCGTAGGTAAGTCTTCCTATTTTTTCTTTATTATTTGAAATTCCTTGTTGTTAGAAATTAGTTTAAACTTTGCTTTCTATTAATCCTTTCATCATGCAGTGTTCTAGGTCAATTTAGTATATCTACATGTTATTCGATTTTTGTTTTCCAAGTGTTTTTGATTTTCCTTTTCTCTTCATGTTGATTCTGTGCTAATTGTTGGGTTTGGTTGATAATATAATTAATTCTGTTTGATTCCATAGTTAGCTCTACATTCTGTTAATTGATTGGAAGCCTAAATTAGGTTAGTTAAACTGATAGGGTTTAATTCAAGCTTAAGTTAGGTTCAATTTAATTTTTGGAAGTTTTCATTAATTAAAGTGTTGTTTGATTGTTGCTAAACATTTCCAGATCCTTATTAGTTAACCATGATCATTTTGACCAAGGGCTAGGGTTAGTTTAACCTAGGTTAGTAATTTCAGGCTAATTTCAAGAGTAATTAGGGTAATTCTAAATGAAGAATTATGCAGTAACTGAAATTGGAAACCCATAGAACATTCTGGATGGGGTTCCAATTAGGATTTCAGCGAACTTAGTGATATAACTTGGACAACAAGGCATAAAATAAGGGACTAACTAGCTAAAGCTGAAAAATAAAAGAGGGGTTTAGGGTGTAAAGTAACATCTGAAACAAGCCCTAAGTTTTGCATATAAAAAGGCATATCCCTGCCTTGTTTTACATTTTTGAAAGCCTGGAGAAAGAAAACTATGAAAACTTGGGCCAGCTAAACCTGGGAAAACTTACTGTTCCATTGAATTTTCTAGGGTGTATTTGAGTTTTCCAAGTTCTAAAATCAAATCATTAGTTCACCCGAGGTTGCAAATGGCTTAAGTTCCTTTGTGACTTTAGTACTCAAAGTTTCAGGTTCTGAAATTCAATTCCCAGCTTGAAATAAGGTTGCAAAAATGGTTTGAATAGTCTTGTTTCAGTATTGGCAGTTTTCAGAAGTTCCTGGGGTCATTTCTAGGTTTATTTGAGCTCATTCGAGCTGTTGTTTGGTTGTTTACTAGTGTTTTTCATTTGAAATTAACTGCCGGTCTATTGAGATATCATTTATGGGTCAAAATTAGTGCAAAGCTGCTGCTGATTATTGTTTGTTCTTGCTGCGTGTTACTGCTGCCTAGCTTACCTCCATCTTTTTATTTCTCTTCAAACTCCATGTATTTCTATGGCCTCAAAGTTCTATGTGAAGTTTGGATCAACCTTTATGAACATCTTTGAAGTTAAATGATGAATGACTATTGGCTTGTACTTTATTTATTTTTCTTTTTTGCTGTATTTGCTTCAATTTCGATACTTAGCATAGTAATGTTATATGGACAATGGTTTTAGCTGTACTAATAGGACTTTTGGACTGATTCATTATTAAACTATTTGGATTTTTGTTAGTTCAGTATCATTTAAAATTTGATATCATGCTAGGATAGATGTTGAGTTGGATCCGTGTCCAATGAAATCTGCTATTAAATTTTGCAGGTTGATGCGTTGCTTTGTTAGAAGGTGTCAAATCTAAATACAAGCTTAATATGTAGGCTTATAATCAGTATGCAAATTGAAGTATTTACTAGTTCGCTTTGACACATACGCCATGCAGTAGATGTGTGTTGATTTGGTTTAATTATTCAAAGACTTCTTAAGTACCATAAATCGAATTGTGAATGGTTTAATTGTTTAGTCGTGTACATGTTTTAGTGATTTTTAGTCATTTAGCTGATACTTCTGCTGAATTGGTTAGACTAAATAGTTTTAACCCCCAAAATAGCCATGTACTGCTATAGTTTAAAATCCAAAAGAGATACCCAAAACGAATCACTACGCCTGAGCCAACGATAAGTTGTTCTGATGAGTGAGTTAGGCATGTTAGAGGCTCAAGTATAATAGTCAGCTTCACAGCTAATGCTTTGAATAGAAATAGTGAGGCACGAGGCTTGGCTCAATTTCATTTTCCTTTTAGGCCTGCACAAAGGCCCATGACCGACCAACTCCTTATAAAACTTGACAGAAATACCTCATTCTTGGGCTACTCTTGCAGCCCAATGAGCTAAGGACCAGAATTCATTTTTGAAAAAGTTGTAATTTAATTTGGGTAATGCATGTTTTGGACCTTTCAAGTCAAATAGCAAATTTGAATTAAGAGGTTTCCAATAATGAGGATCCTTTTGTTTAAGTTCGGATTTGATCTTGAGGCCCGAAGTATGCCTCAATAGTAGTTAATAAATAATGTCAATCGATTAATTTCTTTTAGAGATAATCTTTGACATAGAACAATAGTTCCGTTTAGGACAACCTTTAAATAAATGAGGTGTGATGTGCAGAAAATAATCACAAATTTCATGACCCTCATATTGATTTCTTATGACTTTAAAAAGGTTAATATTTCGTATAATATCCTTTAAGGCCATCTTAAAATACTATCGTGGTTGTGTATATGTTCGCGTACTACAATTATAGTTCTAAAAACAAAACTAGAGTATGCGTTCGCAACTTCAGCCCAAACTTTTCTTAATGATAATCAAGTATTATTAATTGTGGACACGTTCATGTGACATGATTTTTGACGCGCCAAACAGGCGGGTATACGTATGCGTAACCCGTATCAAGATAATTGTCTAATTAAAAGCGGTAAAAAGCATAAGCACATAAGTTCTAAGATCAGTAGTGATACAATTTAGTCAAGCCAAGTAGGATCAAAGCGACCGTGCCAGAACCACGGAACTCAAGAGTGCCTAACACCTTCTCCCAGGTTAACAGAATTCCTTACACAGATTTTTGATTCGCAAATTATAATAAAAGAGTGATTCTTTTCCTCGATTCGGGATTAAAACCTGTGACTTGGGACACCATAAATCTCCCAAGTGGCGACTCTGATTTTGAATTAAAATGAATCCCATTTTGATTGTCACTTAAATTGAAGAAACTCCCTTTATTATACCTTTTCGGGGGTGTAGTAGTAGAAAAAGAAGGTATGACAATGAGTTTTTCAAAGTTTTACCCAAAAAATCAAAAATCGCCCCTGGGCCCATGTGGTCAAAGCCCGAGGTTCGAACCAAATCCCGATGACCTATTTTCCCATGAACTCAAATATATATCTTGTTTTGAAATTAGACCTCAAATTGAGGTTCAAATCCCCAATTTTTGAAAAACATTAGGTTTAAGTCAAAACACCCAATTTCCCCCATGAAAATCTTTGATTTGAAGTTTAAATCATATTAAAAGATATTAATGATTGAAGATACGACTTATAATTGATTTGGAGAAGAAATGCTGCTTGAAAAATCGACTCTTATGTTTTAAGTTTTGAAAAATAAAAAACAACTAAAAATCCCACCTCTTTATACCTCTGACAGACCCCTTGTGCAGACCGCACAAAATGAACCGCGCCATAGGTTCGTGAACCTGAGGTCCTGCGATGTTGTGCAGACCACACAAAATGGAGTGCGGCCGCACAAACCCACCGTGCTAGCACAAAAGCGACTGCAGACCGTGCTGGCCCCTCCGCGACTGCACACGATTTTTTGCGGGCCACACCAACGGGTTTAGAGAGCTGAAATAGCATTGGACCTGCAATACCTGTGTTATTAAGCTTAAGACCTTCCAGAACTACCCGAAACTCACCCAAGCCCTCGGGGCTCCCAACCAAACATACGCACAACTTCAAAACATCCTACAGATTTACTCGCGCGATCAAATCGTCAAAATAACATCATAAACATCGGATTAAACCTTAAAATCCATGAATTCTTCCAAACTTCATAAAAAATCAAATTTTCCATTTAAAGTCCGAATCACATCAAACGACGTTCGTTTTGAACCAAATTTTACGAAAATATCTTAGAACATATATAAGACAAGTACTGAGGACCGAAAAAAATACGGGCCCGATACCATCGCTTTCTAATCAGATTTCATTTTCAATTTTATTAAACATTTCAGAAAAAAAATTTTCTTTAAAAATTTATTTCTCGGGCTCAGGACCTTTGAATTCGATTTCGGGCATACGCTCAAGTCCCATATTTTCCTGCGAACCCTCCAGGACCGTCAAATTACGGGTCAGTATCCGTTTTTTCAAAATGTTGACCAAAGTCAAATTTATTTATTTTAACATCAAAACTTAGCATTCTTCACAAAATTTTATCTTTAAGCTTTTCGGCTATGTGTCCGCAATGCGCAGGCAAATCGAGGCAACTCTAAATGAGGTTTTCAAGACTTCGAAAGTAGAGAATTTGATTAAAAATAGGTAATGACCTTTTGGGTCGTCACATACTTGTCATTTACTTGCTTATCTGTTAAAAAGACAGTTTTAAAGAAATTTAAACTGAACTAAAGTGACTTTGTATATTTTCCTTATTTCATTGCTTTTACTATCTTTTACTGCTTCTTTATAGCTTGTCGATGTTAGTTTACATGATTTCTTATTCCTCAATCTGCATTTATTATTATTACTCACTGAGTTGGAGTATTCACTTTAGTTCCTGCACCCCGTGTACAGATTTAGGCGCTTCAAGTCCTGCTTGTGAGGGTTATGAGCTTCCATCAAATTTCTGAGATCCACTAGGTAGCTGCTCGGCGTTGGCAACTCACTTCTTCTCCCTCTATCTTATTTTCTCCTATTTTAGCTATGTAATAGTTGTGTAGACTCTTTCAGACTGGTAGTTGTTATGATAGATGCTCATGACTTGTGACATCCCGATGTCGGGTTATGTTTATTCCGCAATTGTACCGTTTCACCTTATTTTGGGATTATTATTTTGTTAATAACTTAATTCGTATTGATTTAATTGCTTAAAATGAATTGGTAGTGTGTCGGCTGGCCTTGTCTTCACGAGAGGTGCTATCACGACCGGGTCTGAATTTTAGGGTCTGACAAAAACTTCGAGACCATTACTAGATAACCGAGCACAATAAACAAGGGGCCATGATATCCGTGCCTAGTAAGATTTTACGACGTGGATCTCGGCATGTATCGACAGAAATTAGTGATTAGTAAAAAGAAAGATTTTTTACCTCTTTTGGAATTGTAGTTAGGGTAAAACTCCCCTACTATATAAAATAGAGTCTAAGTGTTTATTAGGCATCATTATAACACGTATATTAAGGCAATATACTTTTATTTTCTCTTTTATTCAAAGTTCTTACTTTTGTTTATCAGTTCTTCATTATCGTGAGCTCGGGATTGAAGGCATGCATTTCATTAGTTACTGAGTCGGTGATCACTCCCTTTAATCGGTTTGATAATTTATTGCATTTTTTTTTATCTATTTAACCCAATGTAATTTATATTTGTATTGAATTAATTTGCATAGCCTTAGACTCACATATAAATCTAATTATTATTCATGTTTTAGGGTAAACATCCATACTTACATGGTAATATCATTTTTCGCACTAAAAGGGATTAACGCTTCATCTACCTCTGCCAATGTATTACGTATATATAAACATTTCTAGATTACTATTGTGTTCTACTAATGAAATTGCACGCAAATGCTGTATGTTTGTGCATTGATGTAACACAATTATAGAGGTGTGCATTCGAATCGGTTTATCGATAAATCAAATTGATTATTTGTTATCCGTTTATTAATTTATCAATTTTGATTTCGAAATTTTTCTTATCGAGTTATTGATTTCAATTTCGATTTTGTCAATCGATAAACCAATAAGACATACAAAATTTTTTTTACCTAATTCTTTTTAACCCTTTTTCTATAATACTCTTTTCTTTACCCTACGTCCCGAAAACCCTATTATTTCATCTACTGCATTTAAGGAATGATATTTAAATTTCAAGGGAATGAAGTTCAGATTGATAGAAAATAGAATTACCCGTGATGATGTATTTTTTTATACTATTGGAGTGTTCGTGACATACATTTGATCCCTTACTTTAATTTCGTTGCATGTACTTGTTGACACAATTTTTATGTTATAAACGATATCCGTCTTATTTTAGCTTCTTTTTGTCCATATTGGTTAGGCGTGTTTATAACGATATACTTCACGTGGAATCTCGCAAATTTTCTTATTGGTGTAATTGATAACCGAATAATAAGCCTCAAAATCGATAAATCGAAATCGAAAAATTTGAACCCTTATTGAAACGATAACGATAAGCATATATAAAAATCAATAATCGATAAATAATTATTGATAAGAGTCAAAATGGAATCGATATATCGAATGTATATCTTTAGATAATAGTATGTCAAAGCAAGTGTTTTACTAGTCCTTAAATTAATATTATTCCAAGTGGTATCTCAAGAAATAGGTCATAAGATTCGTACTTTAGAAAATATACCCGATATGTGATGTATTTTGCTGCATTTTCTGTCTGTACAATTTATGTTAAACCAATTAACTTGACTTTTTATATCCAGACTCTTTGAACCTGTCAGATAATATATCTCGTTTTCTCATTGAACTATATACCAGTGTCCATGTGTTCACTTACATAAGGAATACTTTGCCAGTTCTGCTCGTTGAGTTGGAACCAAAGGACATGTAAAATTCAATCAAATTCTACTGTTTACATCGCTCCAATATAAATAATATAACGCGTATCTTTACATATAATCTTATCATCAGTAAACTATAATTAATAAACATGTCATAAAAAATCTACTTGTTTAATGGCGACTCTCTTTTTAGTGTGCTTAGGCTATCGCCTAGTTCATAGGCCATTATGGCTGAGTTGTAAACAATTAAAAAAAGATTTAAGGTTGTGATTTTTTCCTATTGATGGAATCACTTTCTGTTATGTTTCGTATAGATTTTCCTAATCATCTCTATTGATCATGAGCACTTTTACTATCGTAAATCTCTCCCGAGTAATAACCACAATTTACTAGACACACTCTCCCGAGTTACGCTAGATGGCTTTTGTTACAGCTCACTTAGATCGCACTCAAGGTTTCGTTAACCCTAATTTCACCTTTAAACCCTCGGTTATTGATTCCTCATATACTTTGGGAGTGGTGTTGCTCAACAACACCTAAATATGCACTCTCTCCAGGCACAACTAATTGAGGATCCTATCGATTAATTACAACAAAAACGTAGTTGAACAAATAGAGATTAAACTGGGCAAACTATATTAACACAACAAGAAGTTCATCCCTCAACAGGTTCTATCAAAACCTTAGACTAAATAATTAGCTACCCATAATTGTGGTCATAATAACAATAACAAAATTCATCATGAATGATAAAAACAAAAGGAAGAAAGGTAGAACTCGATGTTGAATTATCCTCTTCGCCTCTCGCCTCTTCTTGCCTTGAACAAAACTATGAAAACCTTGATATCCTCTTTTTGGGCGAGTAGGATCTCTTATAGGTTAAGTGGAATTATCCACCAAACTTCCAAGTTTACCCCTGAAATTTCTGTGTTCCGGAGTGATTAGTGTGGCCGCGCTAGTGGCCGTGCATATAGCATTCTGCACTTTCCCAGTTCTTCTGCTCTAGTGTGGACGCGCTAAGGCCGCGCTTGGCCCACGCTAGAGTGGAACAACTGTTTTATTTCTTCTTTTCACTCTTCTTTCACACATACTCAACTTCGATGGGCTTTCCCTGCTCTAATTTAGCTCCAAACATTGTCCCAAGTCCTTATAAGCACGACTTGCTCCTGCAAAATATAAAATTCACAATTAGAGCCATTTTATCGTCATTTAATCTTCCCGGAACAATGAAGTATAGTCAAGTTGGGGCATAAATAGTCGCCAAACTACATGAATCTATCCTATTATCAACACCCCAACTTAAATCATTGCTAGTCCCCGAGCAATCCACCATACCCTATAAAGGTTCCTTCATTAAACTTTTCCCTAACGTATCACACCAAGAACATATCACCAAAGTTGCGTCTAGTAGTGTAACATCTTTTCCTTAAGAGTCGACTCTCACGTGCCGTGCAATATTTACACTTACTCAAATTACTCTATAGAAAGGTCAAGACTTACCTTTCCTTCGTGAATCAAATGCTCTCATATCACACAAAAGAGTAGTTCAAGAAATAATAATATTAAGAACAATTAGGAACTTAGATTGACAAAATTCACTCACCCTCAAAAAGAACATTCATATGCCATAAAGAAGCACCATAGGCTTGTCCATAGTATACTACTCTACTAATCGAGCTCATTCAGTCTAAGATCAATTAGGACTTCATGTGATTGTAATATAGGCTAAGGGACAGCTAAGATACTTTTAGATGTAATGACTGACCTCCCTAAGCACTTTTAATACAATCACTTTCGTATTCAGAATCATACTTATGTCAAACCAGACATACCACCACACTTCTATTTATAATACCCCAAACTCCTTTAGGTGCAATTGTATCAAGTTACCACTTATCAAGGACTACATTTACTTATTTTCTTTTCTCTTTTTTTTTAAGTGGTGCTTTTTCTTTCATTTTTCAAAATACTTCACCTTTTTCTCTATTTCATTGGTTCCACTAAAAACCAAACCACCACCCCACACTTTAACTTTTGCATATTTCATAATCATTCAAGTGCACATGGGAAGTAAAGGGGTTCAAACAGATGGGCCGTTCAAACACTTGGGTAAGGTTTGTAATATGGTTTCCAAATAAACAAGATTATAGGCTCAACGAGGTTTACTACGATGTATCGCATTTAGGTGGGTCTACTTTATATATCCAGCTTAACAAAGGAATGCATATATCACTTCTAAGACTGAATAAGGTTAATATTTCACTTTACAAAACAAGCAGAGAAAATTTTATGCATCAAATGAAGATAGAATACAATAAAACTCACACACACATGACACATGACTCACTTCAGATTGGCTTATCAAAACACACTCGTTTGAGTACCCAAGTCAGTTACAAACATACAATTAAAGGCACTCTAACAAGGATCAACAACTGAGACTAAGCATTACACTCTAATGTGTACTATATTCAGGTGTATCAACGCTAAGGGATTCTCTTCCTATCTAAGCTCATAGCCCATAAGTACTAACTAAAAAACTAGAAACAAATAAAACAAAAACTAACTACACCCGGTTCAAGCAAAACCCCTGAAAAAGAATTCGGCCAAAAGAAAACCAAGGAGAGTTAGTACACTACCTAAAATCGGAAATCTTTTTAATATTTTCTTTATACTTACTTCCCTCAAGAAAACTATCTATAAGATCTATCATCAGAAAGAGTCCAACATATTTTTGGTTAATTTTCTTTTTTTTTTGTTGTTGAGATATTCTCGTCGACTTAGACCCTCAAGAACCCCGTTGAAAGTGATTGTTGTTGGGACAAGTTGACTTACCTAATTTGACTATTATTCAAGGTCACAAAACAAAAGAAAACTTAAAACAATCATGTTCTTACATATATACACATACACCGAAGTATCTCTATGACGACCCAGCCGGTCATCTTAAGAATTAATGCCCCGATTCCCTATTAATTTTTTTCCGTGTGTTTATTTATGCTATTTTTGTTTTGCCGGGATGTTCAGTTTTGAGTTTCGGAGAGTTTTAGGACACTTAGTCCCTAAAAGAGAGCTTAAGTGTTAGAAATTTGACCGTAGTCAGAACAATATGAAGATAGCATTATAATGGAAATCTAATTGTTCCTTCAGCTCCGTTGGGTAATTTTGGGCTTAAGGGCATGTTTGGATTTTATTTTGGAGGTCCGTAGCTAATTTAGGCTTGAAATGCCGAAAGGTCAAATTTTGGAAGTTTCCGGTTCGATAGTGAGATTTTGATCCGAGGGTCAGAATAAAATTTAATAAGTTGGAGTAGCTCCATAGTATTGAGTGTGACATGTGTGAAAAATTTTATGTCATTCGGATGAGGTTTGATAGACTTTTTCATTGAAAGCGTGTTTTTAGAATTTTTGGAATTCTTAGGCTTGAATCCGATGAAAAATTGGTGTCCTGATGTTTGTTTGAGTGTTCCGTGGGTGGGAACAAGTTTGAATGATGTTTTGAGATTGGTTGGAATGCTTAGTTGAGGTCCCGGGGGCCTCGGGTGATTTTTGGATAGATAAGGAATCAAAATTTGGACTTGTGCAGCTGCTGGATACTCTATCTACATTGTCTGGTTTCCATCTCCGCGTTCGTGAAGGGCCTCGCGTTCACATAAAGAAAATTGTGGACTTGCATATTTTGTGCTTTGCGCTCGGGAAAATGGGAACGCATTCGCGAAGGTTCGGGGTGCAAAGCTTCGCGTTCCCGGAAGGGATACTGCATTCTCGAAGGCCAAGCTTGGTAAAGCACTGCATTCGCGAGTAGGCCTTCGCGTTCACGATGAGCAAATCTGGGAGACATAAATTTTGTGCTTCGCAAACACAAGACACTAACCATGTTCGCGAAGAAGTAAAGTCCTAGATAGAATGTTAAGTTCTGAAAATGGGACTTCGTTTCGTTTTCAAATTTTGACAATTTAGAGCTTGGGGAGTGGCGATTTTCGGGAGATTTTTAGAGGCGATTTCCCGATTCTGAGGTTATTTTACCTAATTTCGCATATTATCTTAGATCCCCCTGCACTATTATATGGAACTACGGGAATGCACCCGATATATTCCCCCGGTACTGGGTATTTGTATTTGGAACTACGGATCGCGATTCCGGTAGATCCTCACGTACTATGAGTTAGACTATGGGACGACACCTGGGAGATGCACTGGACATTTAAATTTTGGGGCTACAGGACGGGATGCTGGTATATCCTTGGTTATTATCTTTGTATTGGAACTGTATTTCCTTTCCGTGATTAATTGGTCTCTTTTGTAGCCATTGTTGTTGTTCATTCTATCCTGTATTACTTCTTATTGTTGCACTTAATTTTACCGTTTTATCTTGTATTTCATTGACCTTAGTAGGGCCCTAACCTTGCTCGTCACTACTCAACCGAGGTTAGGCTTGGCACCTACTGAGTACCGCTGTGGTGTACTCATGCTATTTCTGAACATGTTTTTCATGTGCAGATCCAGGTACTCCGACTCAGCCCTTTTACACCTGAGGCGAGGTGATTTTTAGAGACTTCAAGATATATCCGTCGCATCTGCAGAACCAAGGATTCCCTTTCTACTCTTTGTACTAGTTTAGCCCTTCAGTATTATTTCCTTGTTGCTAGACATTTCTGGAGTTAGAGATTTATGTACCTCTTAGTTTGTGATTCATGGGTTTCTGGGTTTTAGGAAGTGTTGTTAGTTCGAGAATTTGTATTGTATATTCCAGATGACATTTTAAATACTGTTTCATTCTGTTTGTTTGGTTTTTAATTATTTCTTCCGCAAGATTTGGTAATTTCTGCATTGTTAGGTTTACCTAGTCGCAGAGACTAGGTGCCATCACGACAGTTCATAGAGGGCAAACTGGGGTCGTGACAAGTTTGTATCAGAGCTCTAGGTTCATAGGAGTCATGAATCATACGGCGGTTTATTAGAGTCTCGTTGATCGGCACGTCTGTACTTATCTACGAGAGGCTATGTAACTGTTAGGAAAATTCCATTTCATTTGATTTCCTTGTCGTGCAAGATTTTTCACATCACAATTCTAAACTTTTGCCTTTTATTTTCTCACAGATGGTGAGGACACGTGCTACTCGAGATGATCATGCACCCCCATCTCCTACTGAAGCCGCCAGAGGCGGGGGCCAAGGTTGAGGCCGAGGACGCGTATGCAGTGCAGACAGAGCATCCGTGTGTGTTACCACCGAGGTACCTTTGTAGTTCAAAACAAATCCCAAATACCTGATACGCCTGCTGCTACTACCACGCTAGCACTTCAGGAGACTGGCATAGTTCATGAGCATGTACACCACTTTTGCTCAGGCAAGGTTGCTTCCCCTTGCTGCAGCTACATCCCAGGCCAGGGGTGGAGCACAAAATCCCGTCTCCCACACTCCTGAGCAGCGGGCGCATGTTGAGAAGGTTCCAGATAGTATTCCGGTACAACCCATAGTTCCAGATCAACCTGAGGATAGGACATCAGCTTCCGAGGATGAGCAACAGAGGCTTGAGAGGTTCAAGAAGTATAAGCCTCATATTTTCAGTGGTTTAGCATAAGATGATGCTTTGGGATTTCTAGATGCCACCGTGTGACGACCCAAAGGGTCATCACCTATTTTTAATTGAATTCCATGTCGCCGAGGCCTTGAAAACCTCATCTAGAGTTGTCTCGATCTGCGTGTGTAGACCGACACATAACCAAAAAGCTTAAATATGAAATTTTGTGAATAATGCTATGTTTTGATGTTAAAATGAATAAATTTGACTTTGGTCAATATTTTATGCGAACAAACCCGGACCCATCATTTGACGGCCCCGGAGGGTTCGTAGGAAAATATGGGACTTGGGCATATGCCCGGAAGTGAATTCCGAGGTCTCGAGCTTGAGAAATGAATTTTTAAATGAAATTGTTTTTATGAAATGTTTAAAAAAATAGAAAATAAAATTTTATTAGAAAGTGATGGTATCGGGCCCGCATTTTTGTTCTACCACCTGGTACAGGTCTTATATTTATTTTAAGTCCTTCCTGTGAAATCTGGTTAAATATTGACGTCGTTTGACGTGATTCGGACTTGAAATCCTAAATTTGAAACTTGATGAAGTTTTGGAAAAATTCTTGATTGGGAAAAGGGTCAGAACTGCCCCAAACGTATTGACTCCAGGTTAAAAATGCCCTCCGTTAACCTATTTTGAAGAAAATGCCCCTACCGTTAAAAATGTGGCATATTTGTGCCTCTAAGTCTAACAACTGATTGTACTTATATTTAAAACGGTAGGGGAATTTTTTTCAAAATAGGTTAACGGTATGCATTTTTAAACTTGAATCAATACGTTAGGGGCACAAATATGGCAGAATTTTAACGGTAGGGGCATTTTTTTCAAAATAGGTTAACGCAGGGCATTTTTAAACTGTCGTCAATACGTTAGGGGCATTCTGACCCTTTTCCGTTCTTGATTTTTATGCTTGATTCATTGTTTTTAGGTTATTTAGGCAATCTAATCACACGGATAAGTTCATATGATGTTGTTGAGTCAGTGCATGTGTTTGGTTGGGAGCCCCGAGGGATCAGGAGTGTTTTGGAATGGTTTTTGGCTTAAGAAGTATTGCAGATTTGCTGTTGTTGTGCCCTGGGATTTTGTTCTTCGTGTTTGCGTGGGCCCTCTCACGAACGCGAAAGGCAAACTTCCGAAGTGCCCAGTTTCTTCATCGCAAATGCGAGCACTGGGACGCGAATGCGAAGTTAGAGGGAGAGACCCTTCACGAACGCGAACCTCCATTCGCGAATGCATAAGGTTGAGAGGGAGGGGTTACCAGTTAGTGTATCGCGAACACGACCACTGGTCCGTGAATGCGAGGCTTGAGAAGAGGACGCTTTGCGAACGCCAACCTATGCACACGAACGCGTTGGCTTAACCAGCCGACACATCACGAACGCGGGTCCTCTCACGAACGCATAGAGTTAATCCGCCCAGTTATTTTAAGTCCCCAAAAACAGAACCATTATGGGAGTGCACTAAAATTTCACAAACCCTTTCTTCTCCAAAGCTCCTTGGTGATTTTTGAAGCACTTCTTCACCAAAGTTTCTTTGCATTGTTTAACTTGTTTTCTTCATTTTCCATCAACACCCACTAGAATTCTAGACCTAAAAGATGTGATTAAGCGTAGAAAATTAGGGATTTGGGTAGAATTAGGGCTTTTTGATTAATGGTGATTTAAACCTCGTTTTGGGATCGAATTTGAAAAAAAAATTATATATTCGTGCTCATGGGTGAATAGGTGATTTTATTTTGGTCCGAACCTCGCATTTTGACCAAGCGGGCCCGGGTTCGACTTTTGGGTTTTTGGGAAGAATGTTTATAAAGCTATAATTACGCATGGGATTCAAATTATTTAGCATTTATTGACGTTAGGAAATCATTTATATATAGATGCAATCGATTTGGAGCCAAATTCGAGAGGCAAAGCGGTAATTAAGGCTTGAGTTGGCCGTCGAATTTCGAGGTAAGTGTTTGGTCTATCCTTAACTTGAGGGATTAGGAGTTGAGTCCTAATTGTTATGTGATAATTGTTGAGTATAATGTATAGGCATGACAACGAGAGTCTATATGTTGGTATCTAGCATGACTGTGAGCCTATATATTGTGAATATCATGATTTCATTATTTTTTTCATGCCTCGGTGATGATTTATATATGTTGTGAAAGCTTGTGAAAGAACTTGTGACCTTTGAAAATCGAGGAGCATTGGCTCGAGTTATATTATAAATTGCGAAAGTATATGAGATTATTGAAACCTTGGTGCTTTGGCTAAAGTGGTAAAGCAGGTTGTGAAGTAAAAGTAAAAGAAAGAGAAAGAGTTATTAAATTGTTCCATTGCCGAGACGTTTATGGTGTTGTTGATTATCTCCCTTGCCGGGGTGATGAGATTATCGATATTGTTCCCTTGCCGGAATTTAGTTGTTAAATTGTGTTCCCTTGCCGGGATCTCTATTATTATTTGTTTCTTCCCTCGAACCTTGTTTGTGATTTTTGTTTGGGTGATGAAGAGTATTAAAGCACGAATGGTGACACTGTACATTATTTGTTATGGTGAGGAAAGAGTGTTAAAGCACAGAGGGTGATATCGTGCCATATAATGTACCATTCCGTGCCAATTCTATTGATTATTGTTGATACCCAATTTTTTTGTCTATTGCAAAATACTTTTAAATACTATATATTTGCATATATAAGTATGCTGAAGTATTTTAGTATTTTTTTCAATATTTAAAAGATTTTTTAAATTAATTTATTGTCCGTTTTAGCAGTATAAAAACCAATAATTATTTTTAAAATTATCATCTTGGTGAATAATTTATTTTATTCTTTTATTTATACCAAAATATAGCTAGAAGTGATTTTTATACGTTTTACAAATTTATTTGGTATTTTAAAAGTCAAATTGCATATAATTGTAATTTTAGCCTATTTTGAGAATTAATAATATTTTATAATTAGGAAATCGGTTCTAATATTTTAAAATTAATATATATATATATATATATATATATATATATATATATATATATATATATATATATATATATATATATATATATATATATCTTATTAAGTGACTAGGTACCATTAATTTATTTTCAAAGTCATTTATACTATTTTTATAAAATAAAAAGGAAAAAACTGGCTATTTAAAACCTGACCCATTTTTATTTCAACTATAGCCAAATAATTGACCCACTTTCAAGCCTAATTCCGGACCAGCCCAATTTCTATTCAACTCAACCCCTGACCCATTTATCCAACCGTCCGGCCCTTTCATTTAATCCAGGCCGTTGATTATTTTAATAAACGGCCACGATCACTCCTTACAATTTTTAATTTACCAACCCTACCCTAATCCTCTCATTTCATTCTATCAGTCTTCGTTGAATACCATCCCTCTCTCAAACTCTCTCGAAGGTTCCTCGAAACCCTAATCCTCTTCTACCACTTTCAACCGCCATCTCACCGGAATCCATGTCTTGGATGGCGTATATCACCTCTCTCCACCCTTTAACGCTTGGTGCTCAAAGTTTCAAGGTCTGACCTCAATGGTGTCCGTTTAGATTTTCTCCGATTCAAGGTTCCATGGCCTCTCCAGCCTTACTTCGGCGTATCCAACGCGTTTCGAGTCTGGTTCTGACTTATCTGACTCAAGATCGGACCTTTTTCCAAGCATTTCTCATTTTAAGGTTCCTCAGAAACCCTAGCTAGTCAAGGTTTTCTCTGTTTGTTTTCTTAAATCTTGTTCTATATCTGTGCTCTACTAGAGTATTAAAACATTTTCCAATAATTTTCTTTCAAAAATTACTTCTCTTTGATTCAGGGTTTTCCGAACGTTTCAACATGTTTCTCTGACTCTTCTTCTTCTTATTCTTCTTTTCTTTGTCGATATCTGTCTATGCTATATTCTTATGTTTTCTTTTTCTACCTTCCATGATCTTCTACTGTGTTCTTATGTTTGCATGTTCTTATAATGTACTCCGTTCTTTCTTCTAGTATATTTCTATATCATGCTCTTACATGTTTACCTTGCTATTTTTCCTTGTGTGTTCTTTTGCTAGGCTTTTCCTACATCTATGTGTTCCTGTATGTATTTCTTGCTATGTTTTTAAATTCTTTGTTTGCCTTTCACTGAACCTTTGTTTGAGTTTTTTTTAAACATGTTTCTTCTACTGTTTTCTTAATTGTTATACTGCCTCTTTTTCTCTTCTGAACTTGTTTAAGTTCCAATCTTTTCTTAAAACGTGTTCCTTCTACTCTCACTATGCTTCAAATTAGTTTCTTCACTCTATTTGCTTCTAATTTGCTATCGTATCTATTTGTTTTCGCATGAGTCTCTGAAAGACATCTCTGAGTCTCTTTCAATTACTTTGCTCCTCATCTCTGTATCTGATTCGACTTAGAAACCCTAGAATTTGAGGTTTTGATGAGGTAGATTTTGTGCTTGAACTAAGGTTCTACTTTGGAACCGTTGACTCTGTCAGACTCATTTTGAGTCTAAAGTGGATTTTAACGACTTTGTTTATGACTCTGAACTCTTCTATGCTAGACTTTTCTGATTGACAAGAGAGTTCTTTCCTGTTTAAGCATGTCTATATGCTTTGATATGTGTGTTGAATCTTTCTTCAAAAGTCTTTCCAATTTATGATTGATTCATAATCTTTTTTTAGGGTTTGATTGATAGTTACTGATTTTCATTAAGTAAACCTTTCCTCACTTTCCCTGACTTGGTTCATTCGTACAAAAGCCTGCAATTTTGATTTCTTGGGTAATTTCCTTTCCTTACTCGCACAAACCATGTGTTGTCAAACCTTGTCCTTAAATAGACCTTTATGTATCTAACCCCTTTTGTACTGCTTTGGAATGTGTTGGGTTGACCCATTTCCTTAATTATTTTGCCCGTTTGAAATCAAAATCACCTAATTAAACGGAAACCTTGTATATTGATTTCCAACTATTTTCTTACCTATTTATACTTTCTTTCTGCACTATTAAAGGGCTCGACCTTTCTGCACTTCAACACACCTTCAATTTAATACTTTTACACTTCAGATTTCACAATTCTCTTCTAAACTTATAACGTTATGATTGCTCATTTGCACTTTGGCTTTACAAGACTACTGCTTTCTTCTTACTTATTTCCTTGAAACTGGTAAGTTCTAGTTTGAGTTCTCACCATCACCCTAATGTTTTTACTTACAACCATTACATTTATGCCTACTTTACTGTTTATGTGAAGTTAATTATTAACTATGAATGTTCTTTTCTTGCATTTGTTTCTATTGTCAATCCCTGTAACCCTATCCCCTTCTATGTGTTTGAGTTAAAGTTCAGAATATGGCAACATCCAAATTGTTGCTTATGTCTGGACTTGACCCTTTAAGGGGTCCTAACTCCCAAACAATGTGGCTAACAGGCTGGTTGGGGGTGTACCAGCACCTCCAATTCCTCGGTATGACCACCAGCCTATCATGGCTCTCCCTAGAATCCCCTCTATTGCACTTACACTTTCTCCTAGATTCTAAGTTCTGCCCCCTCCTATGAGCCTTGCTTTGGGACCTTGAGTTCCCTATGAACTTCAAAATTTGAGGGCTAACCCTTTCACACTGCATTATAATCCAATTCTGCAATGTATTGGGTATCAACACTGCCCGGAGTCAACTTGAGACTCTTAGGGAACTCTAACACATCCCAGATAAGAGAAAGTCTTTGGAAGTTTGATCTTTGGAGTTGGTTTACTTAATGCTTCAGACAAAAGTCTGAATCATGCTCTCCTTTGTTGGAATTTTTAGTTTTCAGATGGAATTTTACTTTCTTTTTCCTATTCATTTTGTGTAATAATTTGTGATAACTTATGGAGTTTTAGTGAAAAGGGGAGGGCTAATCATGCATGCAAAGGGGTAGGTATCATGCTCATAGGTTTATTGTACTTCTGCAATCATATACTGATTTCACCACTGCATTTTTCACATAGAAACCCTGCTTATCAGTTCTGCATTCTTTAGAAATCGTTTCTATAGGTTCTACATTTCATAGAGAAACCATGTCGATAGGTTTCTGCATTTCTACATATCGTGTAGATAACATGTATAGAACTTCTCAAATTCTACATATGCATCTATCACTAGGCAAATATGTACATAGGTTTTAATAGCTAACTACATATAGATGACCTGCCTATAGGATTTCTGCATGTTAATAACAATGTTTTAAGATTAACAAATGCCTAGAAAGCATGCCTATAGGAGTAATCAACCAAATAAAAATCAGCAACTCACTTATTAGTTTAAAAAATCACTAGTAATATTGCTTAAATATCTGCAGAACTCACGTTCCTGCAACAAATAAGGCGTCCCTCTAATATCAATATTTTTCTCCGATGTATTATTAGATAGCATGCCTATAGGTTTCACCTATGCAAACCATAAGATGAATTGGTTTGTTGAATCAGACTTTGTTAAATTCCAACTAGTAGGCAAGTCTGATTCGGATTTGTTATCTGAAACCTGTAATAGATCAGTCTGCCTCATGCTTTTTTCTAAGTTTAATTAGACTATAATCAGTACATACGAGACATGCTAAACAATCTGTCTTTAAGTGAGGAGGTCTGTTTAAGCCTTTTAACTGTTATGTGATGTCCCATATTTGCTCTATATGTTTTGCTTGTCGCCTTAGACTTTTATCCTTTTAAACCATAAAAGCCCAAATCTCCCTTCCCTTTAGGACTAGTAGTCCCAAATGCCTCCGGGGCTGATAGGAAAACGAGACCATTCCACGTTTAATACCTTAACGGGGTAGGAAAGGATAGATATGGATATGATGGCCACATGATAACACCACGTGTTTAAATGGTTACCGTGTGTTGTGTAGGATAATCCATATTATTTATAAACCTAGGACCCCCCCCCTTCCCCTACTTATTTATTTTTAGGATTTTAAAATTGCCCAAGTTTCAGCGGCTTTTAACTTCTTTTACTTTAATTTCTTGCAACAATTACATGAAAACCCCTTCCCTTTACTTGTTTATTGTCAGAACTTCAAAACTACTTTCTTACCGGACTTCGGCTTCTTTAACCTCTTTGCTTGCAACCATTATGTGAAAACTACCCCGTATTTGTAATTCTTGCTTGTTTACTTGTCATATGCACTTAAAGTCACAATTATAGCATGACCAGGAACCATACTAGTGGATGTCGAGGGGTGCCTAACACCTTCCCCTCGAGATAATTTCAAGCCCTTACCCATTCTCTGGTTTTCTAAATCAAAAATTCTTCTTAGTGTCATAATACAATTAATCATTAGGTGGCAACTCTTCAATTCCAACCCAATTCCTAAAACGATAAGAGTTGTCCCCCCCAATGTCAAAAACCGATTTCTGCGAAGGAAAAAGGGGGCATCTCTGCTGGGGATGTTATTTTTAGGCTTTTACCATTTCATGCTATTTGTGAATTTATGATTCTTTATATGTCTGTTTAATGCCTTTAAGTATTTATTTCCCTCTTCTACTTCGAAATTGACTTGGCTCTTTGTTTCTTTCTTCTCTTAATGTTTTCCTTTATCTCTTTCCTTTCATACTGTTGTAAATTATGAGAAACTGTTGTAATTATTACTTTATCAACGTGCAAATACGTGACAACTTGTTTGATTATTGTAACTGCATATTCAAATCAAATTCCACTCATGCCAAACAAATACCATAGCAACGCTTGGATGGCCTATCCTCACCTCCCTTTACCCTTAAATGGTTGGTGCTCCAAGTTTTGAGGTCTGACCTCGATGGTATCTATTCATATTTTCTCCGATTCAAGGTTCTATGGCATCTCCGGCCTTACTGCAACGTATCCAAAGCGTTTTGAACTTGGTTCTGACTCATCCGACTCAAGATCAGACCTTTTCCAAGCCTTTCGCATTCTAGGGTTCATCTGATACCCTAGCTAGTCGAGGTTTTCTCTGATTGTTTCTTAAATCTTGTTCTATATCTGTGCTCTATTAGAGTTTTAAAATGTTTTCCCCTAATTTTTCTTTCAAAATTACTTCTCTTCAATTTTGGGTTTTCCGTATGTTTCTCTAATTCTTCTTCTTCTTTTCTTTGTGGATATCTGTCTATGCTATGTTCTTATGTTTTCTTTTTCTAACTTGCATGATCTTTTACTATGTTCTTATGTTTTCATATTCTTTTAATGTGCTCCGTTCTTTCTTTTACTATTTTTCTATATCATGCTCTCACATGATTATCTTGCTATGTTTCTTTGTGTTCTTTTACTATGCTTTTCCTATGTCTCTATGTTCATGTAAGTATTTCCCACAAAGTTTTTAAGTTCTTTGTTTTCCTTTCACTAGAACTTTGTTTGAGTTCTATTTAAATATACTACTTTACTGTTTTCTTAAGTTTTATACTGCCTCTTTATTTCTTCTGAACTTGTTTAAGTTCCAAGTTTTTCTTAAAACGTGTTCCGTCTACTCTCACTATGCGTCAAATCAATTTCTTCACTCTATTTGCTTCCTATTTGCAATTGTATATGCTTGTTTTCTCATGAGTCTCTGAAAGAGATCTCTGAGCCTGTTTCAATTAATTGGCTCCTCATCTCTGTATCTGATTCGACTTAGAAACCCCATAATTTAGGGGTTTTGATGAGGTGATTTTGTGTTTGAACTAGGGTTCTACTTTGGAACCCTTGACCCTTTCAAACTCATTTTGAGTCTATAAAGTGGATTTGAACCACTTTGTTTATGACTCTGAACTTTTCTACGCTAGACTCTTCTGATTGGCATGACAGTTCTTTCTAGTTTAAACATGTCTATATGCTTTTATATTTGTGTTGAACCTTTCTTCAAAAGACTTTCCAACTTATTATTGATTCAAAATCTTTTACTTGGGTTTGATTGGTTGCTACTGATTTTCATTGAGTAAAACCTTTCCTCACTTTTCCTGACTTGGTTCATTCGTACAAAGCTTGCAATTTTGATTTCTTGGCTGATTTCCTTTCCTTACTTGTGCAAACAACGTGCTGTCAAACCTTGTCCTTAAATAGACCTTTATGTATTTACCCTTCTGGTACTGCTTTGAAAAAGTGTTGGATAGACCCATTTCCTTAATTATTTTGCCCTTTTACAACAAAAATCCCTTAATTAAAGGGAGACCTTGTGTAATTGATTTCCAACTATTTTCTTACATATTTCTACTTGCTTTCTGCATAATAAAAGAGTACGACCTTTCTGCACTTCAACACACCTTCAATTCAATATTTTTACATTTCAGGCTTCACAACTCTCTTCTAAACTCATAGCATTCTGATTGCTCGTTTGCACTTTGGCTTTACAAGACTACTGCTTTCTTCTTACTTGTTTCATTGAAACTAGTATGTTCTAGTTTTAGCTCTCAGCATCACCCCAATGTGTTTACTTACAGCCTTAACATTTATGCCTACTATACTGTTTATGTGAAGTTAAATATTAACTATGCATGTTCTTTTCTTGTATCTGTTTCTATTGTGAATCCCTGTACCCATATCCCCTTCTGTGTGTTTGAGTTAAAGTTCAGAACATGGCAACATCCAAATTGTTGCACATGTCTAGACTTGACCCTTTAAAGGGTCCTAACTCCCAAACAATGTGGATAAAAAGCTGGTTGGGGTGTGACAACACCTCCAATTGCTGGGTATGACCACCAGCCTGTCTTGGCTCTCCCTAGAATCCCCTATATTGCACTTACACTCTCTCCTAGCTTCTAAGTTTTCCTCCTCCTATGAGCCTTGCTTTGGGACCTTGAGTTCCCTTTGAACTTGGACATTTGAGGGCTGGCCCTTCCACACTGCAATATAATCCAATTCTGCAATGTATTTGGGTATAAGCACTGCCCAGAGTCCACTTTAGACTCTTAGGGAACTCTAACACATCCCAGATAAGAGAAACGCTTCGGAAGTTTGATCTTTGGAGTTGGTTTACTTCATGTTTCAGACAGAAGTCTGAATCAGGCTCTCCTTGGTTGGAATTTTTAGTTTTCGGATGTAATTTTATTTTCTTTTTCCTATTCAGTCTGTGTAATAATTTGTGATAACTTATGGGGTTTTAGTGAAAAGGGGAGGGCTAATTATGCATGCAAAGGGGTAGGTGTCATGCTCATAGGTTTATTGTACTTCTGCAATCATATCCTAATTTCACTGCTGCATTTTTCCCATAGAAACCCCGTTTATAAGTTCTGCATTCTTTAGGTTTTGCATTTCAATAGAAAATATGTCGATTGGTTTCTGCATTTCTGCATATCATGTAGATAACATGTCTATAGGACTTCTCGAATTCTGCATATGCATCTATCAGTAGGCAAATATGTACATGGGTTTTAATAGCTAACTGCATAAAGATGACCTGCCTATCGGATTTCTGCATGTCAATAACAATGTTTTAAGATTAACAAACGCCTAGTAAGCATGCCTATATGCGTAATCAACAAAATATAAATCAACAACTCGCTTATAAGTCTAAAAAAATCAGTAGTAATATTGCTTAAATATCTGCAGAACTCACGTTCCTGGAACCAACAAGTCCTCTCCTCTAAAATCAATATATTTCTCTCCTGCATTATTAGATAGTATGCCTATAGGTTTCAACTAGGCAAACCATAAGGTGAACTGGTTAGTTGAATTAGACTTTATTAAATTCCAACTAGCAAGCAAGTCTGATTCGGATTTTTTATCTAGAACCTGTAATAAATCAATCTGCCTCATGCTTTTTTCTAAGTTTAATTAGACTATAACCAGTACATGCGAGACATGCTAAACAATCTGTCTTTAAGTGAGGAGGCATGTTTGAGCCTTTTACCTGTTATGTGATGTCCCATACCTGCTTTATATATTTTGTTAGTCGCCTTAGACTTTTATCCTTTTATCCTTCCCTTTAGGACTAGTAGTCCGAAATGCCTTCGGGGCTGATAGGATTCAGGACGGGGAAGTAGCATGCAATAGGAAAACGAGACCATTTCGCGTTCAATACCTTAATGGGGTGAGAAAGGGAAGATATGAATTGATGACCACACGATAACACAACATGTATAAATGGTTACCGGGTGTTGTTTGGGGTGATCCATATTATTTATAAACCTAGGACCCCCCTCCCCCCTTTCCCGACTTGTTTATTTTCAGGATTTTACAATTTCCCAACTTTCAGCTGCTTTTACTTCTTCTACTTTTATTTCTTACAACAATTACGTGAAAACCCCTTCCTTTTAGTTGTTTATTTTCAGAACTTCAAAACTATTTTCTTCCCAGACTTCGGCTTCTTTAACCTCTTTGCTTGCTACCATTATGTGAAAACTACCCTGTATTTGTAATTCTTGCTTGTTTACTTGTCATCTGCACTTAGCGTCACAATTATAGCATGGACGGGAACAACATTAGTGGATCTTGAGGGGTGACTAACAACTTCCCCTCAAGATAATTTCAAGCCCTTACCCATTCTCTGGTTTCCTAAATAAAAATTTCTTCTTAGTGTCCAATGCACGTAAACATTAGGTGGCAACTCTACAATTCCAACCAATTCCCAAAAGGAAAAGAGTTGTCCGCCCAAATATCAAAAACCTAATTTCTACAAAGGAAGAAGGGATCATCGACAATTATTTGTGAGGAAAGAGAGTAAAAGCACAAAAGGTGATGTTGTGCGCATTTTTATTATATCATTTCTTGGTAAGGAAGAGAGTAAAAGCACAAAGGGTGATGCCGTGCACATTTTATTATATCATTGCTTGGTGAGGATGAGAGTAAAAGCACGAAGGGTGATGTCGTGCACTTATTGATTTCTAATTCTTTATTGATGTTTGAGTTTAAGTTGCTTTTTCTTTATCTCATGACTTTCATTCGGAGTTGTTATCTTCCCCACATCATGCTCCCCTCCCATATTGACTGTTTAATTTCTATATTTTCCTTTCCACTATGTGTGTGTGTGTCCGCCTCATACGGCTCCCTCCCGAGCTTCCGTCGTCGGCCTTGGCATTAAACCACTATCTATGCATGTATTTCCAGCCTGGACTGACAAATATTTTGCTTCTCGGGTGGTGTCGAACAATGGTGCTTGCGTTGAGGGAGATGCCCGCCTGTAGGGCCCGGCCTGCTTCCCGCCTGAAAGAACCGCTCATTAGCTAGCCGGACTAGTGGGTCCCTATCTGGACAGGATTAGTTGGTAATCTGGTCCTAGCCTCGTCACTACTTCACCGATGTTAGGCTAAACTTACCAGTACATGGGGTTGGTTCTACTGATAATACACTTTGCGTTCTTTTGCACAGATCTAGGTGCTGGATAGCAGCAATAGTTAGAGGGCTTCCTTTAGTCCAACAGGAGACCCAAGGTAGCAAGCATCCGTAGGCCCTGGCGTCTCCCCTGTCTCTATTTTCTGTTTCACTTTTCCTTATTTACAAATTGCGTACTGTTATTTCTTCAGACCTTGTATGTAGTAATATTAGATAGTCTGTGACATTGTGACATCGGGTTTTGGGTGGTTGAGACTTAAGTAATTGTAATATTTGCATATTTCTAGTGTTTAATTGTTATCTTCCGCTTATTATGTAAAATTTTGTAGTTTTCATGTTATTGCCTTTTTAATTGATAAAAGAAGTAATTTGATAATGAGGTATATCGTTAAGGATTGGCTTGCCTCGCTCTCACTAGTAGGCGCAATCACGACCCCCAAGCATAGAAAATCCAGGTCCTGACAAGTTGGTATCAGAGCTCCATGTTACAAGGGTCTAACAATTCACGGAAAATCTTAGTAGAGTCTGAGGGATCGGTACAGAGATGTCTGTATTTATCTCGCAAAGGCAATAGAGTTAGGAAAAACTTTGCATTTGTTCTTTCTTGTCGTGCGGTTTGGGTTCTCAATGCTTATTGAATTTGTACTATGTTCTTTCATAGATGGTAAGAACATGCGCTTCCACATCTACCGATCAGTCATTAGAGCCCCTAGCAGTAGCTCCCACTAGGGGCAGAGGGCAAGGCCGAGGCCGTAATAGAGGCCGAGGAGGGGCAGCGCTCAGCCCCGAGCGGCAACATAAGTGGTAGAGCCTCAGGTTGATTTTGATGAGGAGATTCCGGCCCTAGTAGTTCCTATGGGCCCAGCTCAGGTCCCAGAAAGGTTTATTGCTACCCAAATTCTTTAGGACGCTCTAGTCCAATTGGTAGGCCTCCCAGAGAGTGTCACATAAGCAGGTTTGCTTCCTGGAGCACCAGCCACTTCTCAGGCTGGAGGATGGGCTCAAACTCCTGCTACTCGCACTCCGGAGGAAGTAGCTCATCAGATTCAGAGTCCAGCAGTTCAACTAGTTAGGGTAGTGCAGCCAGGTGTGGTAGCTCATATCGGCGATGGAGCGGCTATGTACGCAGATGCTTTGTGGAGGCTAGACAGGTTCACCAAGCTCTTCACTTCTACTTTCAGCGGTACATCTACTGAGGATCCCTAGGATTATCTGGATAATTGTCATGAGGTTCTTCAGAATATTGGTATTATTGAGACCATTGGGGTTGATTTTGCTACATTTTGCTTATCTGGATCCACCAAGACTTGATCGAAGGATTATTGCTTAGCTAGACTAGCATGATCGCCAACCTTGACATGGGAGAAATTTATAGTGTTGTTTCTAGAGAAGTTTCTCCCCGTTACTCAGAGAGAGACCTATCGAAGGGAATTTGAGTGCCTCCAATAGGGCTCCATAACAGTTATCCAATAAGAGACCACGTTCATTAATTTGTCTTGCCATGCTCTTATTATACTCCCCATTGAGAGGGAGAGAGTGAGACGGTTTATTGATGGACTCATCCAGCCGATTCATCTTCGGATGGCCAGAGAGGCTGGGAGTGATATATCCTTCCAGAACGCAGCCAATGTGGCTTGTAGGGTTGAGATAGTATTATCATGGCGGGTGGTCATAGGACAGGCAAGAGACCTTGTCAGTCAGGCAGATTCAGTGGTGCCTCGTCTAGATGCAGAGATTCGTATGATAGAGGTCATCCTTCTAGGCCCTTCCTGTCAGCACTCCAGGTTTCTCACAGTGCTTCAGGTGGTTGTGATTCTCGGGGGCAGTATCCCGATTAGCAGTCCTACAAAGCACCATCTGTTTCTAGCAGTGCACCGCCGCTTCAGAGTTTTCGAGGTGGTCATTCAGGTCTACAGGGACAACAGTCTCGACAACCAAGGGCTTGTTACACTTGTGGTGATCTGGGTCACATTGCTAGGTTTTTCCCTCGAGCACCAAGTAACTCACAATATCAGGGTTCTTATGCCATAGTACAGGCACCAGATGTTCCACAGCCCACCCAAACAACTAGAGGTAGGGGTAGAGGTGCTAGAGGAGGAGGTAGAGGTACTAGAGGTAGAGCTCAGGCTGCTAGAGGTGGAGGCTAGCCATCTGTAGGTCGTCCTAGAGAGGTAAATCAGAATGGTGGGGCCCATCCTCGATAATATGCTCTTCAGGCCAGGCCTGAGGTTGAGGCTTCAGATGAAGTTATTACATGTACGATTCTAGTTTGTGATAGAGGTGCTTTAGTGTTGTTTGATCTAAGGTCTACGTATTCGTATGTGTCATCTTATTTTTCTCCACACTTGGTCTTGCCTATGATACATTGGGTGTTCCTATTTATGTGTATACATTGGTGAATGATTCTATTATGGTCGATCGAGTCCATCGTTCTTGTAATTATGCTGATCGTGGGTTTTGAGACTCGTGTAGATTTGTTACTTTTAGACATGGTTGATTTCGATATTATATTGGGGATGGAATGGTTATCACCTTACCACACTATCTTGGATTGCCATACCAAGACTGTGACCTAAGCTTTACTAGGTATGCCTCTTTTAGAGTAGAGAGGGACTCCTCGTCATTCTACCCGCAAAGTTATCTCGTATGTGAAGGCTCGACGTATAGTCTAGAAGGAGTGTTTGGCCTATTTGGCATATGTTCATCATTCTAGTACTGAGGTCCCGTGCCTATTGTTCGTTAATACTGAGGTCCCATTTTATTGATTCTGCCTGTTGTTTGTTAGTTCCCTGATGTTTTTCCTTCAGACCTGCCGGGTATGCCGCCCGACAAGGATATTGACTTTTGCATTGATGTGGGTCCGGGAATCCAGCCTATTTCTATCCTACCATATCATATGGCCCCGCCGGAGTTGTAAGAGTTAAAGGAATAGTTGCAGGACTTGATTGAGAAGGGTTCATTAGACTTGGTGTATCTCCTTGGGGTGCGCTGGTGTTGTTCGTTAAGAATAAGGATGGTTCGATGAGAATGTGCATTGTTTACCAGCAGTTGAACAAGGTAATAATGAAGAATAAATATCCGCTGCCAAGTATTGATGATTTTTTCGATCAGCTTCAGGGTGACAAGGTATTTTCCAAGATTGACTTGAGATCTGGCTACTATCAGTTGAGGATTAGGGCTTCTGATGTCCCTAAGAGAGCTTTCCGCACTCGGTATGGGCATTACGAGTTCTTGGTTATGTCATTCGGGTTGAAAAATTCCCAAACAACTTTTATGGATTTGATAACTGAGTGTTCATGCCTTATTTGAATTCGTTTGTGATAGTCTTTATTGATGATATTTTGATATATTCCCGCAACCGAGAGGAGCACGAGCAGCGTCTCAGGGTGGTTCTTCAGACCTTAAGGGGTAGTTAGCTACATGCTAAATTTTCGAATTGTGAGTTCTTGTTGAGTTCAGTTGCATTTTTGGGTCAAGTTGTATTCATAAAGGGTATTCAGGAGGACCCAAAGAAGATTGAAGCAGTCAAGAACTGGCCCAGACCAACATCAACTACAGAGATTCCGAGTTTCTGAGGGTTGGCAGGCTACTATCAACGGTTTGTGGAAGGGTTTTCATCTATTTCCAGCCCTGATGACTAGATTGACCTAGAAGGGTGCCCAATTCACGTGGTTGAATGAGTGTGAGGCAAGCTTTTAGAAGCTCTGACTACGGCACCGGTTTAGGACCTTATATAATTTATTGTGATGCTTCCCGTATTGAGCTTGGCATAGTGTTGATGCAGGATGGCAAGGTCATTGCCTATGCTTCGAGGCAACATAAGATTCATAAGAAGAACTATCCAGTGCATGACTTAGAGTTGTTAGCAATTGTTCACGCATTGAAGATTTAGAGGCACTATCTGTATGGCGTGGCATGTGAGGTGTTCACTAATCACAAAAGTCTTCAGTACTTATTGAGGAAAAAGGAGTTGAATTTTAGGCAAAAAAGGTGGTTGGAGCTGTACAAAGATTACAATATCACCATCTTATATCACCTGGGGAAGGCCAATGTGGTACCTCTTGCTTTGAGTAGAAAGTCAGCCAGTATGGGTAGTCTTGCTTACATTCTGGTCTGTGAGAGGCAGCTTGCTTTTGATGTTTAGTCTTTGGCCAATCAATTTGTAAGGTTTGATATTTCTGAGCCTAGTTGAGTATTATCTTGCACGATCTCCCGTTCGTTATTATTGGAGCGTATCCATGATAGATAGTTTGATGATCCCCATTTGTGTGTCCTTAAAGACACGATGCAACATAGAGGTGCCAAGCAGGTTACCTTAGATGCTGATGGGGTTTTGAGATTGTAGGGTCAAGTTTTTGTTTCCAATCTGGATGTGCTTCGAGAGTTGATTTCAGAGGAGGCCCATAGCTCCAGTATTCTATTTATCCGCGCATGGAGAAGATGTATCAGGATTTGCGGTGGTATTACTGTAGGGTAGAATAAAGAAGGATATCATTGCATATGTGGCTCAGTGTTTGAACTGTCAGCAGGTTAAGTATGAGCATCGGAGGCCTGGTGGATTGTTTTAGAGGATTGAGCTTCTCGAGTTGAAGTGGGAGTGGATTATTATGGACTTTGTTACTAGACTTCCGCAGACTCGGAAAAAGTTTGACGCAGTTCGGGACATTGTTGATAGGCTGACCAAGTCAGTGCATTTCATTCATGTGGCAGTCTCCTATTCATTCGAGAGGTTAGCTGAGATCTATATTTGGGAGATTGTTCGCATTCATGGTGTTCCCTATCTATCATTTTGGACTGAGGAGTCTACCTCACGTTTCAGGAGAGCAGTTCAGCAAGAGTTGGGCACTCAGATGTAGTTAAGTACAACATTTCATCCTCAGACGGACGGGCAGTCTGTGCGGACTATTCAAATTTTGGAGAATATGCCTCGAGCTTGTGTTATTGATTTTGAAGGCTCGTGGGATCAGTTATTGCCTTTTGTAGAGTTTTCCTAAAACAACAGTTGTCAGTCGACTAGATGGCTCCTTGTGAGGCTTTATATGGTAGGCGGTGTCGATCTCTGGTTGGATGGTTTGAGCCATGGGAGGCTCGGTTGTTAGGTACGGATCTGGTTTAGGATGCCTTGGCCAAGGTCAGGATTATTCAGGACAGGCTTCGTACGGCTCAATCCAGGAAAAAGAGCTATGGAGACCGCAAGGTTCGAGATGTGGCTTTTATGGTTGGTGAGCGGGTATTGCTCCGAGTATCACCTATAAAGGGTGTGATGAGAATTGGGAAGAATGTAAAGCTTAGCCCTAGGTTCATTGGTCCATTTGAGATTCTTGATCGAGTAGGAGATGTGGCTTATAGACTTGCATTGCTGCCAAGCTTGTCAGCTGTGCATCCAGTGTTTCATGTGTCCATGCTTCAGATGTACCACGGCGATCCATCCCACGTGTTAGATTTCAGCACTGTATATTTTTACAAGGACTTGCCCTATAAGGAGGAGTCGGTGGCTATTCTAGACTGGCAGGTTCAATAGTTGAGGCAAAGAGTTATCCTTCTATTCGTGTTCAGTAGAGAGGTCAGCCTTCTGAGGCATCGACCTGGGAGTCCGAGTCCGATATGCGGAGCCGTTATCCTCATCTTTTCACTAACAAAGGTACTTCTTTCTTCTATCTGTTCAAGGACGAATGATTGTTTCAGAGGTGGAGAATGTGACGGCCCAAATGGTCATCACCTGTTTTTAATTGAATTTTGTGCCTTCGAGGCCTTGAAAACCTCATTTAGAGTTGCCTCGATTTGCATGCCTAGTCCAATCACATAGCCGTAAAGCTTAAATATGAAATTCTGTGAAAAATGCTAACTTTTGACGTTAATATGAATAAATTTGACTTTGCTCAACATTTTGGGCAAACGGACCCAGACCCGTGATTTGACGGTCCCGTATGGTCTGTAGGAAATAATGGGACTTGGGCATATACCCGAAATCAAATTCTGAGGTCCCGAGCCCGAGAAATGAATTTTTAATGGAAATTACTTTTTTTGAAATGCTTAAGAGAATTGGAAATAAAATTTAATTAGAATGTGATTATATAGAGTCAGTAGTTTGGTTCCGGCGCCTGGTACAGGTCTTACGTATATTTTAAGTCCTTCCTGTGAAATTGGTTAAAAACGGACATTGTTTGATGTGTTACGGATTTGAAATCCTAAATTTGAAACTTGATCAAGTTTTGGAAAAATTCTTGATTTTTAGGTTTGATTCATTGTTTTTGAGGTTATTTAGGCAATTTGATCGATCGGATAAGTTCGTATGATGTTGTTAAGTCAGTGCATGTGATTGGTTAGGATCCCCGAGGGCTCGGGAGTGTTTCAGAGGTAAATTGGAATGGTTTTTGGCTTAAGAAATGTTGCAGATTTTCTGCTGTTCTGCCTAATGATTTTCTTTTTTCGCATTCGCGTGGGTCCTCTCGCGAATGCATAAGGCAAACTTCCCAGGTGCCCAGTTTCTTTATCGCGAATGCAAGAATTGGGACACGAACGCGAAGCTAAAGGGGGAGACCCTTCCGAACGCGGCCCTCCATTCGCGAACGCGTAAGGTTGAGGGGCAGGGGTCACCAGTTAGTGTATCGTGAACGCGACCACTGGTCCACAAACACGAGTCTCGAGAAGTGGAGGCTTCACAAATGCGAGCCTATGCACGCGAACGAGTAGGCTTAACCTGCTGACTCATCGCGAACCTGAGGGTTCTGTCGCGAAAACATAGAGTTTATCCGCCAATTTATTTTAAGTCCCCAAAAAATAGAATCATTACGGGAGTTCACCAAAATTTCACAAACCCTTTGTTCTCCAAAGCTCCTACGTAGTTTTTAAAGCACTTATTCACCAAAGTGTCTTGGGTAAGCATTGTTTAACTTGTTTTCTTCATTTTCCATCAACACCTACTAGAATTCTAGGCCTAAAACATGTGATTAAAGCTAGAAAATTCGGGATTTGGGTAGAACTAGGTTTTTTTATTAATGGCGATTTAGACTTCATTTTGGGGTCGAAATTGAAAACAAATTATATATCCGGGCTCGTGGTTGAATGGGTGATTTGATTTTGGTCTGAACCTTGCGTTTTGACCAAGAGGGCCCGCGGTTGATTTTTGGGTTTTTGGGAATAATGTTTGTAAATCTATAATTAGGCATGGGATCCGAATTTACGAAGTCATTTATGTATAGATAAAATCAATTTAGAGTCGAATTCAAGAGGCAAAGCGGTAATTGAGGCTTGAGTTGGCCGTGAAAATTCGAGGTAAGTGTTTGGTCTAACCTTAGCTTGAGGGATAAGGAGTAGAGTCCTAATTGCTATGTGATAATTGTTGATTATGATGTATAGGCATGGGTGACGAGTATCTATACGTTAATGTCTAGCATGACCGTGAGTCTTTATATTGTGAATATCATGATTTCGTTGTTCCTTTCATGTCTCGGTGATGATTTATATATGTTGTGAAAAGCTTGTGAAAGAAGTTGTAACCTTTGAACATCAAGGAGCATAGGCTCGAGTTATATTACAAATTGTGAAAGTATTTGAGATTTGAACCCTTTGGAGCATTGGCAAGTGGTAAAGCAAGTTGTGAAGTAAAATAAAGAGAAAGAGAAAAAGTTAGTAAATTGTTCCCTTGACGGGACATTTTTGGTGTTGTTGATTATCTCCCTTGCGGGGATGCTGAAATTATTTATATTATTCCCTTGCCGGGATTTAGCTGTTAAATTGTTTTCCCTTGCCAGGATTTCTATTATTATTTGTTTCCTCCCTTTCCCCTTGATTGTGATTGTTGTTTGGGTGAGGAAGAGTGTTAAAGCACGAAGGATGATGCCGTGCATTGTTTGTTATTGTGAGGAAAGAGTGTTAAAGCATGAAGGGTGATGTTGTGCCGCACAATGTACTATTCCGTGCCAATTCTATTGTTTATATGTGAGAAAATAGAGTAAAAGCACGAAGGGTGATGCCGTGGGCATTTTTATTATATCATTTCTTGGTAAGGAATAGAGTAAAAGCACGAAGGTGATGCTGTGCATATTTTATTATACTATTGCTTGGTGAGGATGAGAGTAATAGCACGAAGGGTGATGCCGTGCACTTATTGATTTCTGATTTTTTGTTGATGTCTGAGTTAAGTTGCTTTCTTCATTATCTGATGACTTTTATCCAGATTTGTTATCTTCCCCACAACATGCTCCCCCTCCCATATTGACTAGTTAATTCCTGTATTTTCCTTTCCGCTATATATATATATATATATATATATATATATATATGCTTAGTTGGTAGTCTGGTCCTAGCCTCGTCACTACTTCGCCGAGGTTAGGCTATGCACTTACTAGCACATGGGGTCGTCTGTGCTGATACTATACTCCATGCTCTTTTGCGCAGATCCAGGTACCAGAAAATGGCAGTAGTAGGAAGGCTTCCTTCAGTCCACCAGGAGACCCAAGGTAGACCTGTAGGCGTCTACAGGCCCTGGCGTCTCCCTCTATCCGTATTTCCTATTTCATTTTTCCTTATTCAGATACAATGTACTATTATTTCTTCAAACCTTGTAGGTAGTAATCTTAGATAGTCTGTGACACTGTGACACTTGGTTTTGGGTGGTTGAGACCTAAGTAATTGTACTATTCGTAGATTTTAGGTGTTTAATTGTTATCTTTCGCTTAATTAACTAAAACTCTGCAGTTTTCATGTTATCGCCTTTTTAATTGTTAAAAGAAGTAATTTGATAATGAGGTATGCCGTTAAGTATTGTCTTGCCTAGCTATCACTATTAGGAGCCATCACGACCCCCGAGGGTGGGAAATTCGGGTCGTGACAAGTTGGTATCAGAGCTCTAGGTTACATGGGTCTCACAGTTCACAGACAAGCTTAGTAGATTTTGAGGGATCGATACAGAGATGTTTGTATTTATCCCCTAGAGGCTACAGAGTTAGAAAAAACTTTGCATTTGTTCTTTCTTGTTGTGAGATTTGGGTTCTCAATGCTAATTGAATTTCTACTTTGTTCTTTTGCAGATGGCGAGAACACACACTTCCTCATCTACCGATCAGCTGTCAGAGCCCCCAGCAGCAGCTCCCACTAGGGGTAGAAGGTGAGGCCGAGACCGTGCTAGAGGCCGAGGTAGGGGTAGATCTTAGCCTCGAGTAGCAGCACCATTGGCGGAGCCTCAGGTTGATATTGAGGAGGAGGTTTCGGCCCCAGCAGTTCCGAATGGGCCCGGGTCAGGTCCTAGAGGGGTTTATTGCTACCCAGTTCTTTAGGACGCTCTGGTCAGATTGGTGGTCCTCATGGACAGTGTCACCCGAGCAGGTTTGCTTCCTATACTTGTTTGTCAAAGAGATGCATCAATTCTATTTGATCTAGGCTCCATTTATTCTTATGTGTCTTCTTATTTTGCTCCGTATTTGGGTGTATCTCGGGATTCTTTGAGTTCCCCTATTTATGTTTCTACTCTTATGGGAGATTCTTTTGTTGTGGACCGCATTTATCAGTCGTGTTTGGTTAATCTACATGGTTTTGAGACCAGAGTCGATTTATTGTTGCTCAGCATGGTAGATTTTGATATTATCTTGGGTATATACTAGTTGTTGCCCAATTATGCTATTATTTATTGTCATGCCAAAACCGTGACGCTGGCTATGACAGGTATACTCCGTGTTGAGTAGAGGGGCGCTTTAGATCACACTCCTAGTAGAGTTATTTCTTTCTTTAAGGCTTAGCGTATAATTGAGAAGGTGTATAACACGTATCTAGCTTATGTGAGAGATGTCATTATTGATACCCTTTCCGTTGATTCAGTCCCAGTAGTATGGGATTTCTTTTATGTGTTTCCAGCTGACCTTCCAGGCATGCCGCTCGATAGAGATATTGATTTTGGCATTGATCTGTTGTTGGGCACTCAGCCCATTTCTATTCCTCTGTATTGTATGGCTCCTCCTGAGTTGAGAGAGTTGAAGGATTAGTTACAGGAATTGCTTGATAAGTGTTTTATCCGGCCCACTGTATCACCTTGGGCTGCTCCTGTCTTGTTTGTGAAGAAAAAGGATGGTTCTATGCGTATGTATATTGATTATCACTAGGTGAACAAAGTTATAGTAAAGAACTATTATCTTTTGCATCGTATTAGTTATATGTTTGACCAGCTTCATGGCGTACAAGGTTTTTCTAAGATTGACTTGTGCTCAAGTTACCATCACTTGAAGATTGGGGCCGGATATCCCGAATAGTGCTTTTAGGACTCGCCATGGTCATTGTGAGTTCCTAGTTATGTCATTTGGGCTGACCAATGCCCCAGCAGCGTTTATGCATTTGATACAATGTATTTCAGTCATATCCTCACTCATTTATCATTGTCTTTATTGATGATATTCTCGTGTATTCCCGGAGCTGGAAGATCACGAGCAACATCTGGGGCTATGCTTCAGAATCTGAGAGTGAAGAAGTTATATGCTAAATTGTCGAAATTTAATTTTTGGTTAGATTTAGTGGCAGAGGCCGTGCAATGTTCGCCCAAACCATCTTCAGGTACAGAGATTCGTAGTTTCCTTAGCTTGGCGGATTACTACCGTCATTTTGCGGAGGGGTTTTTATGGATTGCTGCCCCTATGACTAGATTGATCTAGAAGGGTGCTCCATTCCACTGGACGAAAGAGTGTGAGCCGAGCTTTCATACGCTCAAGACAGCTTTGACTATAGCCCGAGTTTTGATATTGCCTACAGGTATGAGTTCTTATACTGTCTATTGTGATGCCTCGAGGATTGGCCTTGGAGCGGTATTGATGCAGGATGGTAGGGTGATTGCCTACGCATCTAGATAGTTGAAAGTACGTGAGAAGAATTATCATGTCCATGGCCTTAAGTTAGCTGCTAATGTTCACGCCTTGAAGATTTGGTGTCATTATTAATACGGTGTGCCTTATGAGATTTATATTGATCACTGGAGTTTGCAGCATCTATTCAAGCAGAAGGATCTTAATTTGCGCCAAAGGAGGTGGTTAGAGTTTCTGAAGGACTATGATATCACTATTTCATATCACCTGGGCAAGGCCAATGTGGTGGCCGATGCTTTGAGTCACCAGGGAAAGAGTTTGGGGAGTTTGCCTTATTTACCAGCCAATTTGTGATATCAGATCTTTTGGAGCTCGTTTTGGTTCTAGCTTGTGTGTTTTCTAAGTCTTCCTTATTTGATCATATCAGGGAGCGTCACTACGATGACCCTCATTTGTTTGTCCTCAAGGACAAGGTGCAGCACGTTGATGCCAAAGATGTGACTATCGGTGATGACGGTGTATTGAGGATGTATGGTCGGATATGTGTACCCAATGTTGATGGGCTTCGGGAGTTGATTCTATTGTAGGCCCATCGTTCACGTCACTCCATCCATCCAGGTGCCGCGAAGATGTATCAGGATTTAATACTACTAGTGGAGGCGGATGAAGAAATATATAGTTGGGTTTGTAACTCGGTGCCTCAACTGTCAGCATGTGAAGTATGAGCACTAAAGATCGGGTGGGTTGCTACAACAGATAAAGATTCCAGAGTGGAAGTGGCAGCGGATCACCATAGACTTTGTAGTTGTGCTCCCGTGAAATTTGAGAAAGTTCGATGCTATTTGGGTGATTATGAATCGACTGACCAAGTCTGCACACTTTATTCCTATGTGTTCTACTTATTCTTCGGAGCAGTTGGTAGAGATCTACATCCGTGAGATTGTTCGTCTGTATGGTATTCCAGTTTCCTTCGTTTTGGATAGAGGCACTCAGTTCACATCACGGGTCTGGAGGGCCGTTCAACATGAGTTGGGTACTCGGGTAGAGCTGAGTATAACATTTCACCCTCAGACAGACGGACAGTCCGAGCGCACTATTCACATTCTTGAGGATATGCTCCATGCATGTGTGATCGAGTTTAGAGGGTTTTGGGATCAGTTCTTTCCATTGGCAAAGTTAGCATATGACAACAGTCATTAGTCCAGCATTCAGATGGTACCGTATGAGGCTTTATATGGTACGGGGTATAGATATCTAGTGGGTTGGTTTGAGCCGAGTGAGGCCATATTATTGGGTACAGAGTTAGTTTAGAATGCTTTGGAGAAGGTTAAGGTGATTCAGGATTGACTCCGCATAGCCCAGTCTAGATAGAAGAGTTATGTGGACCAGAAGGTTCGTGATGTTTCCTATATGGTTGGAGAATGGGTTTTGCTTCGAGTTTTGCCTATGAAGGGCGTTATGAGATTTGGGATGAAGGAAAAATTGAGTTCAAGGTTTATGAGATATTGAGGCGTGCTGGGGAGGTTGCTTATGAGCTTGCCTTACCTCCCAAATTAGCAGAAGTTCATCCGACATTTCATGTTTCGATGCTCTGGAGGCATCACGACGATCCGTTGCACATATTCGATTTACGTTCAATCTAGTTGGACAAGGATCTATCCTATACTGATGAGCTAGTGGAAATATTAGATAGGCAGGTTAGGAGGCTGAGATTAAAGGATATTACTTTATTAAAGGTTTAGTGGAGGGGTCTCCTATCGAGAAGGCAACTTGAGAGTCCGAGCAGGATATGTGCAGTAGTTACCCTCATCTTTTCTCTACTTTATGTATGTCTTTATGCTCGTTTGAGGAAAAATAAATGTTTAAGTATAGGAGGATGTGACGAATCGGCCGGTCGTCTTACGAATTAATGGCTCGATCCCCTATTAACTACTTTCCCTATGTTTATTTCTGCTATTTTGGTTTTTCCAGGATGTTCAGCTTAGAGTTTTGGAACACTTAGTCCCTAAATGAGAGACTAAGTGTTGGAAATTTGACCATAGTTAGAACAGTGTGAAGACGGCCTCAAAATGGGGTTCTGTTAGCTCTGTTGGGTGATTTCGGCATTAGGGGCTGTTCGGATTGTGTTATGGAGGTCCGTAGCTAATTTAGGCTTGAAATGCCAAAAGGTCAAATTTTGGAAGTTTCCGGTTTGATAGTGAGATTTTGATCCGAGGGTTGGAATGGAATTTTGGAAATTGGAGTAGCTCCGTAGTTTTGAATATGATGTGTGTGCAAAATTTCAGGTCATTCAGACGAGGGTTGAATGACTTTGTGATCGAAAGCGTGTTTTTTGAGTTTTTTTCGAATTCTTAGGCTTGAATCTGATGAAATATTGATGTTTTGGTGTTGTTTTGAGCGTTCTGAAGGTGGGAATAAGTTTTAATTATGTTTTGGGATTCGTTGGCATGTTTGGTTTAGGTCCTTGGGGACTCGGGTGAGTTTCTGATGGTTAACGGATCAAAATTTGGACTTGTGCAGCTCCCGAAAACTTCTGCTACACTGTCTAGTTTCCTTTTTCGCGTTCGCGAGAGGGGCCTCACGTTCGCGTAGAGAAAATTTTGGACTTTCACATGTGCAACGCGTTTGCGAACGAGGGAACGTGTTCATGAAGGGTCGGGGTGCAAAGCTTTGCGTTTGCGGAAGGGATACTACGTTCGTGAAGGCCAAGCATGGTAAGGCATCGCGTTTGTGAGTAGTCCTTCACGTTCGCGATGAGAAAATCTGGATAACATAAATTTTGTACTTCGCAAACACGAGACACTGACCGCATTAGCGAAGAAGAAAAGGCCTGGACGTAATGTTAAGTTCTGAAAAAGGGACTTTATCCCATTTTCCATTTTTGACAATTTGGATCTCGGGGAGAGGTGATTTTTAGGAGATTTTCAGAGAGAACAATGGGTTAAGTGTTCTTAACTTAATTTTTGTTAGATTACTCGAATCTATTACAAGTTTTGGCATTTAATATTTGAATTTAGTTGGAAAAGTTTACACAACCATTTCAGATAGATTTGAGGGTCGAAATGTTATGGGATTTGGATAATTTTGATATAAATGAACTCGTGAGAGTGTGAGGATTCTAGAAATGTAATATTTACCCAATTTCGAGACGTGGGCTCAGGGGGCCTTTTTTTTAAATTTACCTAATTTCACGTATTAGCTTAGAATTTAATTTTGGAATCAGTTACTTGAAGTGTTATTTACGTTATGTAATTTAATTAGATAGATTTGGGCCATTTGGAGTCACATACTCGTGGCAAGAATAGGGTTTCGGGTTGATTATTGAGCCATTTCGAGGTAAGTGCCTGGGGGATTTTTCCCTTAGTATTTGGTGTTGTGATATTTGAGATGGCTCATACATGAGGTAACGAACGCGTACTTGTGCTAATTGCTGAAAATCCATTTTCATTAAGAGATTAAAACTGTGTTTTCATTCCCTGTCATTATTACTTGGAAGTAAGCTTGTTGTTAGCTTAGGAAAACATGTCTAAATAACATAATAGCCTATTTGCTTTGATTGCCTTATTTTAATTATGTGTAGCATGATAGGTTAGAAATACCTGTTTTTGCCTTGATACGAACTTGGCAAATTATGACTATTCTTCGTGTTGCTGCTGTATATTTTCATTGGGACTACGGATGTGGGATTCCTGTAGATCCCCCTTGTTTGTTTATTTGGGACTATGGATGTGGTATTTTGGTTGATCCCCCTGCACAGTTATATGGAACTACGGGAATGCACCCGGTAAATTCCCCCAATGCTGGGTATTTATATTTGGGACTACGGATCAAGATTTTGGTAAATCCACGTGCACAATGAGTTGGACTACGGGACGACACCCGGGAGATCCACTAGACATTTACATTTGGGAGCTACAGGATGGGATCTTGGTAGATCCTCGGTTGTTATCTCTGCATTGGAACTGTATTTCCTTTCCGTGATTATTTGGTCTCCATTGTAGTAGTAGTAGTTGTTGTTGTTGGTCTTTCTACCCTGTGTTACTTCTTATAGTTTCACTTAAACATATAATTTTATCTCGTATTTCATCTCAGTAGGGCCCTAACCTTCCTCATAACTACTCAACCGAGGTTAGGCTTGGCACTTACTGACTACCATTGCAATGTACTCACGCCCTTTCTATGCATTTTTTTCATGTTCAGATCCAGGCACTTCGACTCAGCCCTACTACACTTGAGACGAGGCACTTTGTAGAGACTTCGAGGAATATCTGCCGCGTCCGTCGGGGAGTCCCTTTCTACTCTCTGTACTAGTTTAGCCCTTCTATATTTTTCCTTGTTGCTGGACATTTCTGGAGTTAGAGCTTTATTTATCTCTTAGCTTGTGATTCGTGGGTTTCCGGGTTTTGGGAAGTGTTGTTAGTTTGAGAAGTTGTATTGTATATGCCGGATCGCATTTCAAATATTGTTTCATTCTGTTAGTTTGGTTTTTAATTATTTCTTTCGCAAGATTTGGTTATTTTCGCATTGTTAGGCTTACCTAGTCATAGAGACTAGGTGCCATCACGATAGTTCACGGAGGGCGAACTGGGGTCATGACGATCCCCCACCTCACACTTAAAAAGAAGACATGTCCTCATGGCATTCAAATTCAAGAACTATGAGGTAAAGGAACCTCCCTGATGGATCAATCTTTATCGGAGACCGTCCCTCGGTCCAGATGACATGCACGACCCAGAGCTTGCAGCCAGCCCATTATTTTCTGCTCATATTAACCTGGTGGGTAGTCACCACATCAACCCGTCTACCTAAGTCAGCGACCAATTTACGTAACCCTACCACCTTATGATCTACGGCTGCTAAGCGAGTAACCCGACCAACCCTAAATGGTCCTGCAGTTTCTGCAACCTACTCATGGGTGGGCGTCTCAGCTTCTGCTTCCTCCTGTTCATCCTCTCCCTCCTCAGAGGCATCTGAGCCATCACTGTCATCGCCACCATGTGCCACACGCTCCTTCCCAGTAGTCCTCTTATCAGCTCGGAACTTTGTGTCTCTCGGTACTATTCTATCCACCATTAAATTTTCAGGCATCTAAGCTTCCCGGCAAAGCCTAGTGACTAGGGAATGGAAGAAGAAACCATACCTTTTCTCCGGAAAATGTGTAAACATCTCCTCGTGAATAAGCTTAGCTACATCAAATTTATAACCATTTATAAAGAACCAGATTAATACAACTCGAGAGGCAATCACTTTCGTGGTGTTGGAGGACGGAAGCAAGCGGTCGTTAATGACATATAACCAGCACTTCCCTTCAGAGGTGAGTGCCGCTGAATGGAACTTCTCCCCATATTTCATCCACAATTTCCTTGTGGGGTACACATATGGTTTCAAAGAACATCTCCCACCGGGTTTGTCTTCTACCATACAGTTCATAATAGTCATCCAACTTCGCCACAAGTGCAGGCAGCCTATATATCCTCCGAATAGCCTCAAAAGAGGCATCCACAACCTTCCTGCACACTGTTACTACACCATCCACATGTTCTTTAACGTTGGCATAGAACTCATGCACAACGATCACATTCCAATCATCTGGTTCTTCAAAGAAAATCTGTACCCCACACTTGACCAGCTCATTATACAAGTTGGGACAGCCAAGTTGGAGCGACCCTATATCTATGCCGTTTTCTAATATTGGTTTCTTAGAAGCCTTATTAGCAAAACGATCCTGAGTCGCGGCGGAGACAAGACTATTGCTATCAAAAGGACGAGTAGGAGCCCTAGAAGATCCAACTTGGCTGCTAGATGAAGCACCTGTTGTTTGGCGTTTCCGGGAAGGTGCCATTTGTACCTGAAGAAGAACAGCATTAGCACATCACAAAAGATATGACTCAATTGCGGTTACTAAGACTTCACCCACACAATTGGTAACAATCAGCATTGACACTTACTGTGCCATTTTAACAAACACGTTGTGGTCATCATTCACCGAAGCTCAAAATTAATCATGTTGTAACCCAATAACCACCATAATTTCCCCAAATTCACCCAACTAAAGTAAGAGATACAACTCCACAAATACCACCACCCACAAGCACTGCATATACACTACAAATTACTTCTAAGAAAAGAGAAGAAAAAATACTACATAATTAAGAATTCAAAAGAAAATCCACAAAAATTGGAAAAAGAAAACCTTACCTGAAGTGGGAGGAGATTGTGAGAAGCGAAGACGATTAGTGGAGTTGTGATTGGCTTAAACCTTGGGAGAATTACGGATGGGATTATTTAGGAATGGAGAAAGGGGCGTGTTTGAGCGGAGAGGGAGGGGAAGAGTTTTTTTTTCTTTGTTGTTTAGTTATGGGAGTGATTCTTAGTCGGTGGAGAGGGGGTAGAGTTGAGGTAAGATAGGAAAAGACGGGAATAGTTAGGGTTGGGGTAAAAAATATCAAGACAATTAAAACACCAAATTAGAAAATAAAAAATTAATGGTAACTTCTACAAAGTAACAGGCGGAACGACACTAGCACGGTCGCGCTAGCAAAATAGAAGACTTGTCCATATGTGCGACCACTAGCGCGACCTCGCTCCTGGGCGGAAAAATGAGGTAGAATTCTTGGCCATATGCACGGGCGCGTTCCTGGGCCTCGAGATTTTTAAAATTTTTTACCTCTTCCTTCAACGTCTGATAGACTTATAACTTGCCCAAGCTCACTTGAACTGGTTAGTACTTGCAAAAATCAAAATGAACAATTCTAACTACTCTAACGTCACTAGTCATTGGGTTGCCTCCCAATCAGTGCCTTAGTTTATGTCGTGGCATGATAGTTACAACAAGTCAATGGGTTGCCTCCCATGCAACACCTGATTTAACATTGTGGCATGATGCAGATGAACGCATTTAAGGCTCGCTCGACCTCTGAAGTGCAATCAGAGGGATCATTGGCACTTCCTTGATTTCATCCATGCCCACCTATGGTTTCAATCTTTTCCCATTGACTAGAAATGAGTGGTAATCTTTCTCTGAGGCAGTTTCAATGGCACGTGATGGAGCACTTCGACCGCCTAAAATTTTCCAGGAAATCGTGACTTGAGTTTTCCCGAAAATAGCCTTAATCTTTAGTTATAAAGCAACACCATGTCTCCTGGACTAAAATTTCGCTCAACAATGTTTGTGTCATGCAACGTCTTCATTCGATCCTTGTATAAACTTGTGTTTTTGAAAGCAAGAAATAAAAACTTGACTCATGCAATTTATTGACTCTATTTTTTCCCGCATCTTGAATGTTTAGATTTAGCTGTTTCATTGCCCACCAAGCTCTGTGTTCTAGTTTCACTGGCAAGTGAAAAGCCTTCCCCAACACCAACTTGTATGTTGACATACCAATTGGTGTTCTAAAAGCAGTTCTTAGGCCCAGAGTGCATCATTTAGCTTTTTCGCCTAATCAGTTCTTGTGACGTTCACAGTCTTGGTTAGCACACTTTTTATTTCTCTATTTGACACTTCGACCTGTCCATTGGTCTGAGGATAATATGGGGCTGCCACCTTGTGGCGCACATCGTACTTTGCTAGCAATTTCTCGACGGCTCTACTGCAGAAGTGAGTGCCTCCATCACTTATAATAGCTCTTGGGGTCCCTAAATGGGTGAATATATTCTTCCTCAAAAAACCCCACCACCACCCTTGGATCATTGGCGGGGAGTGCTGCAGCTTCAACCCATGTGGACACGTAATCTATAGCAACAAGTATGTACTTATTACCAAAAGTGTTGACGAAGTGGCCCATGAAGTCCATCCCCCATACATCGAACACTTCAATCTCTTGAATTAGGTTCATGGGAATCTCATGGAGACATGAGATGTTCCCGGTTCACTGGATTCATCATAGCCCTAAACCCATTGATATGCATCCTTAAACACTATTGGCTAGTAGAACCCGACTTCTAGAACTTTTGTTGCTGTCCTGACTCATCAAAAATGCCTGCCATATACAGATGCGTGACATGCATGAAAAATAGAAGATTGTTCTATCTCGGGGACACACCTCCAGATCATATGTTCAAAATAAATTCTAAACAAATAAGGTTCATCCTAGTAATACATGCGACCGTCACAGTTAAACCTTTGCTTTTGCACAGAGGAAAAGTCAAAGGGAACTATACCGCTTGCCATATAATTTGCAATATCTACATACCATTGAACTTCCTCAAGGCTTGTGGCGAGTAGCTGCTCCCCTTGAAAGATTTCCTTAATATCCTCTGTCTCAACTGAGTTTTCAGCTCCTTCAAGTCGCGATAGATAATCAACAACCTGGTTTTCCGTGCCTTTATGGTCACGAATATCTAGGTTGAACTCTTGCAGTAGCAGCACCCAACGAATCAGGCACGGTTGGACCCCCTCTTTTCAATTAAGTACCTGAGAGCAATATGATCAGTACATACAATTACCTTATAGCAAATCAGTTATGATCAGAACTTGTTGAATGCGGATACCATAACCAAAATCTCCTTTTATGTCACAGTGTAGTTAAGTTGGCTCCACTCAACATTTTATTGGCGTAGTAAATTGGGTGCATTATCTTTTTTTTTCGTTGTCCTAGCACTTCCCCCACTACGTAGTAACTCGCGTCACATATGAGTTTGAATGGTTGCTCCCAGTCGGGGGCAACAATGATGGGTTTTGTGACTAGCCTCTTTTTCAACTCCTCGAATGCTACCCTGAAATCATCCGAAAACATGAAAGGGTGATCTTTTTCTTTTGTTGTTTAGTTGTGGGGGTGATTCTTAGTCGGGGGAGAGGGGGTAGATTTGAGGTAAGATAGGAAAAGACGGGAATAGTTAGGGTTGGGGTAAAAAATATCAAATCAATTAAAATACCAAATTAGAAAATAAAAAAGATGATGGTACCTTCTAAAAAGTAACAGGCGAAACGGCACTAGCATGGTCATAGTGCGGTCGCACTAGTAAAACAGAAGACGTGTCCATATTCGCGGCCACTAGTGCGGCCTTAGCGCGACCGCGCTCCTAGGCGGAAAGTTGAGGTAGGATACTTGGCCATGTGCGCGGGCGTGCTCCAGGGCCTTGAGATTTTTAAAATTTTTTACTTGTTCCTTCAGCGTCTGATAGACTTATCACTTGCCCAAGCTTACTTGCACTGGTTAGTACTTACTAAAATCAAAAAGAACAATTCTAACTACTCTAACGTCACTAGTCATTGGGTTGCCTCCCAATCAGTGCCTTAGTTAATGTCGTGGCACGATAGTTACAACAAGTCAATGGGTTGCCTCCCATGCAACACCTGATTTAACGTTGTGGCATGATGCAGATGAAAGCTTTTAAGGCTCGCTCGACCTCTGAATTTCAATCAGATGGATCACTGGCATTTCCTTGGTTTCATCCATGCCCACATATGGTTTCAATCTTTGCACATTGACTCTACATGGGTGGTAGTCTTTCTCTGAGGCAATTTCTATGGCACGTGACGGGAGCACTTCGACTACCCGAAATGGTCCAGACCATCGTGAATTAATTTTAGCCGAAAATAGCCTTAATCTTGAGTTAAAAAGAAACAACATGTCTCCGGGACTGAAAATTTGCTCAACAATGTTCGTGTCATGAAACCTCTTCATTCGCTCATTGTATAACCTCGTGCTTTTGAAAGCAAGAAATCGAAACTTGACTCATGCCATTTATTGACTCTATTTGTTCCTGCAGCTTCAATGTCTAGATTTAGCTATTTCATTGCCCACCAAGCTCTATGTTCTAGTTCCACTGGTTGGTGACAAGCCTTCTCAAACACCAACTTGTACGTTGACATACCAATTGGTGTTCTGAAAGAAATTATTAGGCCCAGAGTGCATCATATAGCTTTTTCGCACAATCAGTTCATGTGACGTTCACACTCTTGGTCAACACACTTTTTATTTCTCTATTTGACATTTCGACCTGTCCATTGATTAGAGGATGATATGGGGTTCCCACCTTGTGGCGCAGATCGTACTTTGCTAGCAATTTCTCGAAGGCTCTATTGCAGAAGTGAGTGCCTGCATCACTTATAATAGCTCTTGGGGTCCCAAAACGGGTGAATATATTCTTCCTCAAAAAATCCCAACAACACCCTTGGATCATTGGTGGAGAGTGCTGCAGCTTCAACCCATTTGGTCACGTAATCTATAGTAACAAGTATGTACTTATTACCAAAAGTTCTAACGAAGGGGCCCATGAAGTCTATCCCACATACTTCGAACACTTCAATCTCTTGAATTAGGTTCACGGGAATCTCATGGAGATAGGAGATGTTCCGGTTCACTGACATTCATCATATCCCTAAACCCATTGATATGCATCCTTAAACACTATGGCTAGTAGAACCCGACTTCCAAAACTTTTGCGGTTGTCCTAACTCCTCCAAAATGCCAGCCATATACCGATGCATGACATGCATGCAAAATAAAAGATTGTTCTATCTTGGGGACACACCTCCAGATCATATTGTCAAAATAAATTCTAGACAAATAAGGCTCATCCCAGTAATACATGCGACAGTCACAATAAAACCTTTTCTTTTACAGAAAGGAAAGATCATAGGGAACTATACCGCTTGCCATATAATTTGCAATGTCTGCATACCATGGCACTTCCTCAAGGCTTGTGGAAAGTAGCTGCTCCCCTTGAAAGGTTTCCATAATATCCTCTGTCTCAATTGAGTTTCAGCCCCTTCAAGTCTTGAAAGATGATCAACAACTTGGTTTTCCGTTCCTTTATGGTCACGAATCTCTTGGTTGAACTCTTGCAGTAGCAGCACCCAACGAATCAAACACGGTTTGTCCCCTTCTTTTCAATAAAGTACCTGGGAGCAATATGATCAGTATATACAATTACCTTAGAGCCAATCAGTTATGATCAGAACTTATCGAATGCAAATACCACAACCAGCATCTCTTTTTTAGTCACAGTGTAGTTCAGCTAGGCTCCACTCAACATTCTACTGGCATAGTAAATTGGGTGCATTATCTTCTTTTTTTTTGTCCTATCACTGCCACCACAACATAGTAATTGGCGTCACATATGAGTTCGAATGGTTGCTCCCAGTCTGGGGCAACAATGATGGGTGTTGTGACTAGCCACTTTTTCAACTCCTCGAATGCTACCCTGCAATCATCAGAAAACATGAAAGGGTGATCGTTTTCTTTTGTTGTTTAGTTGTGGGGGTGATTCTTAGTCGGGGGTGAGCGGTTAGAGTTGAGGTAAGATAGGAAAAGACGAAAATAGTTAGGGTTAGGGTAACAAATATCAAGACAATTAAAATAACAAATTAGAAAATAATAAAAATATAATGGTAACTTCTAATAAGTAACAGGCGGAATGGCACTAGCGCGGTCATAGTGCGGTCGCGCTAGCAAATAGAAGACTTGTCCATATGTGCAGCCACTAGCGCGGTCTTAGCGCGACCGCGCTCCTGGGCAGAAAGTTGAGGTAGAATACTTGGCCATATGCGCAGGTGCTCCTAGGCCTTGAGATTTTTAAGAATATTTACCTCTTCCTTCAGCATCTGATAGACTTATTACTTGCCCAAGCTCACTTTCACTGGTTAGTACATACAAAAATCAAATAGAACAATTCTAACTGCTCTTACATCACTAGTCATAGGGTTGCCTCCCAATTAGTGCCTTAGTTAATGTCGTGGAACGATAGTTACAACAAGTCAATGGGTTGCCTCCCATGCAACACCTGATTTAACGTTATGGCATGATGCATATGAACGCATTTAAGCCTCGCTCGACCTCAGAAGTTCAATCAGATGGACCTCTAGCACTTACTTGGTTTCATCCATGCCCATATATGGTTTTAATCTTTGCCCATTGACTCTAAATGAGTGGTAATCCTTCTCTGAGGCAATTTCTATGGCACGTGACGGGAGCACTTCGACCACCAAAAATGGTCCAGACCATCGTGACTTGAGTTTACACAAAAATAGCCTTAATCTTGAGTTATGAAGCAACACCATGTCTGCGGGATTGAAATTTTGCTCAACAATGTTCGTGTCATGAAACCTCTTCATTCGCTCCTTGTAGAACATCGTGCTTTCGAAAGCAAGAAATTGAAACTTGACTCAAGCCATTTATTGACTCTATTTGTTCCCGCAACTGCAATGTCTAGATTTAGTTGTTTCACTACCCACCAAACTCTATGTTCTAGTTCCACTGGCAAGTGACAAGCCTTCCTGAACACCAACTTGTACCTTGACATACCAATTGGTGTTCTAAAAGCAGTTTCTAGGCCCAGAGTGCATCATTTACGTTTTTCGCCCAATAGTTTTTGTGACGTTCACATACTTGGTCAGCACACTTTTTATTTCTCTATTTGACACTTCGACCTATCCATTGGTCTGAGGATGATATGGGTTGCCACCTTGTGGCACACATCGTACAATGGTGGAAATTTCTTGAAGGCTCTATTGCAGAAGTGAGTGCCTTCATCACTTATAATAGCTCTCGAGGTCCCAAAACAGGTGAATATATTCTTCCTCAAAAACCCCCACCACCGCATTGGATCATTGGTGGGGAGTGCTTCAGCTTCAACCTATTTGGACACGTAATCTAGAGCAACAAGTATATACTTAATACCAAAAGTGATGATGAAGGGCCCCATCAAGTCTATCCCACATACATCGAACACTCCAATCTCTTGAATTAGGTTCATGGGCATCTCATGGAGACAGGAGATGTTCCAGGTTCGTTGACATTCATCATAGCCCTAAACCCATTGATATGCATCCTTAAACACTGTTGGCTAGTAGAACCCGACTTCTAGAACTTTTGCTAATGTCCTGACTCCTCCAAAATGCCCGACATATGCTGATACGTGACATGCATGCAAAATAGAATATTGTTCTATCTCGGGGACACACCTCCAGATCATATTGTCAAAAAAAATTCTAAACAAATAAAGTTCATCCTAGTAATACATGAGACAATCACAGTAAAACGTTTTCTTTTGCACAGAGAAAAGGTCATAGGGAACTATACCGTTTTCCATATTGCTACATTCCATGTTTTCGTACGTGAGAGTACATCATAAACCTATTGATGTAAGCTCAGAAATGAGATCCTTATTAAAAGTAAATAATTTAAGTTTCATATCGTTATCTTTAAGGGTACAAATCTTTAAGATCATGAATAACAAGTACCAAAAGGGTTGGAAAGCTTAGACGCTAAATAAACAGAAGAAAATAAGTTTTGTTGAAAGTTAACAAATTTGGAATGTTATAACATGTACTTTGGGGTGAGACTAGGGTTCTTAACATGATAAGGAGGTTATTGTATGAGTTATTTTAGTCATATGATATTCATTTTCTACATTTTGAACGCAAGCAAGTTGTGGAACAAGAGTTGGCAAAGGTCATCACAAGTTACATTCATAAACTTGCTGAAATTTAGGTCATATGTATATGCACTTTTCTCCCAATATACTTGGAATAAAGAGATGATGTATATACCAAATTGACGATAGACAAGTCTAAATTCCAAACCATTAAACCGTTCATCCATACGACATCGTAGTAGAGAGATATTCGAGTTTTCGCGAGACCGCGTGAGCAGCTCCCAACGGGACCCACTTAGGCGGTTGTTGAGCTACTTCAATTTATAAACGATTTGGATGACTATTTTTACTCATTTTTCAACTCAACCTTGTCTCCAAACTTCTCCTAACCCTTCTAAACAGATTCCACAAGGGTTTGAAGTGATTCCAAAGTGATTACACCATATTTCTACATCAAACCTAGTCCTAGTGAACAACAACACCTCTTTGAGGCTGTATTGTCATTGAGGAGAGTTGTGGGCTGTATTTGGATGCAATTCCATGTTTTTGCTACTTTCTAAGGTGAGTCTTACAGCCTACTAATTGTTCTTAAGCTTTCTTGTATGTTGGTTAAGTTTTTAGGATGATAAACTACAAGATAATACTTGGATTAGCTTAAGTCACTTCTATGGCGTTGTATTACCATTGAGGGTTATTGTAAGCTGAATATAACTTGGATTTCGACTTGAAGTTATTGTATGAGTAGGTATATTGTGTTCTTGCATGTGCCTAAAGTTATATTGATGTTGATTAAGTTAAATAGATGGAGTTGACACGAACTAGTAAATAAAGTTACTAATCGAAGATAGTTAGAGTTCTGGATTGTTTACTTTGTTATAAATATATGGTATAAGGATGGAACCACTGATGAATGACTTCATTATCCTGTTAATGACACTTTTAAGTTAATGTAAGAAGTCTGTAAGGGGTATATGGGTTATACGGATTCTAATTGGAGCTTGCCACTCGTCGTGAAGTAGTTGTGACTTATTGTTGTTACGTTGTGTCTTGTTATTGACATTTATACGTTGATGGATTTCTCTAGTTGTAATTGTTGGTATATGGTTGGTGGAGGCCCTTGTTACAAAGGAGATGCTGCCCAAATTTAAGTAAAACGAGCTACTAGCTTAAGTTATAGACTTGGCCTTTGATCAATACTGATTTTGGATCTCCTTATGCTATTATCGATCGAGTTGACTTGTTTGAAGAGACACTTGGAAGGAAATAAGGACTCAACATTCTTAAGGCATGTTAAGGTAAGCTCCATCCTTCCTTTTAGCACAAATTCTGGGAAATTCCTAAGACATTAAATGTGAAATTTTACTATTTTATTGCTAGAAAGACCTTCTGTGAAAGGCATTGGGATCATAGCTGAAGTATTTTCATGACGCTATTAGGTTGATGTTCCACTCATTCAGTTAAATAGGGTATTCGACATCTATATATGTCATTTTGTCGGCTTTATTAACTATATGTCTATGTATATGAATTCTTGTTCATCTTTGGGTTGTGTAACTAAAGATAAATAAAGGCATTTAGTATTTTCGATCACTCTTTCTTCCTTGTTAAAGTGTATTTTAAATCTCTGAAGTGCCACGTTGATTTCCAGTAATCTCAAATATAAATTTTATTTAAACTACTAAAACACTTGATTTTTTTTTTTTGAAATACTTTCTTTTATTAAATATCAAGAAATCAGGTATAAGGACTAAGTGAAGCACCTTAAGCTTTTTATGAACATCTTTGGAGTTAGGTTATCTTTCTAAAAGTCCACTTAAGTTTTCAAGCTTATTCAAAAGAAAATAAAGATATGAGGTTCCACGAGACAATTATATGCAATACGGAGGTGATTCTGAAATCATGTGAATTAGAGTACCTATTAGCCAAGATTGGCTAAGTTCTTATTATGTGTATTCAAAATTCATATCATATATGGAATATTATGCATGGACTTTGAGCTATAATCGAAGGTAAGAGGCCTATTCGCCCGAAAAGCTATATATTGTACAGATGGCCACATAATGGCAATATGATACCGGTTAGCTACCAGAAGAGACCGTCACTGCTAGCATTTGGTTGGGTATGTCATGCATTTGCATCAATATATATATATATATATATATATATATATATATATATGTATTCACGACATACGGTTACACGAGCATACCATGCATATTTGATTACTATGAGGTCGGATTTCATCCATGGAGGCTATTAGAGTTTCAGTGTCAGGTGGTATATCTATTAATTTTTTTTACATCAGCTATGTATGATTCTATTTTCTGCCTTACATACCAGTACATTTTTATTCGCACTGATGTCATGTTGCCTGGGGACACTGAATTTTTGCTTCGTGTGTGCAGGTCCAGGTAGGGACTCTGATCGACCCCTCTATTAGGGTTTCGAGGTTCAGTTGTAAGTTGGTAAGCTCCACCTCTTCCTGGAGCTTTCATAGGATGGTTACTATTGTTGTACAGTTTCGACATAGTCGGGGCCTTGTCTCGACAATGCTTATGACACTCTAAGAGGTTATTGTGGACATAGTATTCTCGGTTTCTTTTTGCAGCTTCCACTCTTCAGCCAATAGGCTTACCATGTACATATATGTATGTAGGCATGTATGTCTCCAATCACGGCCTCGTCGGCCAGCTAATACTTTATTATTTTGACTCGTCTACCTTTGGTTATATGGCTTATTGTTATTCAGGTCATGACCTTAATGGTCCAGGCTTAGTATTTCAGATGTTATGCTACCCGATTCGTTAGGCCCCAGTTTATTTAGCTAGTATGTGTAGTGACTAACTCAGTCAAATACAGTATGGAGGGCCAATCGTGCCTCCCATAGTTTGGGGTGTGACAAACTTGGTATCAGAGCAGGTCTTATCCGAGGGAGTCCACAAGCCATGTCTAGTAGAGTCTTGTTTATGGGTGTGTAGTGCACCACACTTATAAGCAGGAGGCTACATGGCATTTAGGACTGTCACTCTTTCTTATTACTCTAGATCGTGTGATAGAGCTCAGTTATAAGAATTCAATTTCCTAAACTCTATCTTATTCATGATACAATGATACATATATCCAGAAAGACAGTTTGTAAGAGATTGAATGTGGACGTGGAAGAGTTTATCATGGGAACTCGATTTTGCATCATGCTTATAATTCGTAAATGTTAGGTCTTCAACAAATCATGCGTATACTGAGATATGTGAGCCTCTTGATAAGGAACCCCAAGACATGAATATATATCCACCCACATGGTAAAGAGCAACAAGAGAATTAGGAGGTGGATATAAGTTTCAATAAGTGAAAGAAATAACATGAAGAAAAAAAAAAGTATGAGGTACCTACACAATGAAGATTATCAGTATTTGCAATTCAGGTAGAGAAATATAAGCATTCTGAGTTACTTTCAATAGGAAAAACGTTTTATACAATTGACCACATCCACATCAATTATTTCCTATGGGAACTGAAAAATATAGTTTAAGAGAATGAAGTAATATCAGGATCAAGCTAGGGTTAGAGTAACAAAAATTTGTGGATGGATTGCTATCGTTAGCTAACATTTTTGAAGGGTACTGCAAAGGTGGTAATAGATCTCCTAGTAAGGTACCCAGATGGTGATCTCTAGAATAGTGCAATCAGATATGAATACTAGAAGATTCAACAATTTCATAAGATAGGCGGTGGAATCCTAAAAGGAATAAAATATTTACCATAGTATGACTCCCGCCCCTAGAGAGAGAGAGAGAGAGAAAGAGAATTTTAGGCATCCCGAGGAGCCAGTGAGATGAAACAAGAGGAGCTAAAAGTGAAAGAACGTTTTGTTGATGTTTTCAGAATAAAGTGATAGATAGAAGTATCAGTCGGAGAATAAGAAGAGAGTAACTATAATTTTAAATGTAAGGTGTGATAAATGGTATGACAGGATGACAAAGTCTACAGTCAACTGAAGGGAAAGACAAAAGGTGACACGCCATGACGAAATAAAAGTGTATATGCCATAAAATAATATCCCTATTTTGAGGAATGAGTTGGTGACTCCGACATGATTACTAGAAGGAAAAGGTAGACCCCAGAGTAATAGAAAGAGGTATGGGCTGGTGAACAAGATAAACTGAGCATGAATTGGGAATCGAATGATTTTATAATAGTCTCCATCATTAGAATTTTAGAGATTGCATTACGACGATAATAGAATGGATAACAGAAGAATAACATTTAAAAGGTCATTCGGTCAGATGTTTCCCTAAGGCAAGCACTGTGAGCAGAGTTAATCATAAGAGACTAAGTGTGCTAGTTACACTAGGTGTCGCCTTCATGCGTAAGAAATTTAGTTATTCCTGGTACATAAGATTACAATAAGGCAATCAAAGTTCATTGATGATGTGAGAAGACACCAAAGATGAATAGATAAAACATCTATAGATAGATCGTCGTAGTACTAAATCTTGGTACTCCCCCTAAAAGGGGGAATATGGTGTGCTATGGCATTAAGTCAGAGATAATCGGTTCAAGTAATTATAGAATGGTAAAGGAGGAATATGGTAAAAAGGAGACAAGGATGATGTTGCATTTATTCGATTCCTACAGATATGTTGCGATTCCAGAACATTATACAAGCACGACACTGGGGAAAGGCAGTAAAAGTTTCTAGCGAGGATGTTATTGATAAATAAGTGTGAATGGACACTTAATACATCAGGAGATAGTGGCTAGAGGTAAGTTAAGATAAAGGATATATCCCAAGAGAAATTATGAAATATATATATATATATATATATATATATATATATATATATATATATATATATATATATATATATATATAAGTAGGTCAACGAGTAATTAATAGTTGATTCATTATGAGACCGATTATGGCTAGACAAGAGGTCGCAAATAAATGAATAGGCCATGCAAGATGAATGCAGTGAACCGCAACATAGTGAATTCAATCTCGCAGATACAAGTCGCAATCTTTTTTAAAATTTTTTTTAATAGGATTTGAGGTAGTTAAAGGTATCATTTAAGTATTATGAAAATAAGATAGAATTCCACTAAGGATACAATCAAAAATTGAGCCTAGAAGTAACCCGACGAGTACAAGGGCACAAAGTTATGTAACTAAGGGCTATTATAGGTAAGTAAGAACAACGGAAATTTCCTTCCGGTGCATGATATAACAAGCTTGCAACTTTACAATGCCAAGAAGGTCTCCCAAAATACTCCAACAATAGAGTAGCTGAGGAAATAAGGGAGAAGGTTTCCACCTAAGCATAGCGATCTTATGAGGTACAGGAAGTTACACTATTCGTGGGCAATAAGACAAGCCAAGTATTTATGCAACAAGTGTTAGAACGGCCAGGAAAAGTAATTGCTTACATTTAAGGACAACTGAGAAGGAACAAAAGGAAATTTATGGCGCTAGCAAGTTAAAATAAGGTTGCGAGTGGTATAAATAGATAGGTGTAGGTATAAGGTAAAGTATCGCAAAGAAACAAGGTATTAGGTACATAGAGGTAAGGATAAGAAAAGACAAGTGAGAAGATGATAAGAATAGGTGAATCAACAAGATTAGACCCATCACAACAAGAGAGCTAATAGCTTCCGTAAATTATTGAAAGCTCGCTATAGATGGGATGAACTTAAAGGAGTCTAAGACTAGGCGCATTTAGAAGAGATGTAATGATGCACTTGTACTAGAATGAGGGTGTAATTGTGATTAATGATAAGAGAATAATTTTAGGCCTTTGATTGAGTAATGATTTAAAGAGAGTGGATTTCATGAGTTGCACAGGATTTGAATACCCCCATAAGACGAATCATGTTGGGATACTATGAAATATGGTCATTGTAGTGTAGTATTGTCCCTATGTGGATTAATCAAATCACTTAATATGTTCCCCGATGAGACATGAGCCTCAATGACAATGTATTACGTAAAAGGTCTCAAGTTATGAGTGGTAGATTAAGATCAACATTAGGACTGGATCAACGATGATGGATACAAGTTAAAAGAAAAGTATGAGATGAGGTTAGGTTGTCATTATTAAGATGAACAATAATGAGGAAACATTAAAGGACTTAAATTTGTACATGTAGGATAAGCAGCAAGGGGATAACCTGGAGTTGGGTAACAGACCTCGATATTAATAAAACAAAAGTAAGAGTTATGGTATAGTTTGACCTTCCTAGATGTAGCAAAGTCCTAAGGATGGATATTAAGTCTATAAAACAAGATATATCAATAGTGGTTATTTCAACAAAAGTACCAAGTAAAGAACATCAAGACAAATATAGATTCCTAGAGGGACAACTTGTCATAATTCTGTATATGTTCATAAAATGAGGCTTATAGACTGGCTAAAGGATGGAGGAAAAAGGGAAGGATAGTTTCTAGGCACTCATACAAGGACAAAATTGTACATACAACATGACATAAAGTAACAAATGTTACGATATTAGAAGAATTCCAACCACATGTTATGGCATGAAAAAGAGGCCTAATAACGCCCAAGCGTTTGGATTTATTCACAAAACAGTTGCTTAGATGGCAAGGTGAGAGTTAAAGTATTCCTAAGAGCTATTATTTATAAAAATGATAAGCGCATCAGTCAACATTCGAGGACGAATGTTCCAAAGGGGGGAATGATGATACATTCCATGTTTTCGTACGTGAGAGTACGTCATAAACCTATTGATGTAAGCTCAGAAATGAGATCATTTTTAAAATTACATAATGTAAGTTTCATCTTCTTATATTGGAGGTTACAAATCTATAAGATCATGAATAACAAGTACCAAAAGGGTTGGAAAGCTTAGACGCAAAACGAACAGAAGAAAATAAGTTTCGTTGAAAGTCGACAAATTTGGAATGTTATAACATGTACTTTGGGGTGCTCCTAGGGTTCTTAAAATGATAAAGAGGTTATTCTATGAGTTATTTTAGTCGTATGATATTCGTTTTCTACATTTTGAAGGCAAGCAAGTTGTGGAACAAGAGTTGGCAAAGGTCATCACAAGTTACATTCATAAATTTGCTGAAATTTAGGTCAAATGTATATGCACTTTTCTCCCAATATACTTGGAATCAAGAGATGATCTATATACCAAATTGACGATATACGAGTCTAGTTTCCAATGCATTAGACCGTTCATCGATACGACATCAAAGTAGAGAGATAATCGAGTTTTCGCGAGACAGCGCGAACAACTCCCAACGGGACCCACTTAGGCGGTTGTTGAGCTACTTCAATTTTTAAACGATTTGGATGACTATATTTTCTCATTTTTCAACTCAATATCGTCTCCAAACTTCTCCTAACCCTTCACATATTCCAAGGGTTAGAAGTGATTCCAAAGTGATTACACCATGTTTCTACATCAAACCTAGTCCTAGTGAAGAACAACACCTCTTTGAGGCTGTGTTGTCATTGAGGATTGTAGTGGGATGTATTTGGATGAATTTCCAAGTTTTTGATGCTTTATAAGGTAATTCTAACAGCCTACTAATTGTGCTTAAGCTTTCTTGTATGTTGGTTAAGTTATTAGGATGATAAACTACAAGATAATACTTGGATTAGCTCAAGTCACTTCTATGGTGCTGCATTGCCATTGAGGGTTATTTTAAGCTGAATATAACTTGGATTTCGACTTTAAGTTACTGTAGGAGGTAGGTATATTGTGTTCTTGCATGTGCCTAAAGTTATATTGATGTTGATTAAGTTAAATGGATGGAGTATACATGAACTAGTAAATAAAGTTACTAATCGAAGATAGTTAGAGTTGTGGATTGTTTCCTTTGTTATAAATATATGGTATTAGGATGGAATCATTGATGAATGACTTCATTATCATTTTAATGATACTTTTATGTTAATGTAAGAAGTCTGTAAGGGGTATATGGGTTATACGGATTCCAATTGGAGCTTGCCGCTCGTCGTGAAGTAGTTGTTTATTTTTGTTATGTGGTGTATTGTTATTGACATTTATCAACGATTGATTTATCTAGTTGTTATTATTGGTATATGGTATTGGTGGAGGCCCTTGTTACAAAAGAGATTCTACCAAAATTTAATGAAAATGAGCTACTAGCTTAAGTTATAGACTTGGCCTTTGATCAATACTTATTTTGAATCTTGTTATGCTATGATCGATCGAGTTGACTTGTTTGAAGAGACACTTCGAAGGAATTAAGGACTCAACATGTTTAAGGCATTTTAAGGCTATGCTCTGTCCTTCCTTTTAGCACGAATTCTGTGAAATTCCTAAGGCGTCAAATGTGATATTTTACTGATCTATTGCTAGAAAGACCTTCTGTGAAAGGCATTGGGATCATAGCTGAAGTATTTTCATGATGCTATTAGGTTGATGTTCCGCTCATTCAGTTAAATAGGGTATTCTACATATACATATGTCATTTTGTTGGCTTTCTTAACTAAATGTTTATGTATATGAATTCTTATTCGTCTTTGGTTTGTGTAACTAAAAATAAATAAAGGCATTTAGTATTTCCAATCAGTCTTTCTTCCTTGTTAAAGTTTATTTTAAAATCTCTGAAGTGACACGTTGATTTTCAGTAATCTCAAATATAATTTTTATTTAAACTACTAAAACACTTGATTTTTTTTTGAAATACTTTCTTTTATTAAATATCAAGAAATCAGGTATAAGGACTAAGTGAAGCACCTTAAGCTTTTTATGAACATCTTCAGAGTTAGATTATCTTTCCAAAAGTCCACTTAAGTTTTCAAGCTTATTCAAAAGAAAAGAAAGATATGAGGTTCCACGGGACAATTGTATGCAATACGGAGGTGATTCTGAGATCATGAGAATTAGAGTACCTATTAGCCAAGATTGGCTAAGTTCTTATTATGTGCATTCAAAATTCATATCATACATGGAATATTGTGCATGGACTTCGAGCTATAATCGAAGGTAAGGGGCCTATTTGCCCGAAAAACTATGTATTGTACAGATGGCCACAGGTTGGCAATATGATATCGGTTAGCTACCAGAAGAGACCGCCACTACTAGCATTTGGTTGGGTATGTCATGCATTTGCATCAATATATATATATATTTTTTTTTGGCAATCCACTAGGCTAGTGTCTATGGCTAATTTTTTATTAATAACAGAAAAGAGAAATACAACAATTAGGAAAAGTACAAATAAGGGGTAATAACACTGGGATTGTTACCCATATAACCGGCTAAACTTACCATACTAAATCCTATTGAGGCTTGACAAACTCACTTATTAACAAGAATGCAAGAAATAAGAACTTGACATGACCAAATATTTCATGATCATCACAGAGTTTATAACACACTATGTGATGAGATTACAAATGAGGATACTAACAAAGTTGTAGAATAAATTGGAGTACCCAATTGATTGTTGCCCCTTTGTTTCCAACCTTGTAAAATCTTCAATTTGAGCTTCTTTGTCGTTCTCATCTACTTGGAATGAAATCTAGAGCCTCCCACTTGGTCTTTAATTTTCTAGTTGGAATGTTTTCAAAAAATCAAATTTGAAATCTTTTTCAAATTGTCATCAATAAGAGCTTTAACATGAAATGGCCCGTGTACTTGGCCCGCACTTTTGTCATCTTTTTTCTTAGTAGATCCCACATCAATAGCAAAAGTAGGTTCCTTTATTTGACTTGCACGATCCTGGCCAACATTTTTCTTTTCTTTTTAAAATTGTGCTTCAATGTTTCACCAGCTTTTTCACCTACCGTTGAAAAATCAACTGTCTATATTGATTTTTTGATCAACAGAAGTGTTATCTTTTTCTTTCGTAGAGCCCACCTAATTATTAGTTTGTTCCTTTCCAGCTGTCTGCACAGTACGTTGTTACGATTGTGACCCTGTAGCAATTGCAGACTCCACACCATGATCCATTTTTGAAAATGTAGCAACAGCATGGGGAAGCTGATTTTTACCAACAGTGTCTTCTTCCTCAGCATGACCAGCTATATTTTTTGCACTAACACTAGTTGCAAAAATAGCAGCAGCAACCTGTTGATCAACCTTTCCTTGTGTTGTAACACTTTCCTGTTGCCCAGCCCTTCTACTACTGAGATAATCCCTAGAATATCCAATAACATTTTACGTCATGGATGTATCAATACTTGGCATATCTGTTGCTTCTTCTTCAATAGCCTCCTCTTTAAAATGTCTCATCCTTAATCTACAAGATAATTCTTCTTCCCTTGGATTAAATTCTAGAGACCATGGAAAGGTTCTAAAGAAAAATTCATCACCTTTTGATTTCATATATCCATTCGAACTTGATAAGAATTTAACAAAATCATTGAATAGATCAAAACGAATCAGCAGATGACGATATTCCAATAATCCAATATTACATGGACCTTGAATATCAAACTGTATTGGAAGATTCTTTCTCATCTCATATAGTTCTGGTTTTCCATATGAAAATTTCACCACAACTGCCTGATGAAGCCCTTCCTCTCTTGTAAATTCATTGACCTCCTCCATGGAGAATTCGATTACAGGTTCTCCATGCACGACTACGACATGGTTTGACGCAGACTGTTTTTGTTGGAGTTGTGCTGCATACGATTGCTTTTGGCTGGTGTTTGTTGGATTTTCTGGTTTATTCACGACATACTATTACACGAGCATACCATGAATATTTGATTACTATGAGGTCGGATTTCATACATGGAGGCTATCAGAGTTTCAGTGTCAGGTGGTATCTCTATTAATCTTTTTTACATCAGTTATGTATGATTCTATTTTCTACCTTACATACCAGTACATTTTTATTCTTACTGATGTCTCGCTGCCTGGGGACACTGCATTTTTGTTTCGTGCGTGCTAGTCCAGGTATGGACTCTGATCGACCCCTCTGCTAGAGTTTCGAGGTTCAGCTATGAGTTGGTAAGCTCCGCCTCTTCCTGGAGCTTTCATAGGATGGTTACTTTTGTTGTACAGTTTCGGTATAGTCAGGGCCTTGTCTCGACAATGCTTATGACAATCTTAGAGGCTATTGTGGACATAGTATTCTGGGTTTCTTTTTGCAGCTTCCACTCTCCAGCCCATAGGCTTAGCATGTACATATATGTATGTAGGCATGTATGTCTCCAATCATGGCCTCGTCGGCCAGCTAGTACTTTATTATTTTGACTTGTCTACTTTTGGTTATATGGCTTATTGCTATTCAGGTCATGACCTTAATGGTTCAGGCTTAGTATTTCAGATGTTTTGCTGCCCGATTCGTTAGGCCCCGGTTTAGTTAGCTAGTATGTGTAGTGGCTCACTCGGTCAAATACAGTATCGAGGGCCAATCGTGCCTCCCCTAGTTTGGGGCGTGACACATATAATTTGCAATGTTTGCATACCATGGCATTTCCTCAAGGCTTGTGGCAAGTATCTACTCCCTGGAAAGGTTTCCATAATATCCTCTATCTCAACTGAGTTTTGAGCTCATTCAAGTCGCGATAGATGATCAACCTGGTTTTCCGTGCCTTTATGGTCACGAATCTCTAGTTGAACTGTTGCAGTAGCATCACCCAACGTATCAAGCACGGTTGGACCCCTTCTTTTCAATCAAGTACCTGAGAGCAATATGATCAGTATATACAATTACTTAGAGCCAATCAGTTATGATTAGAACTTGTCGAATGCGAATACCACAACCAATATCTCCTTTTTAGTTACAGTGCAGTTCAGCTGGGCTCCACTCAACAATCTACTGGCGTAGTAAATTGGGTGCATTATCTTCTTTTTTTGCTTTCCTAAAAATTCCCCCACTACATAGTAACTGGCGTCACATATGAGTTCGAATGGTTGCTCGCAATCGGTGGCAACAATGATGGATGTTTTGACTAGCCACTTTTTCAACTCCTCGAATGCTACCCTACAATCATCAGAAAACATGAAAGGGCGATCTTTTACTTTTGTTGTTTAGTTGTGGGGGTGATTCTTAGTCGGGGAGAGGGGGTAGAGTTGAGGTAAGATAGGAAAAGACGGGAATAGTTAGGGTTGGGGTAAAAAATATCAAGACAATTAAAATACCAAATTAGAAAATAAAAAAAATAATGGTAACTTCTACAAAGTAACAGGCGGAACGGCACTAGCACGGTCATAGTGCGGTCGCGCTAGAAAAATAGAATACTTTTCCATATGCGCAGCCACTAGCGCGGCCTTAGCGCGACCGCGCTCCTGGGCGAAAAGTTGAGGTAGAATACTTGGGCATATGCGCGGGCGTGCTCCTGGGCCTCGAGATTTTTAAAATTTTTTACCTCTTCCTTCAGCGTCTGATAGACTTATTACGTGCCCAAGCTCACCTGCACTGGTTAGTACTTACTAAAATCAAAAAGAACAATTCTAACTACTCTAACGTCTCTAGTCATTGGGTTTCCTCCCAATCAGTTCCTTAGTTAATGTCGTGGCACGATAGTTACAACAAGTCAATGGGTTGCCTCCCGTGCAACACCTGATTTAACGTTGTGGCATGATGCAGGTGAACGCATTAAGGCTCGCTCGACCTCCGAAGTTCAATCATATGGATCATTGGCACTTCCTTGGTTTCATCCATGCCCACATATGGTTTTAATCTTTGCCCATTGTCAAAGTGAGTCGTAATCCTTCTCTGAGGCAATTTCTATGTCACGTGACGGGAGCACTTCGACCACCCAAAATGGTCCAGACCATCGTGACCTGAGTTTACCCGAAAATAGCCTTAATCTTGAGTAATAAAGCAACACCATGTCTCCGCGACTGAAGTTTTGCTCAACAATGTTCGTGTCATGCAACCTCTTCATTCGCTTCTTGTATAACATCGATCTTTTGAAAGCAAGAAATCGAAACTTGACTCATGCCATTTATTGACTCTATTTGTTCATGTAGCATCAATGTCTAGATTTAACTATTTCATTGCCCACCAAGCTCTATGTTCTAGTTCCACTGACAAGTGGCAAGCCTTCCCGAACACCAACTTGTACGTTGACATACCAATTGGTGTTCTGAAAGCAGTTCTTAGGCCCAAAGTGCATGATTTACGTTTTTCGCCCTATCAGTTCTTTTGACGTTCACAGTCTTGGTCAGTACAGTTTTTATTTCTCTATTTGACACTTCGACCTATCCATTGGTCTGAGGATGATAAGGGGTTGCCACCTTGTGGCACACATCGTACTTTGCTAGCAATTTCTCTAAGGCTCTATTGCAGAAGTGAGTGCCTTCATCACTTACAATATCTCTCAGGGTCCCAAAAGGGGTGAATATATTCTTCCTCAAAATGCCCCACCACCACCCTTGGATCATTGGTGGGGAGTGCTGCAGCTTCAACCCATTTGGACTCGTAATCTAGAGCAACAAGTATGTACTTATTACGAAAAGTGCTGGCGAAGGGGCCCATGAAGTCTATCCCCATACATCGAACACTTCAATCTCTTGAATTAGGCTCATGGGCATATCATGGAGACAGGAGATCTTCCCGGTTCATTGAAATTCATTGTAGCCCTAAACCCATTGATATGCATCCTTCAACACTGTTGGCTAGTAGAACCTGACCTCTAGTACTTTTGCTGCTGTCCTGACTCCTCCAAAATTCCTGCCATATGCCGATGCGTGACATGCATGCAAAATAGAAGATTGTTCTATCTCGGGGACACACCTCCAGATCATATTGTCAAAATAAATTCTAAACAAATAAGGTTCATCGCAGTAATACATGAGAAAATCACAGTAAAACCTTTTCTTTGCACACAGAGAAAAGGTCATAGGGAACTATACCGCTTGCCATAAAATTTATAATGTCTGCATACCATGGCACTTCCTCAAGGCTTATGTCGAGTAGCTGCTCCCCTGGAAAGGTTTCCATAATATCCTCTATCCAAACTGAGTTTTCAGCTCCTTCAAGTCGTGATACATGATCAACCTAGTTTTCCTTGCCTTTATTGTCACGAATCTCCAGGTTGAACTCTTGCAGTAGCAGCATCCAACGAAGGCACGGTTTGGACCCCTTCTTTTCAATCAAGTACCTGAGAGCATTATGATCAGTATATACAATTACCTTAGAGCCAATCAGTTATGATCAGAACTTGTCGAATGCGAATACCACAAGCCTCCTTTTTAGTCACAGTGTAGTTCAACTGGGCTCCACTCAACATTCTACTGACGTAGTAAATTGGGTGAATTATCTTCTTTTTTCGCTGTCCTAGCATTGCCCACACTACATAGTAACGGGCATCACATATGAGTTCGAATGGTTGCTCCCAGACGGGGGCAACAACTATGGGTTTTGTGACTAGCCACTTTTTCAACTCCTCGAATGCTACCCTACAATCATCAGAAAACATGAAAGGGTGATCTTTTTCTAAGAACTTACAAAGAGGGTTAGCAATTTTTGATAAGTCTTTGATGAATTTCTAGTAGAAACTGGCATGCCACTGCCTTGATTGATGTATGGGGTGGCAGTTTTCCTGTCACATTAACTTTAGCACGATCCAGCTCGATTCCCTTGCTTGATACACGGTGTCCCAGGACTATACTCTCTTGTACCATGAAATGACACATTTCCCAATTAAGTACAAGGTTAGTCTCTACACACCTTTTCAACACTCGTGTCAAGTTTGTAAGACACTCATCGAACGAGTTTCTTGCTATTGAGAAATCGTCCATGAACACTTCCATTATGTATTCAACTATGTCGGTAAATATGGCCATCATGCACCTTTGGAATGTGGGGGTGCATTGCATAGGCCAAAAGACATCTTTTGGAAGGCATAAATCCCATATGGACATGTGAATGAGGTCTTATCTCTGTCCTCTTGTGCAATAGAGATTTGGTTGTACCCTGAGTACCCATCCAGAAAATAGAAGTGGGACCTCCATGCCAATCTGTTAAGCATCTGATCAATGAATGGAAGTGGAAAGTGTCCTTTCCGGGTGGCCAAATTCAGAGGCTAGACAAATACCAGAAAGAGGAACAATACAAGAAATTCTTGGACGTGTTGAAACAAATTTAGTTAAATATTCCATTGATTGATGCTTTGAAGGTGATGCATGGCTATGCAAAAATGATTAAGGACTTGATGTCCCAAAAATTCAACTTCCAAGATTTGGCCACAATGACTCTAATCCAGACTTGCAGTGTTATGGTGACTAGAATAGTTGCTGAAAAGTTGTCTGACCCAGGGAGTTTCACAATTCCCTGCACCATAGGTAACTTTACCTTTGCCAAGGCACTTTGTGATTTGAGGGCTAGCATAAATCTTATGCCCCTAGCGATCTATAAGAGGTTGGGGATTAGAAGAGCTAGAACCACGTCTGTGTTGTTGTAGGTGGCTGACAGAATTGTGAAAAGACCCTCAGGTATTTTGGATAACGTGTTGATACAGGTAGGGAAATTTGTATTCCCTGCAGATTTCATGATTCTGGATTGTACAGTGGATGAAGAAATTCCCATAATTTTGGGAAGGCTGTTTCTGGCCACAGGGCGAGCCTTTATTGATTATGAAAATGGGAGCTTAAGATGAGGTTGAACGATGAGGAGATAACATTCAATGTGCGGAAATATATGAGGCGACCAAGTGAATTCGCCAATTGTTCTCTTATTGATGCCATGGATGTAATCGTGGAAGAGGATGATGAGACACTGACTATTGAGGATCCTCTTACTGCATGTCTTATCAATTTAGATAAGGTGAATGGGGAAGAATTGGCAGAATGGGTGCTAGATCTTGAGGGCAAAGGATTTTGGGAGAGATCACTTGAATTTGAGCCCCTACACTTAGGAAAAAGAGAAACTCCTCCAGCCAAGCCATCCATAAAAGAACCACCCAAGCTGGAGTTGAAGCCACTGCCCACCCATCTTAGTTATGCATTCCCATGACCTAACTCCACATTACCTATTATTATCTCATTTATTTTGTTAGATGTACATGCACAACATCTTTTGCAGGTACTCACAGAGTGCAAGACTGCCATTGGGCGTACCATGGCAGATATTAAGGGGATCATCCCAGCATATTGTATGCACAACATTCTGCTGGAAGAGGGGCACAAACCTCCCAAAGAGCACAAAAGAAGGTTGAACCCCAACATGAAAAAAGTAGTGAAGAGAGGTCATTAAGTGGTTAGATGCGAGAATCATTTTCCCTATATTTGACAGTAACTGGGTTAGCCCAATGTAGTATGTTCCTAAGAAGGGTGGTATGTCGGTGGTAAAAAATGATAACAATGAGTTGATCTTTACAAGAACCATCACATGCTAGAGAATTTGTATGGACTATAGAGAATTCAGGTTTTTTTTCAGATACCACCTCAACTACCGGTTCCTGGGCTGTCTCAACTTCTTTCTCTACCTCAATCTGTGTATTGGTTTCTTCCAGGGCAAGCTGTACTATCACCTCTATCAATTTTTCTGAATCATCTAGCTCAATATGCACTGGTACATGTGTCTTAGCCTGTCTTCTTTCTTGAGCCCTCTCTTGCTCCAAGTCTAGGTCTCTACCATTATGTAGACTCACTGTCATCAACTGCTTTGGGCCTTGATCTTTTGGATTTACCTAATGTCTGCATGCAATGTACTATGAGGATGATTATTCAAAGACATCGAGATCTAGCCTATTTTCAATTCAATATTCTTCATGGCTGACTCATGTGTATCTATCTCTTTCACTCATTTTTGTATTTGACTTAATAACCTGCAGCATCATCGCCTCGAGTCTAGAAAACGCATCTTTCTATCTCCTACCATGTTGCTGCTGAGGAAGATGATAACCCTGCTGCTGATGTTGGTTGTTGTACCCCTGTGGCCTTTGGTAGGGCGCCAAATTATTGTGAGGTCACTTGGCTCCCATATTTCCATTGTTGTGTTGTGGCTGGACGGGCCTGTATTGGTGATTCTGTTAGCCCTAATTCTGACCATCATGTCTCTGACCCCCATAATTAGAGACATAATTCATGTCCTCAGGGTAATGATAATGATCACTTTCCACATTCCACTAACTACTAATTGGCTGACTAATGCAAGATGTGTATAAGCCCTCATTGGTTGTATCTACAATGTGCACCTGCTGCTTCTGCCCTGACTCTTCCATCTTTTTGGTGAGTATGCTCATTTGTGTCATTAAGGTGGTCACATTTTCAGCAACAGTGTTGGTTGGATCTAAGTCCACTGAGTGAACTACTAGAGTGATAGGTTCATTCCTGGTTTTCCACCCCGAGTTTTGTGCCATCTTGTCATGCAAGATCTGGCTTTCTCTCCATGATTTTCTCAAGAATGCTCCACCACCTGAAGCATCAACAGTAGCTTTCACACTATATGTCAAACCCATGTAAAACTGATTCCCCAATATCTGTTCTGGAATACCATAGTGCGGACATATAACTACCATCCCTATGAATCATTTCTATGTTTCTTGCAATGTTTCCATTGGTCTCTATACGAAGCTCAAAATTTCATCAATTTGCTAAGCAATCTTGTTGGGAGGATGAAATGTACTCACAAATTGCCTGACTAACTCTTCCCAAGCTGTGATGGAATTAATAGGGAGTGCATTTAGCCAAGTCTGGCAACTCCTGTCACCGAGAATGGAAACTACAACAACTTTAGTACTTCCCGAGTTATGTTGGGCTTTCTTTGAGTTTTGCATATTGACAGGAAATTCTTCAAGTGCTATTGAGGATCTTCAATGTATGACCTCAAAATAGTCCCTTATTTTGCAACAAGTGTAGCATATTATTTATGATTTGAAATTTTCAGCCTGTATCTGCGGGACTAATATCGCTGTGGCCAAATTCTCTGCAGTAGGTTGTGCCCAGTCATACAGACGAGCCTCTGGCACAAGAGGCTCCACTACCTGCATAGCCAGGTCTACCACGTTATCCCCCATGTCTGGTTTAGGCTGTTTAGTTGATTTTTTGTTTTTTCTTTTTTCGGTTGGCCTGATTCAAGGACTTGAAAACTTTCTCGGGATTTGATAATGCTTCAAACACTTCACTTGTTCTCGATGAGTTTCTAGGCATGCACTTGTACAACCACTTTAGCAAACGTTAAAATTTCAATGTATGGATTGAAAATAGAAATATCTGATTATATTAAGAATTTTTGTATTTCTTTCAATTATAATAGATAACACAGTAAATTCCCCGGCAACGACGATAAAATTTGATCATGCCCAACTATGCCTTAAAATGGACAAGCGGTGGTTGGAAATATAATTTGAGTATTTAGCCCAGAGTCGAATCTCACATGGAATTAACCTGCCAATTACTTTTGTCAGGGTCACTGAATACTCCCGAATCAACTTCCTAAATATTATGAATAATACTTAGTGATATTTCTACTAAATATAACTGAATAAAACTAAGTAAACTAAAAGCTAACTATGAATGAGTTGTAAACAATTAAGAGAAAGATCTAAGGTTGTGATTTCCCCTATTGATGCAATCCTTTCTGTTATGTTCCATATAGATTTGCCTAATTATCTCTATCGATCATGAGCACTCTTACTACCATAAATCTCTCTAAAGTAATTATAGTAATTTACTAGATGCACTCTTCCGAGTTACGCTAGCTGGCTTTTGTAATAGCTCACTTAGATCGCACCCAAGGTTTCGTTATCCCTAGCTCCCACCATTAAACCCCATGTTATTGATTTCTCATATACTTTGGGAGTGTTGTTGCTCAACAACTACCTAAACATGCACGCTCTCTCGAGTAATACATATTAAATAGGTACAACTAATTGAGGATCCTATCAATTAACTACCACAAGAACATACTTGAACAAATAGAGATTAAACTGGGCAAACTATATTAACACAACAAGAAGTTCATTCCTCAACATGTTCCATCAAAAACTTAGACTAAATAATTAGCTACTCATAATTATGTTAATAATAACAACAGCAAAATTCATCATGAATGATAAAAATAGAAGAAAGGTAGAACTCGATGTCGAATTATCCTCCTTGCCTCTTGCCTCTTCTTTCCTTGAACAAAACTATGAAAACCTTGATATCCTCTTTTTGGGCGAGCTGGACCTCTTGTAGGTTAAGCGAATTACCCCCAAACTTCCAAGTTTACCCTTGAAATTTCTGCATTCCGGAGTGACTAGCGCGCCCGCGCTAGTGGCCGTGCATATAACGTTCTGCAATGTCCCAGTTCTTTTGCTCTAGCGTGGCCATGCTAAGGCTGCTGCTAGAGTGGATCATCTGTTTATCTCTTCTTTCACACGTACTCAACTTCGAGGGGCTTTCCTTACTTTAATTTAGCTCCAAACATTGTCCCAAGTCCTCATAAGCACGACTTGCTCCTCCAAAACATAAAATTCACAATTAGAGCCATTTTATCGTTATTTCACCTTTCTAGAACAGTGAAGCATAGTTAAATTGGGGCATAAATAATCGCCAAACTACATGAATTTAGCCTATTATCAACATCTATAGAATGATATGCTCTATTTAATTTTAAATTATCGAAATACCACTTCAAATTCGAAAAGATATAAGAATTTAATAAATATCTTGACATATAAATATAAAAGAACAAAGAGATTGGTGCGGTTTTCCGGTTCGGTTTGCATATCCCTATTATTGTTATGGTGTTACTATTTTTAGATTTTTTTTGTTGTTGTTATGTATATTACCTATACTGCATAAACATGTTGTATGATGAAATTGTATATATCTTTATGTGCCAGGATAACTTGTCTCCAAGCCTTAGTTTATTACGTAGGAGTCACAAGATAAGCTTAAAATACGAGACGTGTGAAGATATACATGCATCAGAATGTGACGCTGAAGATGACATCTTCCATTCCATTTGTTAAGCACCATCATGTACATTGCATTTCCCTGAATACTAGCATTCACAAAGGCTTCAATTCATAACAAACTAAATTGCCTCAATATAACTAGTAAAATATGATATAGGATATACAGAATTAATATTTCAAGAATCATAAAATTTATATGGATCAGCCAACTTCTTGCCTTTCTCATGTCTTGATATTTCCCTTTCCTGTACAGGGACATGTCAATTGCATGCTCAAGCTAGCACAACTACTCTGTCGGGAGGGCTTGCACGTTACCTTTCTTAACTCAGATTTCATTCATCGACGTCTCTTAAGTTACACCGATATTCATTTAAGTTACAACCAGTATCCCAATTTATACTTTGAAACAATTCCTGATGGGCTTTCGGATGATCATCCGAGAACTGGTGATCGCGTTGTGGACCTATTTAATTCCATTGACACAGTCACTAAACCGCGACTTATGGAAATGCTCATTGCTCGTCGATTTAGTACACTTGATAGGCCACCTCTTACATGCATCATTGCCGATGGAATACTGTGCTTTACATTAGATATTGGAAGAGAACTTAACATTCCAACTATACTTTTTAGAACAGTCAGTGCTAGTTGCTTCTGGGCATTTTTCTGCCTTCCACGACTCATTGAAGCAGGGGAACTTCCAATAACCGGTACTTATTCTTGGAACTTCAATTTTTTTCCAGAAGAAATTAAAATAATCGAAATTTAGTCATTTTTTATGTAAAGATAAATTTAAATAAAAATACTGTTCAAAATCCGAAAAATATTCTAGCATAAGTATATTGAAACTCTAGTATATCATACTAAAGTTCTAGTATAATGTACTGGACTTCTAGCATAATATATTGAAGTTCCAATATAATATACCGGTCCAGCATAATATGCTAGAAGTTCATGTACAGGTACTCCAATCTTCAGTATATTATGTTGAAACTTTTCGCGTGTCGAAGTTCCAGCATAAGATGCTAGAAGTTCATAAACAGGTGCACTGATCTCTAGTATATTATGTTGGAATTTTCCGTATTGCAGCAAAATAGTGACTATTATAACATTGAAATTACTGGCTATTTTTCAATAACCAATCCGAAAACTGACTAACCCAAGCTATTTTTACATTTTTTCCTCGGTTGTTACTAATGTCAGTTCTAATTATTTGATTTTCATGAAATTGTGTAGTGAAACTAATAATATATAGCAGCGGCTCGATCCCAAGGCAACTAAAGCGAGGCTTTAAATCCCAAAAAATATAGAGCTCAAATATTATTTATATTACATACATAACAAGTATATTTAACTAATTACTCCTACAATTCTTTATCATAGTAAGTAAATACTTTGATCAACCATTTGCTTTGTCAGTAATTATTATGCCATAGTCCAAACATATGCTTTTTTTTGGGGGCGAATTTAGTTCGCCTACAATAAATGAATGACATACACTTAACTTACTTCCTCCTTCATTCTTCCTAATCTCTTCAACTTGAATTTATTGTCACTTTGTAATAGCTTATGTACATACCTTGAACTAATTAGTTCCATTTAATTTTTGGAATTATTTTGTAACAAAAGTACCACGAAAAACTTTCTACGTAGAAAATAATATTCTAATTGATATACTCAATAAAATAAAAGATTTAATCTTCTTTTACATGTCTATATAATATTGCTCATAGAAAAATAAAGATATTTCCCTCAAAAGAAAGATGTTTTTTGAAAGTAAAATTAATAAAACTTTACTTAAGATCAACAATATTTCAAGAATAATCAAATAATTGACTTTATTATCAATTACGAAGAGAATATTAGAGGATGTTAATTGTAAAATATAATTAACATGTTTGCCTCCAAAGGCCTTAGAATAACGATTCAACTTTAGCCCTCGTACTCTATCGAGCCACTGATAATGTATTAGCTTTATAAATTTGTTTGACTATCCAATTAATTTTACATGTTACTTCAGGTTACTTGTTTTAGTTTGTAGTTAACTAGCCCATTTATTATGTATCGATTTATAATAGTTAAATAGAAAATTTTATTTTGTGTCTTATACAGCTGATACTAGTTGTATAAGGTTCTTTTTTTGTCTCAAAAATTTATAGATCCAAATTTATATGGATTCAAAAGTATAATTTTAGAGTCCCCAAATTTATGAGACAAAAAAAAACCTCATATAACTATTGTAAATTTTACGAGACACAAAATAAAATTTCTCGTAGCTAAACTCTTATGTTATATATATATATATAGGACAAAGTGACGTGGATACACTAGTCACCAACGTGGCGGGCATGGAGACCTTTCTACGGCTTCGCGACCTTCCTAGTTTCTGCCGTACAAGTGATCTTAGTGACCATTGTCTTCAACTGGTCATTTCAGCAACTCAACATACAAAGAACGCGCACGGGCTTATTCTTAACACTTTTGAAGAACTTGAAGGACCAGTACTAGCCCAAATAACCAAGAACATTTCCAAACTCTACACAATCGGACCACTCCACGTGCAACTAAAAGACAGAGTAGATACCAATATTGGGCTAACATGTACATCTTCCAGCAGTCTTTGGGAAGAAGATAGAAGCTGTATAGGTTGGCTTGACCAGCAAGCATTCAAATCAGTGATATATGTTAGTTTTGGGAGCATGACAGTGCTGACAAGAGACCAATTTATGGAGTTTTTGCATGGACTTGTGAACAGTGGAAAGCCTTTCTTGTGGGTTGTAAGGCCAAAATCCGTAGCTGAAGAAGACTATCAAATTCCAGAGGAGTTATTAGAGGGTATAAGACAAAGGGGATATATTGTCGAATGGGCACCACAAGAGAAAGTCCTAGCGCATCCTGCTATTGGAGGATTCTTGACTCATAGTGGCTGGAATTCTACGTTGGAGAGCATATATGAGGGAGTTCCAATGATATGCTGGCCATTTTATGCAGATCAACAAGTCAATAGTAGGCTTGTAGGGGAGGTTTGGAAGATTGGATTGGACATGAAGGATAGTTGTGACAGAGTAATAATTGAAAATATGGTGAAGGATCTAATCGAGACTAGAAAGGATGAGTTCGCAAAATCTACCCTTCTAATGGCAAAATTGGCGAGGAAATCAGTGAATGAAAATGGATCATCTTACTGTAACTTAGATCGTTTGATCAAGGACATAAAATTGATGAGAAATAGAAACTAGATGTAGTTTAGTTTAAGAAATCATCCTTAGATGTATAAGTAAAAATAAATTATTGCTTGATAATTTCGGAGAATGAAGAGGAATTCCTCTCTATCCTCATTAATCTTCAATATCACATACTCATTTTGTTATTGAGGCAGATTATAAATGTCAGAATTGCTCAACTGCATTCTTCATTTCAGAGTTTCATCTCATAATCTTAACCTAGGAAATATTCTTCTTTCTTTCTATTTTTTTTCCCAGTGTTTTTTAGTCTAGCTATGTGTTGCCTTTGGCTTTTCAAGTACTGGGGAGTTAGAATCCGTGTGATGCGGACATAATTTGACAGAATATTGCTCTTACAAAATATGATTAAATATATTATATTATTTTAATAAATATTAGTTACTTCCTTCTGTTCCTAATAAGTGAGTTTTTTAGCTTTTTTATTTTAGTGAAAAAATAAGCGTCCTATAATCAAGAAAGATTTAATTTAATTTTTCTAAAATTTGCCCTTATTTACGTGTCTAATGTGTCAAAGTAATAATTAATTATAAGTAATTTAGTGACTATACATTTTTCATTAGGAGTTAGTATTTTCTTAAGAAATATGCCAACGGCGAAAAAATTACTTTTTATGAACCAGAAGAAATATTATTTTATTGTTTAATATAGTTTACAGAAGTATCAAAATCTATATAAATCAATGATACACATTATACTGTAACTAAATAAATTATTTGTTACTTATTTATTCTATATTGTTATTATCAGCAAATACTTAGTACTATAAATTTGCTTAGATGTGTTCTTATTAACTTGTCAATTGGTTTAATATTTTGGTACTACTTCATTTTAAATACAATATAGATATATTTTTTCTCACCCTGAAAATATTTTTATTTTCTTTAAAGTTATATTATACTGTTTAAAATTCTTCAATTGTTTAAATTTATTAATAATTTTTTGAGTATTAATTATTTATCTTTTATTTAATAACTAATTTAAAATATAAATATCATAAAATTATTTTATCCCCCTCTTTTTGTACATTCTTTCTACTTTAATTATTTTTACGAAGTTATAATTTTGAATTCATCAAAAGTATATAGAGATAAGCCCTTTATTATTTTTTTTATAAAAACCTATCAATATTTTTAATAATTATTTTTTTTTCTTTTTTGTGTGTGTGTGTGTATATATATATATATATATATATATATATATATATATATATATATATATATATATATATATATATATATATATATATATATATATATATATGTATAATATTCTAATAGTATGTTTATATTTTTATATTTTTTATTATAAAATTATGGGTTCTATTATTAACTAACATATATATATATATATATATATATATATATATATATATATATTGTTAAAGCTAGTTAATGATTAAAGCTAGCTAAGTTGGTGTGAATGAGAAATGGAGGGAAGAAGACAATAGAAGGAAAATGAAGTTTCAAAGCAAAGTTCTTTTGAAAAGGAGCTTTGTACCACATTGGTGGTAGAAAGGGAAAGTTATGTGCTTATATTAGAAAGCACTTCTTCTAGCTCTTAAAGGGTTAAGAAGAGGGACTCCCCTCGCGCCGTCGTCGTCGCTCGGCTCGGCTTCGGCTTCGGCTTCGGCTTCGGAATTCCGCTTGTTGAATTAGAAGCACAGTGCAAAAATGATCTACTAGTCTACTACTACTTTTTTAACAGGGACTGTCTTTTTAGTGTGCTATATATATATATAGGTGGGAGAAGTTTCATTTTGTATCTCATATAACTGACATTAAATGTACGAATCTTATGTTTGTTTGAAAAATTTATGGACCCAATCTTATAATTCTGAATCCACAGAAATCTTGTTCCACAAAATTATAAGATAAAAAGGTTACTTTATACAATTAGTATCGACATAAAATAAAATTTTCCATATAGGTCACACGCAATTTTACGCATTATCTATTTGTAAGTGATCAAATTGATCAATAGAGCTACAACTTCTTTTTTTTACCAATAATCTCTCCAAGTTTACAGTGAAATAGATGAACATATCGAGCAATAACTAACTGATAAAAATTCATTTCCTTGTAGAAAAAGGAAATATACAACATGTTACATAAATATGGAGAAGTCATACTTTGAGCACAAATAAATGAAAAACAATAATAATAATAATAATAATAATAATAATAATAATAATAATAATAATAATAATAATAATAATAATAATAATAATAATATGTTATGAAATAATATAACAACAAGAACAATAATACAAGAACAAGAACAATAGAGAGAAAAGTAGAGAGAGGAGTATTCTTATTGATACTTTGGGATGGTTTACAATGGAATAGAACCCCTTTATTTATAGGGAGGTGGTGACTTAGCTACCAAGAAGTAAACCCTAGAATCTCTCTAAATATGGACATTCACCTAAAATAGAATATTTTATAACATTCCCCCTTGAATGTCTATTCAATAATGTGCCTCGTTAAAACCTTAACTAAAACAAAACCCAATGGGAAAAAATTAAAGAAAAGGAAAAAGAATACACATGTTTGAATATGCGCCTATTGGTTGCCTCGTTAAAAACCTTGCAAGGAAAACCCATTGGGACAAAACCTTGTAAGGGAAAAAGAGTGCAACGCGCATTTACTCCCCCTGAAAAGAGCATCAATTCATATCCTTGAGTCTTCGCATTCCAATCTTGTGAACCAGCTTCTTAAAGGTTGGCGTTGGTAGAGATTTTGTGAACAAATCAGCCATATTATCGCTTGAACAAATTTGTTGCATATTGATATCACCATTCTTTTGAAGATCATGTGTGAAAAATAACTTTGGTGAAATATGCTTTGTTCTATCTCCTTTTATGAATCCTCCATTCAATTGAGCTATACATGCTGCATTGTCTTCATACAAAGTCGTGGGTAGTTTGTTACACTTCAAACCACATTTGTCTTGAAATATGATGTATTATAGACCTCAACCACACACACTCCCGACTTGCTTCATGAATAGCGTTTATCTCGGCATGATTAGATGAAGTAGCCACAATTGATTGCTTAGTCGATCGCCAAGATATGGCGGTGCCTCCATAGGTAAACACATAACCCGTTTGAGATCGAGCCTTGTGTGGGTCGGATAAATATCCAGCATCAGCATAACCGCAATATATGTTTGATCCCATTCCAATGTCTCCTTGTGGGAGCCGAGCTATACCTTGCTAAGACATTAACTGAAAAGGTTATGTCAGGCCTTGTAGTATTTGCAAGATACATTAGTGCGCCAAATGCACTAAGATATGGTACTTCAGGACCAAGTAGGTCTTCATTCCTTTCTTGCGGTCGGAATGGATCTTTATTCACATCAAGTGATCGAACAACCATCGGAGTACTTAAAGGATAAGCTCCATCCATGTAAAACCGTTTCAGTACCTTTGCTATATAGGTAGATTGATGAACAAAAATTCCGTTTGCCAAATATTCAGTTTGCAAACCAAGACATAATTTTGTCTTTCCGAGATCTTTCATCTCGAATTCATTCTTTAGATAATCAATTGCCTTTTGTAGTTCTATGGGGGTTCCAATAAGGTTTATGTCATCGACATATACGGCAAGTACAACAAATTCCGATGTTGTTTTCTTTATAAAAACACACGAGCAAATGGCATCATTTATATAGCCTTCTTTTAATAAATACTCACTAAGACGATTATACCACATTCGTCCTGATTGCTTTAGACCATACAAGGATCTTTGCAATTTGATTGAAAACATTTCTCGGGACTTTGAATTATGAGCGTTTGGCATTTTGAGTCCATCGGGAATTTTCATGTATATCTCATTATCCAGTGAGCCATAAAGATAGGCAGTAACCACATCCATTAAATGCATGTCAAGCTTTTCAAGGACAGCAAAACTAATGAGATAACGAAAAGTTATGGCATCCATTACAGGAGAATATGTCTCTTCATAATCGACACCAGGCCTTTGAGAAAATCCTTGTGCAACAAGGCGTGCCTTATATCTTTGTACCTCGTTTTTCTCATTTCTCTTGCGTACAAAGACCCATTTATAGCCAACAGGCTTAACACCATTAGGTGTTTCAACTATAGGGCCAAAAACTTCACGTTTTGCCAGTGAATTCAATTCTGATTGGATTGCTTCTTGCCATTTTGGCCAATCATGTCTTTTTTGACATTCTCCAACAGATTGAGGTTCAAGATCCTCACTTTCTTGCATAATGCTAGATGCGACATCAAAAGCAAAGACATAATCCACCACTATATCCACTCGATTAAAATTTGCCTCAATATCGATTGGATTTATTGATAGTTCTTTATTTTCTTGAGTCTCGGGCTCAATGGATTCTTCATGAATCTCATAATTTATTAAATCATGAATTTCCTCATGAGATTCTTTCGTAGTGTCATTTTGATCGTTTGCTTTCCTCTTTCTAGGATTTCGATCTTTGGAACCTAATGGCCTGCCATGCTTCAGGCATGCATTCGACTCATTGGATATGACACTAGATGATTGTCCAACAGGGACATCAATACGGATTGGAACATTCTCTGCGGGGATGTGGGATTTTGTTATCCTTTTCAAGTCCGTAAATGCGTCAGGCACTTGATTTGCTATTCTTTGCAAATGGATAATCTTTTGCACCTCTTTTTCACAAATAGAGGTATGTGGATCAAGATGAGATAATGATGCATTTTCCACAAAATTTCCCGTTTGGTTTCACCAACTTCTCCCCCTAATTTTGGGAAAAGTGTCTCATCAAATTGACAGTCTGCAAATCGTGCAGTGAACAAATTCTCTGTCAATGTTTCGAGGTAGCGAATAATGGAGGGCGATTCAAACCCAACATATATTCCTAACCTTCTTTGCGGACCCATTTTGGTGCGGTATGGCGATGCCATAGGCACATATACTGCGCATCCAAAGATTCTTAAATGGGATATATTGGGTTCATGACCCAAAACCAATTGCAACGGGGAATATTTGTGATAATTCGTTGGTCTGAGACGAATTAGCATTGCTGCATGCAAAATGGCGTGACCCCATACCGAAGTGGGCAGCCTCGTTTTCATGAGTAATGGTCTTGCAATCACCAGGCGTTTAATTAAAGATTCTGCAAGACCGTTTTGAGTGTGAACATGAGCTACAGAATGTTCCACTTTTATCCCAATTAATAAGCAATAATCATTAAATGTTTGGGATGAAATCTCAGCAGCATTATCCAGTCTAATAGACTTGATTGGATTATCAGGAAATTGTGCTCGTAGTCGAATTATTTGTGCCATTAGTTTTGCAAACGCAAGGTTGCGTGATGACAACAGGCACACATGAGACCATCTACAGGATGCGTCTATTAAGACCATAAAATATCTAAAAGACCCACTAGGTGGGTGAATAGGTCCACAAATGTCCCCTTGTATACGTTCCAAAAATGTAGGTGACTCAGTCCCAACCTTTGTTGGTGATGGTCTAATAATTAACTTGCCTTGATAACAAGAAGTGCAAGAAAATTCATTATTTAAAAGAACCTTGAAATTCTTTAACGGATGCCCATATGAGCTTTCTATAATCCGTCTCATCATGATTGATCCAGGGTGTCCCAATCGATCATGCCAAAGTACAAAAGTATTGGAATCAGTAACCTTTTGGTTTACTATTGAATGTGCCTCAATTGCACTAATTTTTGTCCAATACAGGCCACAAGATAAAGACGGGAATTTCTCAATAACCCTCTTTTGGCCAGAGACATTCTTTGTAATGATGAGATATTCAAGATTATTCTCATCTATTGTCTCAATATGATAGCCATTCCGGCGTATATCTTTAAAACTCAACAAGTTTCTCTTAGACTTGGAGGAGAACATTGCATTCTCTATGATAAACATTGTTCCTCTAGGCAGAGTTATAGTTGCTCTTCCGGAGCCTTCAATCAATTTACTACTACCAGAGATTGTAGTAACATCTGCCTTACACATACTTAGTTGAGAGAAATATTTCTTTTCTTTGAGTATCGTATGTGTAGTACATGAATCAACTAAACAAATATTTTTACAGTTGGATGTTGATCCAAGCTTGCTTTGTGAGATATCCATATTTGCTTTCCCATGGTTTGACATACAAAAGAAATACACGAACATGAGAATAAACAAATTCAATCCGTTTGTTTCACATTTAAACAATATTTTCAAAATCTGCTGAGGTTAGTCGATTAACTTAGTTGATAGTCGACTATCTTGGGAAGCAGTCATTAGGTTAGTCGACTAACTAAATCAGATAGTCGACTATCTTGCCTTGCGGAAAAGTCCAGTTTTAATGCGAAATATTGGTTAGTCGGCTAACTAGCTTGATAGTCGACTAACTTAGTAAACAGTCATCGGATTAGTCGACTAACTAAATCAGATAGTCGACTAACTTAGCTTGCGGAAAAATCCAGTTTTAATGCGAAATATTAGATAATCGACTAACTGTTAGGTTAGTCAATTAACTCTACTGGAAAATAAAAATATCTTTGAAATTTAAGCATATTGAAACATTCTAAAGAACTAATACTAACATTATATCATAAACTAACTAATACGAGCTGATACTAATGACTATTAGTTTATTCACTAACTAATACAAATAAGTAATATAAAATCAAACAATTCCATCTTCTTTCATCACGGATCCATCACCGATTAAGTGGTCTATTTTCCCTCGGGGTTGCTCAAAGAAGTCTGCCACATCCAGGTGGGTGATGTCAAAATTGTCGTCAGAGACAGAATTTGTTTCAGGGCCTTTATTCTTTAGAGATGCTTGATAAAGATCAACCAAATGTCTTGGTACACGGCAAGCTTTTGACCAGTGCCCTTTTCCACCGCAACAATAACATATAGTTTCTGAACTATTTGCCTTTGGATCCTCATAATCCTGTTTCTGCTTTTGGTGGTTATATCTCTTTGGGGGGTGACGGACATCAGGGAAATTTCTTCCTTGTCTACGTCCACGGCCATGACCCCGATTACGACCACGACCATGATTAAAACCATAGACTTTTCCATGCTTGGCATAATGAGAATACACCTTATCTGTTTCAGGCAATGGTGTAGACCCAGTGGGTCGATTTTCGTGATTTCTCATGAGCAAGTCATTGTTTCGCTCAGCCACAAGGAGAAGAGAAATCAGTTCAGAGTACTTTTTGAAACCTTTCTCTCTGTACTGTTGTTGCAGTACCATATTGGAGGCATGAAACGTTGTAAACATTTTTTCAAGCATATATAATCAGAGATATTATCTCCACAGAGTTTCAATTTAGAAGTAATTCTGAACATTGCAGAATTATATTCAGAAACAGACTTAAAGTCTTGGAGCCTCAGATGAGCCCAATCATATCGTGCTTATAGCAGAGTGACCAACTTCAGGTTGTCATATCTCTCCTTTAAGCCTTTCCACAAGATGAGTGGGTCTTTGACTGGGAGATATTCAATTTTCAAACCTTCATCAAGGTGATGGAGCAAGAAAATCAAGGCCTTAGCACAATCTTGGGTGGATGCTTTATCTCTGTCTTTAATGGCGTCTCCAAGACCCATAGCATCTAAGTGGATTTCAGCATCCAACACCCATGTCATATAGTTCTTGCCCGAAATTTCAAGGGCAACGAACTTTCTTTTCATAATATCAGACATAATTAAAACCAAATTCGGAAAAAGGGAAATACCTTAATTTTCTCAAGAGGATTCTTGAGACGATAGAGTCTCGTGCTGATAACGTGTTATGAAATAATATAAGAACAAGAACAATAATACAAGAACAAGAACAATAGAGAGAAAAGTAGAGAGAGAGGAGTATTCTTATTGATACTTTGGGATGGTTTACAATGGAATAGAACCCCTTTATTTATAGGGAGGTGGTGACTTAGCCACCAAGAAGTAAACCCTAGAATCTCTCTAAATATGGACATTCACCTAAAATAGAATATTTTATAACATAATAATAATAATAATAATAATAATAATAATAATAATAATAATAATAATAATAATAATAATAATAATAATAATAATAATAATAACTACGTTTCAATTCTAAATAAACTAGAATCGGCTGCATAAATTCTTATTTCGTTATTTAAGGTTAACTCATATTATTTATCTATATTATAAGAAGTTATGATGAATTAAATAATTGTCATGACCCAAACCCCAATACGGTTGTGATGGGGCCTCTCGTGAAGACAAGACCAGCCAACCAACTCATTTTGTCTTTTCAGAATTGTTAATAGTTGTAAACAGTTTTAGCATAATTAAATAACACAGTTTAAACAAAAGATTTTTTTATTAAGTGCGGAATACAACCCAAACACAGTCCAAATCAGAGTGTCACAAGTCACAAGCATCTATTAGAGTTTGATTATAACTACAAGGTCTGAAATATACAAGATAGGACTTATAACAAGAGAAGGAAAATGCGGTGCTGCGAATGCTGGCAGTCACCTCGCAAAACTCCGATAACTTAGCCGTCGATCAGCACAAGACCCGCTAAAGGAGGAATGAATACCTGCATCTGCTCGCGAGGTGCACGGAGTAAAGTGAGTACTCTAACTCAGTGATTAATAAAGGTAAATAACAACTGCGTAGTAAGAAATCATGTAAGAAAACCATCATACTATATAGAACTAGTGTAAAACCCTTTGAGAAAAGCAGTGAGATCTTTAGAAAACATATTAACCCAGTTTAAACCTCTTTTGAAAGTGACTTTTGCAAACAGTTATGCAATTGAATGCAAACAATTAGTGCAGATAAGCACACGAATTCGCCCCTCGGGCGCAACACTCACTCAACATAGAATGCCAGGCAATCGGGTAGATATCACATGAAATGGCACAACAGATAATGGCAGACAAATAAATAAGTAAACAGATAAAACAGTACCGATACCGCTGCGGCGTGAAGCTCGATCCATATACCGCTGCGACGTGCAGCCTGATCTATTTATCATCGACGACGCTAACTCGGGGTGTGCAGACTCCGGGAGGGGCCCCTTACGGCCCAAGTGCAATATCAAGTCATCTCGTGGCATCAAATCTAGGCCCTCGGCCTCATATTAGTATCAGTATCTCACTACTGCAGCGTGCAGCCCAATCCAAAAGTAATCCTCACCACACAGTCCATCGGCCTTACTCAGTCAAAAATCACATAAGCTCTCGGGAAACACTAAAACATGATGCTCAACCCAAAAATATTGTTGGAAATATCATTTCAAGTGTTAAAGAAAAGTAAACTTAGCTGAGTTTTAAAACAGTGGAAAATACATGACTCGGCTCAAGTATAAAATCAAAATAGTGAGAAAATATCAACAATCATCGCCGAAGGGGTTCAAATAGCTGGCATGAAGCCCAAATATGGCAATCAGCCCAAGTCATGATAACAACAAATAAGTTTCAGTCAAATACACGGTAAAATCATCAAGTGGGACGGACCAAGTCGCAATCCCCAATGGTGCTCTACCCCAGGCTCGTTATCCGGTATGCAAGTCATCTCAATATAGCAGTGCCATGTGCAATCCAGGATTTCAAATCCTTAGAACATCATTTACAATCATTACTCACCTCGAACCGGCGAATTCTCTAGCTCGCGACGCCCTTTCCCCTCAAATCAGCCTCCACACACGTCGAATCTATCCAAAATCAAAACGAATACGTCACAATATTCTAAGGGAACAAAACTCAAGCGAAAATAATCAATAAATGGCACAAATCCCGAAATTACCAAATACTGAGCCACTGGCCCACTTTTCGAAACTCAAAAATTTTCACATCAATAGATTCCTTATCTCCTCACGAGTTCATACATACCAAAAGTTCTTAAACTGACCTCAAACGATCCTTCAAATCCATATATAAAATTTAAAAATCCCAAGCCCTAGTTTCTTCTATTTTTAGCTAAAGTTCCATGAATTTCTAGGTGGATTTCACACTAAAAACGAGTTTCAAGGTGAAAACCGTGCAATCGCGATGCACAAAATTCATGTCCACTAATTACTCTATGTGATCGCAATTAACACCCTGCGAACGCGATGCTCTGCCCCTTTAACTCACTGCAATCTCACACACACTCACGCGATCGTGAAGGCACACCACATAAGCCTATGCGATCGCAATCCCTTTTACGCGATCGCGTAGAATAAAATGCTGCTACCCCAAATAGCCCCTATAAGATCGCATTCATAACCATGCGATTGCATAGAAGAACATCTGAACTGAACACCAACAGAAATTTTTGCAATTCTCCATGTCCGAAAAGAGCTGTTTAACCACCGGAAACTCACCCGGGGCCCTCGGGACATCAACTAAACATCCCAACATATCCCATAATTTCTAGGTGGATTTCACACTAAAAACGAGTTTCAAGGTGAAAACCGTGCAATCGCGATGCACAAAATTCATGTCCACTAATTACTCTATGTGATCGCAATTAACACCCTGCGAACGCGATGCTCTGCCCCTTTAACTCAATGCAATCTCACACACACTCACGCGATCGTGAAGGCACACCACATAAGCCTATGCGATCGCAATCCCTTATACGCGATCGCGTAGAATAAAATGCTGCTACCCCAAATAGCCCTATAAGATCGCATTCATAACCATGCGATTGCATAGAAGAACATCTGAACTGAACACCAACAGAAATTTTTGCAATTCTCCATGTCCGAAAAGATCTGTTTAACCACCGGAAACTCACCCGGGGCCCTCGGGACATCAACTAAACATCCCAACATATCCCATAATGTCATTCAAACTTGTTCAAATCACCAAAACACATCAAACAACATCAAATTACTCAAAACCCATCGAATTCAAGCCTAAGTTTCCAAAAACTTGCGAAATACACTTTCGACAAAAACTTGACCAAACGAGTTTCGAATGACCTGAAATTTTGCGTACACATCTCAAAAGACATCACAAATCTGCTGAAACTCTCGGAATTCCATTCCGACCTCTATAAATCTCACCTACCAACCGAAAGACACCGAAATCTCACTTTCGCCAATTCAAGCCTAAACCTTCTACGGACTTCTAAAATGCGTTCTGATCACGCTCTCAAGTCATAAATCATCCAATGAAGCTAAGCAAATTACAAAAATTCCGATCTGAGCTCATATACAGATAATTCAACCCTTGGTCAAACCTTTCAAATTCAATGTTTTCAACTGAGACTCTTTCCTTCAAATTTATTCCGATTTTCTTGAAAACCAAAACCAACGATCTACATCGGTCAAAATACATTACACGGGGAAGGTCATACCCGAAAACTGGCGATCAAAGTGCAAAAGCTCAAAACGATCGGTCGGGTCGTTACATCCACCCCCACCCCCCCACCCCAACTCAAACACACGTTTGCCCTCGAACGTACCCAAAGTTGTTTTAGAATCCAACCACTAGCTGAATAACCTTACCATGCATATACTCGGGGGTGATCCCACATCACCCTATCTCATATTGGTCCAATAAAACATTGCAACTAAAATTACACAATCCAGTCTGGCCCCAAAGCCATAGAACCACATTTCCACTCCTGAAACCATCAATATGATCAAAACCTCACACCTATAGTCCAAATAGACCTGAACTAGTTGTGATAAACCATGCTTGCAATATCGGGAGCAGTCCCATGATATATCACGCAACTCAAACACTTGTAGCGATAACTTCTATTCACATCAGATGCCCACAACTACCGAATACTGGTAGAAAACCTCTTATCGACTAAAGTCTCATTCCAACACTTCCATATACTGATAAATGAAACACACAATAAACCATAACCATTTTTCAAATCATCCATCCATAAGGTCATTTCTCTTTTAACAAGGACCATAGCAACTTCTGAACCGAACCATGATATTTATCCATCAAGCATGCTAAAATCGAATTCGTTTGTATTCATTAAAAAACCCCCAACGACCTCATCTAATTCAGCACCATTACTCTGATGACATGACACATCAATAGAGGCCTAAGCCATAAGTAGCACAATACGCGCACCAATAAGCAATGGCTTGAGCATACTCAAATCGTGAAAATAACTCGCATGAAAGAGTTGTACCTTAAGCTCACCAGTACCACCACAAAACAAGGCTAAGAACCCGTCTCACATCATAGAACAGAGCACATGAATCTAACCTCAAGGTCATATCTCTACATAGCTTCGCTGCATATGCGCGATGCTATCCAAACAATGTTCCACATAAAACACCTCAAGTCATTATGCTCGAAGCAGACATTCGCACACAATTTGATGCTTGGAACCAAAGCAAATCACTACATCCACGGTGAAACATGAAAAATATACTATGTAGACATGATAGGACATAACCGATACGCCATCCACCGAGCAACACCCAATTACTTTTCCCGCTCGACTTCCACTATGAACCTCAATAGAACCGCACCATATGTGCCCATAACTAACAAATAATAACACCTAGCAACATAGACAGGACACTCCTAGATCTCCCAAATCACCAACAAGCTCGATAACCATCGATGTAACCTATCCCTTAACAATACAATTCGAGGTCAACCAAGCCGACTCAAGCTAAAACACACATCCACTTTGGCCTGCCAACGAACTCATCATTAAGGAAACTTGAAGTTGTTCTTTCCTCTACTATAACTCCTGTTGGTGCCATATGATATGGTGAAATACATCAAATCAATATCGAAATCAACAACCTTGCCCGGTGATGTGCCCGGCCATGAGAAACATATCCAATAAATCTTCAACCACTGACACTGAATCAATATGAGGAGCCTCAGCACTGCACTCATCACAAGAGCCCAATTAAGAAGGACAATCCGTCTCAGCCGTTTGCAGGGTATTCAAAATATAAAAATCCCCAATAGGACATAATCCGTCGAACATCGCCGCTGAACCCGTAGCATTTTCCGGCATCATCAATAGCGTCGTCATATTGTAATAGTCCTGAAAAACACAACACGGATACAACCATTATTAACACAATATCACATCCAAAATCTAACATACTAAGGGAAAAAAGATCCACCCGGATCTTCAAATCCCAATAGTCGCTAAATAGCCGATACACACGACTCACAACAGCAACATAGCCCGAACATGAGAACTCCCAGTCTCCAACTCCATATAGCACACAAATCACCATACCTGATCCCAAATTTCGCGCCCCGAATACATATCACCTCAATTACCCAATAATTCCACGAAAGATACCTTGAAATTCCCATGTGCCATCAAGCAAACTCGAATATCAGCAGTCTTTCCAATCAAAAGAGCGCCGCAATACTACTGAAGTTCTATCAACCTAATCACATTGCCTTTTCTGAAACATATACCCTTGTAAAATCACTATGATTAGCAATACCATTTTTCTTAATCATCTGAAGATCGTTCACCCTAGTCATCTGAAGCTCGTTTCTCTAATCACCTAAAACTACATGTGCTGCCCAAGAATTTCATGACTCTACATTCAGAACTGAATCGTAACCTTACGCATGCAAATCCCAATCATCCACAACATACCGCATATACCATACCACCCTGGGGTAATCATGAGAACTTCATCTCCCCTCCGAGCCACAAATATCTACGTACTCAACTAGTCAAGAACTTTCCATTGGTCCTATCTAGAAGAAAATCACTATACATCCCATGCTCCCCGTGCCCATAAAAAATATACCTCTCCAAACTGTAGTAAAAACCATCAAGAACTCTTTGAGTTCCCTTTGTATAAATCATACTTGCCAAGACTGAATTCTTCTAACTCGACCAGGCTAAGCAAGCCATCAAAACCTAAGATCATTGGCGCAAAAATACATATAAGAACTCATTACCTCGAACACACCCAAGGAACATATTATATCCCTACCATACCGGTCTGATTTACTACCAAACTACCCTCATCTATCTAAATTTCCTTATGGTTTATCTTCAAGTCGATATCTTCTCTTTGTCGTAGCACCACAATTCCTCAACTCAGACTTCCACGCGGAACCAAGCATAAAACCACACTGTCTGAGACCATAAGTCGCTGAATACTTTCTCAGATATTCCTAAAAGCACCATATTCAAAATACTTTTACTCTGAAGAGACTTCATACGAATCTAAATCTATTACTCTTAGCTTCCTAATACTGATACATAGAATCCCACAATTTATAGGAAATACCACAAGTCCTGACACCTTCCAATGAAAAACTCGGTTTCTAACCACATACGCAACTTTAAAATACCCAATTGTTGTATGTAGAATGTTGAACACATTAGAACCATTTTCGCATGTCATCGACTCTACTCAAACCGCAATTAGCCTGATCAAAAGACCGAACAACCTGTGACTCATTAGCATTTCAGACATTACAGAATACAACCTCATCCCAATATAACCAAGAAACTTCCTACTCTATGCACCGAGCGTCCTGTACCAACAACGACTCAAAACATTCTTAGATTATCTTACACCTATTAAGAATAACATAAACTCTATCAAAATTCTCTTTTACTCGAGGCATCCTCAGTCTCAATATCTATAAGCCATAACTGATTCACCAGTACACCTCAAACTGGAACTAACATAGCACATAACCGTGCAATTGCCTAATCAATAGCAGACTCCCAAACTTGGCTCGAAGCCATAGACCAAAACACATAATAACTCATAATGCCTATACCATGTTGCTGCCATAATACCATAGTGAGATTAAAGTCAATCCTTCATAAGCTCGTGAAACACAGACCATTTGGTACTTTAAATCTTCTACAAATCTCGCATTCGTCCTCACAACAGTCAAGACCACTCTCTTAAGAGACCCAAATTTAAATTTCAACACATATTTTTCACTTGTAAATGATACCTTCTAACAGACAACATAAGGATCAAACCACTTCAGAATACTCCGCAGGATATAACACCTGCTTCGCCTTAATATAATATTCATGTATACCTTTCACTGTCATAAACTGTCCGCAGTCACTTAGTTTTAAGTCTGAACTCATACCGCTGTATGAAATTTACTTCTCTCACAATTGGGAAACATGAAAAGATCTTTCACGCGCCCATAACTCAGGGCTACACATCCGATCACAATGGAAATAAAATACTTGATAATTCATATCCAGCAGACCTTCCTTGCCACTTCCAAGTCACATAGATGCACCTCGTAGTACTAACGTAATCATCATGTAGCTATCTAACCGCCCTTCCCACTAACAGGGGCAATACCGAATATATATATATATATATATAAGTTTCAAAATACTTGCTCACACAATTAGCACTTCGGTGCTCAAGCCATAGGCAAAGATCTGGCCTCAAGTCCTCTAGACTAGCCCAACATCAAACTCACAGAGATCACATCTCGCCCCTCGATCGGGGAATCACAAGTCATCAAGGCACATCTGATACTGAGCGTTCATGCGCGTATACGAACACATGGAAGGAATTTCAAAGGTCACTTTTCAAGATGAATCAATGACGCACGATAAGAATTCAAGAATGTGAAAGTTTTCCTAAAGGTTCTGCAGCTTCTCGAGGATAAATATAGATATCTCTGTACCAATCTGCAAGACTCTACTAATCCTGCTCATGACTCGTGAGACCTAGTAAGCTAGGCTCTGATACCAACTTGCCATGACACAAAACCCGATACAGTCTTGATGGCGCCTCTCGTGAAGACAAGGCCAGCCAACCAACCCATTCTGCCTTTTCAGAATTTTTAATAGTTGTAAACAGTTTTAACATAATTAAATAACACAGTTTAAGCAAAAGATTTCATTATTAAGTGCGGAATACAACCCAAACACATCCCAAACCGGTGTGCCATAAGTCACGAGCATCTATTAGAGTTTGAATACAACTACAAGGTCTAAAATATATAAGATATGACTGATAACAAGAGAAGAAAAATGCGATGCTGCTAACGCTGGCAGTCACCTCACTAAACTTCGATAACTTAGCCGCCAATTAGCTCAAGACCCGCTACTGGGGGAACGAATACATGCATCTGCACGCGAGGTGTATGGAGAAAAGTGAGTGCTCCAACTCAGTAAGTAATAAAGGTAAATAACAATTGAACAGTAAGAAATCACGTAAAGCAAAACATCATGCCGTATAGAAGCAGTGTAAAACCCTTTGAGAAAAGCAGTGAAGCAGTGGAATCTTTAGAAAACATCTTAACCCAGTTTAAACCTCGTTCGAAAGTGACTATTGCAAACACTTATGCAATTGAATGCAAATAATTAGTGCAGATAAGCATAGGAATCCGCCCCTCGGGCGCAACACTCACTCAATAGAGAATGTCAGGCAATCAGGTAGATATCACATCAAATAACACAATAGATAATGACAGAGAAAAAAATAAGTAAACACATAAAACATTACCAGTACCGCTGTAGCATGAAGCCTGATCCATATACCGCTGCGACGTACAACCCGATCTATTTATCGTCGACAGCGATTACTGGGGGTGTGCAAACTCCGGGAGGGGCCCCTTACGGCACAAGCGCAATATCAAACCATCTCGTGGCATCAAATCTAGACCATCGGCCTCATATCGGTATCACTATCTCATTGTTGTGGCGTGCAGCCCGATGCAAAGGTAATCCTCACCACATAGGCCCTCGGCCTTACTAAGTCCAAAATCAAATAAGCCCCTCGGGCAATAGTAAAACATCATGCTCAGCCCAAAAATATTATCAGAAATATCATTCAAGTGTTAAAGGAAAGTAAACTTGGTTGAGTTTTAAAACAGTGAAAAATACATGACTGAGTTCAAGTATAAAATCAAAATACTGAGGAAATATCAACAATCATCCCCGAAGGGGTTCAAATAGCTAGCACGAAGCCCAAATATGGCAATCAGCCCAAGTCATGATGATAACAAATAAGTTTTAGTGAAATACACAGTAAAATCATCAAGCGAGACGGACCAAGTCGCAATCCCCAATGGTTCTCTACCCCACGCTCGCTATCTGGCGTGTAAGTCACCTTAATATAGCACTTGATGTGCAATCCGGGGTTTCAAACCCTTAGAACATCATTTAGAATTATTACTTACCTCGAACTAGCAAAATCTCTTGCTCGCGATACCTTTGCCGCTCAAATCGGCCTCTACGTGCCTTGAATCTATCCAAAATCAGAACGAATACGTCACAATATACTAAGGGAACAAAATCCAAGCGAAAACAATCAATAATGGACACAAATATCAAAATTACCAAAACTCGAGCCCCGGTCCCACTTCTCTAAACTCAAAAATTTTAATATCAATAGATTCCTTATCTCCTCACGAGTTCATACATACCAAAAGTTCTTAAATTTGACCACAAATTATCCTTCAAACCCATAAATAAAATTTTAAATTCTTAAGCGCTAGTTTCTTCCAATTTTAGCTTAAGTTCCATGAATTTCTAGGTGGATTTCATAATAAAAACGAGTTTCAAGACCAAAATTCTTACCTCAAGTTGTTTCTCTTTGAATCCATCTTTAATCTCCATCAAGAAGCTCTCAAAATGATCAACCATGGAAGAAAAATGACCTTAAATCGTGGATGAAATAAAATTACAACATTCTGCCCAGCTATCAAATTCCTTCTCTGCGATCGCAGAGAAAACCATGCAATCAGGATGCAAAAAACTCAGCTCCGCAAATTACTCTATGCTATCGCAATTAACACCCTGCGAACGCGATGCTCTGCCCCTTTAACTCACTGCGGTCGCGCGCACACTCGCGCGATCGCGAAGGCACACCGCACAAGCCCATGCTATCGCAATCCCTTATACGCGATCGCGTAGAACAAAATCAGGCTGCCCCAAATAGCCCTATGCGATCACATTCATAACCACGGGATCATATAGAAGAACATCCGAACAGAACACCAGCAGAAATTTCTACAATTATCCATGTCTGAAAAGGTCCGTTCATCCACCTGAAACTTAGCAGAGGCCCTCGGGACATCAACCAAACATGCCAACATATCCCATAACGTCATTAAAACTTTTTCCAATCATCAAAACCCCTCAAACAACATCGAATTACTCAAAATTTATCGAATTCAAGCCTAAGTTTTCAAAAACTTCTGAAATACAATTTCTATCAAAAACTCAACCAAACAACGTCCAAATGTCCTGACATTTTGCGCACACATTCCAAAGGACATAATGAAGCTACTACGACTCTCGAAATTCCATTCCGACCTCCATAACAAAATCTCACCTATCAACCGGAAGACACCGAAATCTCACTTTCGCCAATTCAAACCTAAACTTTCTACGGGCTCCAAAATGTGTTCTGATCACGCTCCCAAGTCATAAATCACCCAACAAAGCTAACCAAATCATAAAAATTCCAATCCTAGCTCATATACAAATAAGTCAACTCTTGGCCAAACCTTTCAAATTCAAAGTTTTCAACTGAGACTGTTTGGTCGCATGTACGAGGAATTAGGGGAGAAAGGCGGGGACAGGAAGTTATTCCGGTTAGCTAAATCAAGGGAAATGAAGGCGCGTGATCTTGACCAAGTTAGGTGCATCAAGGGCGAGGATGGTAGGGTTCTGATGGGGGAGTCCCAAGTCAAGCAGAGGTGGCAGGCGTACTTTAGAGACTTACTTAACGAGGAGGGGGATCGTAATATAGATTTAGGGGGGTTGAGGAATTCAGAGCAGCATAGAGACCTTGGGTACTGCAGGCGCATTCGGGAGGAAGAGGTCATGGGGGCTTTGCATAGGATGAGTACGGGTCGAGCGACCGGGCCTGACGAGATGCCGGTGGAGTTCTGAAAATGCATGGGTAGGTCAGGAGTGGAGTGGCTATCAAGGTTGTTCAATGCGATCTTCAGGACCAAAAGGATGCCGGAGGAGTGGAGGTGGAGTACAGTGGTGTCCTTGTACAAGAACAAAGGGGACATCCAGTGCTGCAGCAACTATAGGGGTATCAAATTAATAAGTCACACCATGAAAGTTTGGGAGCGGGTGATCGAGGCGAGGGTGAGGGAGATGTCATCTATATCCGTGAACCAGTTCGGTTTCATGCCGGGCCGCTCCACTACAGAAGCTATCCACCTTGTTAGGAGGCTGGTGGAGCAGTTCAGGGATAAGAAGAAGGACCTGCACATGGTGCTTATCGATTTGGAGAAGGCGTATGACAAGGTCCCAAGGGAGGTATTATGAAGGTGTTTGGAGGCGAAGAGCGTTCCGGAAGCCTACATCAGAGTAATCAAGGACATGTACGATGGAGCTAAGACTAGGGTTAGGATGGTGGGTGGCGACTCAGATCATTTTCCTGTGGCGATGGGGCTCCATCAAGGATCGGCGCTTAGCCCTCTTTTGTTTTCCTTGGTGATGGATGCTCTAACCCGTCATATTCAAGGGGATGTGCCTTGGTGTATGCTATTTGCTGATGACATAGTCTTGATAGACGAGACGAGGGTCGGTGTTATTGAGAGGTTAGAGGTATGGAGACAAACTCTCGAGTCTAAGGGTTTCAAAATAAGTAGATCTAAAACAGAATACCTAGAGTGCAAGTTCAGCGCCGAGCCGAGCGAAGTAGGCAGGGACGTGATGATTGGATCTCAGGTCATCGCCAAGAGGGACAGTGTCAGATATCTTGGGTTGTTGATTCAGGGGGACGGAGAGATTGACGGGGACGTCACTCATCGTATAGCAGCGAGGTGGTCAAAGTGGAGGCTTGCATCAGGAGTCCTGTGTGACAAGAAAGTCCCACAGAAACTAAAGGGGAAATTTTATAGAGCTGTGGTTAGACCTGCCATGTTGTATGGGGCGGAGTGCTGGCTAGTGAAGAACTCCCATGTTCAAAGAATGAAGGTTGCGGAGATGAGGATGCTCAGGTGGATGTGCGGGCTCACCACGTTAGACAAGATTAAGAATGAAGTTATTCGAGCTAAGGTGGGGGTGGCCCCAGTGGACGAAAAGATGCGAGAAGCGAGGCTGAGGTGGTTCGGGCATGTGCGAAGGAGAAGTCCTGATGCCCCGGTGAAGAGTTGTGAGCGGCTGGCGATGGTCGGCGTACGGCGTGGCAGAGGGAGGTCTAAGAGGTATTTGGGAGAGGTGATTAGGGATGACATGGCTAGAATGCGGGTTTCTGAGGACATGACCCTTGATAGGAAAGTCTGGAGGTCTAGTATCAGGGTTGTAGGATAGGTGCTCCTAGAGTTTTTTGTACTCCTCACCAGGGGTTGGGTGAGGCTTGGTAGGGCTATTCAAAGATGATTTGTGTATTGGACTGTGTCTTCCTTATAGTAGTTATTTATGGTAGTTACTGTCTGATATTATTATTGCATACTATTTTATTTAGGTTCTTATGTTTAGATAATTATTTACGTTGTTTCTGCTGGAGTTACTAATGCTCTTTTGTTTTTGTAAATTTGCTAAAATTTATGATAAATTATCAAAACATAAATGGTTATTGCAATTTATTTATGACAATAATATAGTTATTGCTGGCGAAGTGAGAGACAACAAGAAAAGATGCAGGCATGACCACATGTTGACTTTTCTTACATATCTAAAGACTAAAGGCACCCGTTTTAGGATGTATAAAAATTATTTTTCAATTCAACTTCAAAAACTCTTTTTCAAATTTCAATTAAATTTATATCCAAAAACTAAGTAAGTAACCCCGCAACAAATTAAGTGGACAAATGGATTAGGTGAGTACGAAAAATGAAACAAATGTGTTTTTATTTTTGTTTTTCCTTTCCTTCACTGAGCCGAGGGTCGATTGGAAACAGCTTCTCTGCCCTTTCGGGTAAGGGTAAGGCATGTCTACATTTTACCCTCCCTAGACCCCACTTTGTGGGACTACACTGGGTAGTTGTTGTTGTTGTTGTTGTTTTCTTGAAAACCAAAACCAACGATCTACATCAGTCATAATACATTATACGAGGTAAGTTATGCCCGAAAACTGGTGATCAAAGTACAAAAGATCAAAACGACCGGTCGGGTTGTTACAATAATCTTTGGTAGCTGCCAACTTACCGTAATTTTTCTCCTTTATCTGTACTTGAGACCAGTAATGTAAGCAAGCTCATATAAATAAATTCAATGATCCCCCAAGTTGTTGAGATAGAGAAACTAACACTTCAAATCCAGAACATGTAGAAGCGGGGCCATAATTTTAAGTTTGTAAATTCAGGATTTTAATAATGGGATTTTTACATATACATCCCATATAACAAACCTTATAACCACTCATGTTTAAGGTTAGTATTTATTACATTTAAGTATACCATGTTTCAATTTATGTACCAAAATTTACTTTTAAGATTTAATTATCAATGATTTATTAGGGGCTTGATTTGTGGAACAAAATATTTCCATATCTTCTTTCCCAAATTATATACGTACCCTAAAATAATTAACATATTCTACAACTTAAACACGGTAAAAAGATAAAGAAAATAGCTCTTAAATACGGTAGCTTCCTATAAATGAGGAAACTGAATGTCAAATTCATTTAATAAAATCAAATGTTCCTTAAACATTCTCCATCGCAATTCCTATAAATAAGGAAATTAAATAGGAAAAATTCTTCATTGCCTTTTTATTTGTATTCTCTTCTCCAGCACATTCTTAAAAACAATCCATTCTTTATCAAATTCCCCTTCTCTAATAGTTGGAGAAATAATCTTTAAAGGACCAATTTGACTAGTTTGCTATCGAACTAGTGATAATATATACTTTGAGCATCTACTCTCTTCTGCTCTCGTCTCATGTGAATTCTTATGATTGCGCAGGGTCCTCTATCATCATCATTTCCCATTGAAACAGGAATATTCCAGTGAGCATGAGAGCATCAAAAGATCATTTCAATCGAACAAAGAATCTCTCTTTTGTGAAGCGAATCTCATATTTCCATTTACTGCTGCTGCTGGCCAAATTTTTGGACATCAATGCAGATGTTCCAGCGTTTAATTACAATGCAGATGTTCCAGCGTTTAATTACAAAAAAAGTAGTAGCTGTTGAACTTGTTTGCAGTGAGTTTTTAAAATGTAGTCAAATGTAGTCAATTGTAGTTAAATGTAGTTAAGGTTATATGAAGTGTTTCCAGTGAATTTTTAAAATGTAGTCAAATGTAGTTAAATGTAGTTAAGGTTATATGCAGTGTTTCCAGTGAGTTTTTATAATGTAGTCAAATGTAGTTAAGGTTATATGAAGTGTTTCCAGTGAATTTTTTCCTTTCGTGATCATATTGAGTCTCAAGTTAATGTTGTTATGTATGTTCATGGAATATTGTTGTTGTGGATTCTTTAAGAGAAAATTTGAAAGAAGTGTAACAGAGAACATATTATGGACCTGTAGTAGTTTGTAGATTCAGAAGGATACACTACTGGTGGGCATCCACCAATCACATTAACTACATATAACCTTAACTACATTTAACTACAATTGACTACATTTGACTATCGGAATTTCCAACGAACGCAACCTCCCTTCTTAGTATTCTATCGGAATTTGAAGCTTTGAAGTTTGAAACATTAGTGTTGTCTGAGTTCATGAATCGTAAGTTGGAGTTGATGACAGTGTCTGAAAACTCCTTCGTATTGCATGCAAGAGTCTGAAAATATCCTTTATGAGAAGATCTAGTGTTCGAGAAGTATAACCTTAACTACATTTAACTACAATTGACTACATTTGACTATCGGAATTTCCAACGAACGCAACCTCCCTTCTGAGTATTCTATCGGAATTTGAAGCTTTGAAGTTTGAAAGATTAGTGTTGTCTGAGTTCATGAATCGAAAGTTGGAGTTGATGACAGTGTCTGAAAACTCCTTAGTATTGCATGCAAGAGTCTGAAAATATCCTTTATGAGAAGATCTAGTGTTCGAGAAGTATAGCAGGAGCAATCTTGGCAAATTTTCCCATCCTTGGATCGTGTACTCAACAAACTTCCTGTTCTGGATTACATGTTGAGAACCTGATGAATCAAGCAAGCTTTGGTCAACAAAATGGCATTCAACAAACGTGTTTTTCTTGAAGGGAACCCCTCTGCGGATCCATATACGACTTCAGAAAGAAATTATCAGAAAATATTTTAGCCTGACTGAAGAAGTGAAAAATTAAAGAAGCAATTAAGAGTTAAGACCAGACAAAATGTAAAAAGGCACCAATAGATACTTGTGGAGTACAACAGGCAACAAAAGCCTAGGATTTTGAATGCAACACAGTTGTTTAGCAAAACAGAAAGTTTCAGAACCGATTTTCCTCAATAAGCATTAAAATAATGCTCACTGCAAAAGATTCACACAATGAGAGAGACAGAAAAAGAAAGACGGGGAGAGAAAGAGAGAAATTGATAGGGTATCAATTATTACCTATTTAATTGTTTATAATGATAATCATTTATAATTAATAAGTATATAATTGGTAACATAGATTTAGCCTTAATAAAGGCGTTATTTTAGGAGGCAACATCTGGAAAGATTCCGTTTGGTACATATTGTGTAACAAAAACATGGGATATGAGGGTAATAAACAAACAATGCACAATAATGGTAGTAAGGTTTGTTATATGGGATATATAGGTAAAAATCCCTTTAATAATTCTATCAAGTTACTGATCGAATTTTATATTAATAAATTATACATATTTAATAAACTTTTTCGGACAAATATAAAATTTTAACTAAAATAATGAATTCAACGGGACCTGCGGGATACTCTTGCTCCGCCTCTAGGACAGGAAGGATAATTAGACAAACTAGTAAGATAATACTTGGAAGGGAGGGAAAAGGGAGGTTATAAATTAGTTAAAGGCTCAAAGCGGTGAATGATTGGGGAAAATGGCAAATAAAGAAGGGCCCCTCGGCCCTCAGCTCTTTTGGCTGGACACAGTCTTTCGCATAGGGAGGTAGGCATATGACAACCTATGAAATTCGACATTTCCAGATTAGAAAGAATAAAGAGAAAAGTGAAACTTGAAGGTTAGCTTTTTTTTTAAACCAAAAAAAAAAAAAGTAAACAACTCACAGATACTTATAATATTATATAAAACGAGACAAGTGAAGTGGTTTATGATTAGAACAAGAAAGGTAAAACACTTAAAAGCACCAAGTAATTTCTTATCGGCAATAAAATAGATGAGATTAACACTTTAAGACTTAACCAAAAAAGAGTATCCCATTTGTACGAATTCTTAGTTGTCTTATACGATTCTTGAGTTTATTTTTCTCCTTTATTTTTGTGTAGAATTTTCTTACAAGTAATAATTTATATGTTATATTGAATTATTATATCTAAAAAAATGTATATTTTTAAAAAAATAATTTAACTTTAAACTATTTATTTTACTGTTTAAAATTCTAAAACAACTTTCTTTTTTGAAACTTACATCAAATCAAAGTAATCCCATAAATTAATAGTACTCATTCCGTTTCAAATTATGTGAATATATTTGACTAGGCACGAAGTTTAAAAAAAATAAAGACTTTTAAAATTTATGATCCTAAAAATAAGAAAGGGGACCACAATATTTGTATAATTATAAAAAAAGTTTATTAAAAATTAAATTATAAATTTAAACTAAATTATTATCAAATTTAAAAACTACTCATTTTTTTGGAATGAAAAAATTCCTAAAAAGGAAAAAGCATTAGAATGTGTAAAAGATTCGTGAGATTGCATGGGAGATCGTGTTGAAAGTGTATAAGGGGGTCCTTCTGTCCGTTGATCAATACGATTAGCTGGATTTTCTCCAACTGGCTTAGCGCAACATCTTACGAGTTCGAACTTAGATGTGATTCTTTTTTATTCAAAGTATATTTTAAGTGTAAGAAAGAGTTATATTTTTATATAAAATGTGGTTGTATCGCATTTTATCTTAACGGTCGTTTAGATCGTTAAGGTAAAATACGATATATAACCGTGATTTATATAGAACGCGGTTATATATCGTAATTTATAGGAAGATGAAAAGATTAGTATATAAAATGCGGTATATTACCGCGATGTATATAAACTACGACAATGAACTGCGTTTTACATACAAAGCAAAAACACTAATAATTTTTTTGCGCTTAACTGACATAACAATAATTCACATATGTAAAACGCTTTTTTAAACTAAATTTTACTTCCAAAAATTTGACCCACCGGTTTGGGTATTGCCTTATATGAATGCATTAAAGGTTTTGAGAATTATCATTAAGAAATACTCCAACTTCGTGATAAATTTTTTTTGTTATTAAATTCTCAAGCTTTGTGCATAATGTCTAAAGAGCGAAAAGTAAGAGTTTCATTATATTGGGGGTGAGGGAGTGAGGTTGTGGTGGCGAATAACTCAGTGAGCTATAATTCATCTCCACAGAGTCATGTTAAGTTTTCACTTACAATGTAGTACGATAGATTGGTATCGCTGTTAAGCAATAAAATGAGATTGAGTAAACGTTCGATAAATCTTAAAATAACCAAAAGATATCGTGACTCTGCGGGAGTTTGCTTGTTATTCTAAGTTTAACATAGAAGACGATGAAACTCTGAGAGATTTTTTAGGAATTCCGGATGAATACTGAAAATTTATTATGTTAAAGTTATCGAAAATGTATGTCAAGGCTGAAGACATTCGCAATAACGAGATTGTGCAAAGGAGGGATAACCCTCAATTCTCGGGTAGTTATTCATGAGCAATTTTAACCCAATAGGTTCCGACTAAAAGTGTTTGGCCGGATCTAAACTAATCTCTTCAAGCGACCGAGTAGCGTTGAGATAATTTTTCTGCTACTTTACATAATCCATAAGACGACTGGTAAACTTCTATTTTGTTTCTGTTACGATGTTTATTTTTTGTTGAATTGAATTTGTATTAGTAATCATATATTCCACAAGGGGTATCGTCCATATATGAATGTTATAAGTTACGACCCCACGCCCAATTAGAATATGCATAGTTTTGGTGTGTTGGATTATAGTAGTCCATCCGGGAGTCATCACCAACAGGAAAATATCCATCATAGAATGTCAATATAGTATGACTTGTAAGTGAAGTGATATAGCTATATGTAAAATATTTATTAATTTGAGTAGCCTATCATTTTGTTATTTTTGTGCAGTAAAAACGAGCAACTTGATGGTCTTGATCTCACTTAGTTGCCCGTAGACGATATATTTACTTGTGATTTGGCAGATGCGCAGAGTCAGAAAGATAATAGTGATTATGACAATAATGCCGATGAGTCTGGAGATGAGACATCCTTCTTTGACGAGGGTGATGATAAGGAGGAAGTGAATATCTAACCTGAGCTAATGAGGAAGCATGCTCCTCCATCTCCCATTAGACCAAGACTGTACGAGTCCCACGTGTTGTATCATGAGCAGAATATTTCCTACCTTGATAATTTGTCAAGTATGCCGGATGTGGATGCCCTCACAAGGGATCTTGATGAAATTCGATTAGCAATGTGGGATGAGTATAGACTAGCGGTGCTGGCAAAGGGTAGATATTTTACCGATAAAGCTCGCCTACCCAGGGTGTGTAAAATGTACAACAAAACAGAGTACCGTGAAATGACATTAAGAGAGTTAACTCCAGAGGTATACAAGGATGTATTCCATAGATACTTTATGGGTTGTAACTGAATTTTGCTTGCGAGTAAGAAGGAAGCAGAATTCTGGAAAGTGGGTAAATATATCGGCACCCATATTTGTGAAATGGACAAATTCAATAAGAATCATTTAAACTTGGATGTTGACTTGATTTCTTTTGTCTCGATTCCATACTAGAAAGTGTCTATTAGGTACAAGATCAAAAAGTGTATTACATCAGTCCACCAGGAATATGGGTGTACTGTAACAAAAAAGCATATCTCGGGTGCAAACATGCATTTAAAATTATTCATGTTGACTAGGATAAGTCATTTTCATCTCTACGCATGTACATGGACACACTGAAACTCTTTAACTCCAGGATTGTTGTTGAATGGAAGCATGGACGGAGTCTAGGAATACCGGAATATATATTTAGATACGTGTTCTGGACATTTAAACTAGCAATTCATAGTTTTGCGCATTTCAGTCAAATAATTTTCATATACGATACTCATGTCTATGAAAAGTATAATATTAAGTTGTTGATCGTCGTTGCAGTAGATGCCAATGGACAAATATTTTCACTAGCTTTTTCCATTTGTGCCAACGAAAGTGACTAGACGTGGACGCTATTTTTGAACCACTTGAAGCAACACGTTGTCAAACAGCGTTCAGGTATTTGTCTAGTATCTGATCGGCATAGTGGTATTTTAAGTTCTGTATGAAATTTTCCTGAATGGCAGGAACCTATTCATACCACTGTTAATATGTGAGGCACCTAAAGGACAATTTCAAAAATAAATATCCCAACAAATACTTGCATGATTTAATGTGAATGGGTGCAACCTATTACCAGTAGTACAAATTCAGGAGGTGCATGGAATCAATTCAACAGTTGAATGAAAGAGCCTATAATTGATTGATGGGACATGAGTTTCATAAGTGGATGTTGCATGTTGATGGTGGCAGACGATATGGATCCCTGACTATAAATGTGTCGGAGTCATTTAATTGGCTATTGAAGTCTACACATGAATTTCCTATCACTCCCATGGTACAGATGACAGTCAAACAGATGGCGGAGAGGTTTGTTGAAAGGCATAGAGCTGCATCGAAATTGATGGATAGAGGTGATGAATTTATGTCAATATCGATGAGAAGATTTGAGAAATACAGGAGGTGAGCATATTCATGTTCATATTTATAGTATGATCACAACTAGGATATTTTAGAAGTTTGCAGCGCTATCCGCGAACACTGGGGAATAATCTACACACCGTGGATAAAGCTAGCAGGTTGTGATCATATGAAAAATGGACCATCTACCACATGCCGTGCACACATACCATGAAGTGCTTTCAACAAGTTAGTTTAGAGGAAACCAACTATGTTGATAGGCAATACAGTGTTGCTGCATATGTAATCACATATAGTATGCAGTTGCAGCCATTGAGTGCTGAGCATTATTGGTCGCCAGAACCATTTTAAATATTGTGTAACAAGGACTATTTATGCAAGCTGCAAGTGCAAAAGTGAACACGTGTACAAAACCAAATGGATGTTGGTGATATCGTTTATGTGCGTAAATGTTGCATATGCTCGCAAACATGGCACGTCTGTCATAATGTCCTTCAACTAGTTTGGGTTGTGGTGATAATCCAGCTTCTGGTGCAAGTTCTTCTAATATACCCAATTATCAAGGATGCACCTAGTATTTTGTTTTCGTAATATTTTTTGTAATAAGTGTTTGAACTTATGTATGATGCAAGATGTATCAAATAAAATTATGTTTCACAACCTTATTATATTTTATTATCTAAAATTATTAGAAAACTAAACTGTCATAGGAGGGAGATGTTTGGAAGGATGACCTTTTGAATTGGGATGATGATATGATAGTTCTAACATTCGACTTATTGGTGTTAGTAAAGAAGACCAATATTAAGATTGAAATTTCATAACATAATACTTCAAGAAAAAAAATCACAACAACCATAACTAAAGAAACATACATGAAAATAAAAGATAATAAAAGGATAAATCAAGATAAACATATCCTAGTACCAAGTAAAAAACGGATTAGTACAAACATGATATCTATCTCCCTTCACGTCCATATTGAAGATAGAATGCAGTGGTAAAACATAAACCAACGTAAATTTGACGATAAAACCTCGAGTAATAAAATATTCCAACACAAAATGTCTCTAGCCTATCTTGAACCTTCTTTGATCAACAACACTCATATTTAAATACCACTCTTTGCCAGATGGTGAAGAAAACGTGTTCTAATGTTGGAGTAAGATGCTTGAAAATTTTTCTTAGAATATACTTTAAAACAATATTAATATTAAGTTACAGAAAACATTAAACTGAATAAAAATATACAATACTGATGTATATATATTTTCTGGAGTTAAGATATAACAAACAAAAGTATTTTATGTTAAAGAAATAAAGTTTAATGGATATAATAATTTACCAGATCGTTTTCATCGACGCATGAATCAGTCATAGCCACATCAAATATTGGAGGATTTTCTTCTTCATTATCACTGCTCGTAGAAGAGTACGCATCACTGTTAGTATAAGAGCAAGATAGGGCTCGTTTGGCAGAGGACGAGTCATCCATAGTTTATGGTTTGAGTATGTGACTATCGTGGTTAAATATTATATTTTGTGTGAATATATATATATATATATAACACGGTTAAATACTATATTTTGTGTGTTTTATTGGTCTGAAAATCTGACCGACTGCAAAAAAGTTGTTTTCGTTTCAGAAAAATTCAATATGTATTGCACGATTAAATACTATATTTTGTGTTTTGTCTTGTCGGTCTAAGAAGCTGACCAACTGTGAAAAAGTTATTTCATTTCAGAAAAAGTCAATATGTATAGTACGGTTAAATACTACATTTCGTGTGTTAGTCTTGTCAGTCTAAAAAGCTGATCGACTACAAAAAAGATTATTTCATTTTAGAAAAAGTCAATATGTATAGTGCGGTTAAATACTACATTTTGTGTCTTGTCTTGTTGTTCTGAAAAGTTGATCGACTATGAAAAAGTTATTTTGTATCAGTGAGAATCTTTAACACGCCAAGCATATCGCGGTTAAATACTACGTTTTGCTTTTATATATATATATATATATATATATATATATATATATATATAGCATGGTTAAGTACTACATTTTCTTTGTTGCCTTGCCTATAAATAATGGGCGCATTCTAGTTATTTTCTGTGCTTAATAATAGCCATAACAAATATTTTCATAAAAGCAAGGTTTTTTATGCTTTAACAAATGTTTGACCCTTTATATATGATGGTGAAGTTGAACGCCGTTACTGGATGTGTATGAACAAGTTTTATAGGGTTCCCGACGAATCTGTTTGTAATTTTTAAGTATAGATTGATGAACCCTGTAAACGGGAATACTACAAAGAAAAGTTACAATATCTTCATTATTTAACCAGAAAATAGTGAAATATGAACGACAATACAAATGATTGTTCGAGGATGAACGAATGTATAAATGTAGAGGATGTGACGACCCGGCCGCTCGTGTTAAGAGTTAACGCCTCGATCCCCTATTAACTGCTTTCTCTAAGTCTATTTCTACTCATTTGACTTGCAGGATGTTCGGTTTTTAGTTTCGAAGAGTTTTGGGGCACTTAATCCCTAAACGAGAGCTTAAGTGTTGGAAAGTTTTCTGTAGTTAGAATAGTGTAAAGACAGCCTCGGAATGAAAATCTAATGGTTCTTTTAGCTCCTTAGGTGATTTCGGGGTTAGGAGCGTGATCAGATGTGTTTTGGAGGTCCATAGCTAATTTAGGCTTGAAAAGCCGAAGTTAGAATTTTTGAAGTTTCCGGCCCGATAGTGAAATTTTGATCTGAGGTTCAGAATGGAAATCCGGAAGTTACAGTAGCTCCGTCATGTCATTTGGGATGTGTGTATAAAATTTCATGTCATTCGAACGAGGTTTGATAGACTTTCTGATCAAAAATGTATTTTTAGAGTTTTTGAAATTCTTAAGGTTGAATTCAATAAAATAAATAGGTGTTTTAATGTTGTTTATGGCATTCTGAATGTTGGAACAAGTTTGGATGATATTTTAAGAGATGTATGCAGGTTTGGTTGAGGTCTCGGGGGCCTCGGGTGTGTTTTGGATGCTCAACGGGCCATTTTGAGTTGTGAAAAAAGTTGCAGAAAATTTAGGTTCAGGTATTGCTGACCTTACTTCAGTGCGATCGCATCCCTTTGCCCACGTTCGCATAGAGTAATTCCATTGGGGGGGGGATATTTTTTACATGATCGCAGTAATTAGTTCGCGATCGCGGAAGTCTATTTCTTTCCTTCTTCGCATTCGCAATCCATTTCTCACGTTCGCATAGCAGAAAGTGAGTTGTCTGCTCAGTGACCATTTTCCTCTTCACGATCACGTGGCTTTGTTCGTGATCGCATATGCCTGTTCCTTCCTCTTCTGCGACCACAGGCCTTAAGCTGTGTTTGCATAGGCCATTTTTGGAACCTTAAACTTTTTACTCTTTGCGATCAAGGACGATTAAATGTGATCGCATTGAAAAAAGTACCTTAGCAGAAATAAGATTTCAAAATCGAGGGTTTAGCCATTTTTACCAAAACTTAAGCTTGAAAGCTCGGATTTGAGAGATATTTCAAGGGAGTTTCAGAGATATCGATCGAGAATTGATTCTAAACTCTTTTTTTCTTGTACTCCACTAATCTAAGCATGAATTCCTCCTTTAATTTCGAATTTTGAATGAAAAATTGATAAAACTTCATAGACCGAATTATTAAGTTTTGAGTGAGTTTTTGACATCTGATTTAGGAGACTTATATATGGTTGGACTCGTGAGGGTACGAGGATTCTGAAAATATTAATTTCACCCGATTCCGAAACGTTGGCCTGAGAGACATTTTGGTCATTTTACTTAATTTCATGTCTTAGCTTTGAATTAAATCATAGAATCAATTGCTTGAGATGTTATTTACGATATGTATTGAATTAAATAGATTTGGGCCATTTGGAGCCGGATACTCGTAGCAAATGCGCGGTTTCAAGCTGATTTTGAGCTGGTTCGAGGCAAGTGGCTTGTTTAACCTTGTGTAGGGGACCTTCCCCTTAGGATTGGTGTACTTGGTAACTGAAATGCCTTGTGCGTTAGGTGACACGTGCATACTTATGCAAATCGTTGAAAAATCCGGATTTTCTTAAAGTATTCCTTAGCATCTTTTTTCCGTGCTTTACTGTTGTGACGACCCAAAGGGTCATCACCTGTTTCTTTATTCATTCTGTGTCTCCAAGGCCTTGAAAACCTCATTTAGGGGTTCCTCGATTTGCATGCACAATCCAGGCGCGTATCCAGAAAGCTTAAATATGAATTTTGTGAGAAAAATGCTAAATTTTGATATTAAATTGAACAAGTTTGACTTCGGTCAACATTTTGGGTAAACAGACCCGGGCCCGTGATTTGACGGTCCTGGAGGCTCCGCAGGAAAACATGGGACTTGGACGTATGCCCGAAATCGAATGACGAGGTCCCAAGCCCTAGAAATGAATTTTTATGTGAAATTATTTTCTAGAAATAATTAAGGAAATTGGAAGTAAAATTTGATTAAAATATTAAGTTATTGGGCCCATATTTTAGTTTCGGTGCCCGGTACAAGTCTTATATATGGTTTAAGCACTTTTTGTAAAGTTTGGTTGACAACGGACATCGTTTGATGTGCTTCGGATTTAAAATGGAAATTTGATATTTTGTGAAAATTTGAAAGAATCATGAGTTTTGAGGCTTGATTAGATGTATATGATGTTATTTTGGCGATTTGTTCGCATGGATAAGTCCGTAGAATATTTTTGAGGCTGTGTGCATACTTGGTTTGGAGCCCCAAGGGCTCGGGTGAGTTTTAGATAGGCGTCGCAGTGCATTTTTAAACCTTGAAAGTTTCTAGTACGAATCAGGTTGCATCTCGTAAATGCGATATCGCAAATGCGAGTGGCCCTCCGCAATTGAGAAGTAAGCCCAGGCCAACACTTCTCGCAAATGTGAAAAATGCCCAGGCTGCCAGTGATCACAAATGCGATCGTTATGTTCCAAATGCAACCATCACAAAAAATGCCCAGGCTTCCATGTTAGCATAGGTCGGGGTTCGCAATTGCGACATCTGCAACCTGCATTTTTTATACTTTGTCGATTTTAAGATATTTTTCACCCTATTTTCAAAACACAACTCCTTTGGGCAATTTTTCAAGAACAAAGCTCCTTCCAAATCATTTGTAAGTTGAGTTTTACTCATTTCTTTCATTCTTTAACATCATTTAATATGTTTTCAACTTAAAATCAAGGATTTCCATGGGTGAAATTGGGGATTTTGGATAGACCATAGGTTTTGTTTTCAAAATTGGGGATTTGGACCTCAATTTGAGGTCCGATTTCAAAAAAAATCATATATTTGGGTTCATGGGGGAATGGGTAATCGGATTTTGGTTCGAACCTTGGGTTTTGACCACGTGGGCCTTGGGGCATTTTTGGACTTTTTGGATAAAACTTTGGAAAATTCATTTTTATGTATTCAAATTGATTCATTTAGAATTTGTTGATGTATTTAAATAATTTATGACTAGATTCGAGCGATTTTGTGGTGGAACCGAGGGATAAAGCCATATTTGAGGCTTGAGCTAAATTCAAGACATCGAGGTAAGTGTTTGGTTTAACCCTAGCTTGAGGGAATAGGAGTTGAGTCTTATATGTTACTTGCTAATTGCCAAGTACGATGTATAGGCATGGTGACGAGTATCTATACATTGGTGTCTAGCATGACCGTGAGTCCTTATTATGCGAATAGTTTGGATTTTGTTATACCTTCCATGCTTGATTGATGAGTTCTATATGTTGTAAAGAGCTTGTGAAAGGGATTGTGATCTTTAAACTTTGTGGAGCATTGGCTCGAGCTGAAATACAAATTATGAAGGTACATGAGATAAGTAAATTTTTGGAGCATTGACTCAAGTAATAATGTGAACTATGAGATGAAAGTGGAAGGAAGAGAAAGAGTTAATGATATTTTCCTTTGTCGGGGCGTTGTTGATTATTGAATATTTTCCCTTGCCGAGACGTTGAGATTATTAATGTTGTACCCTTGCCTGGTTTTTCCAATTTGCTTGTTTGTGTTCCCTTGACGGGATTTTTATTATTATTTATTTATTCCCTTGCCCCTATTTGTGATTTGTTAATTGGGTGAGGAAGAGTGTTAAAGCACGAAGGGTGATGCCTTGTATTATTTGATATTGTGAGGAGAGAGTGTAAAGCACGAAGGGTGATGACATGTTATACGATGTACCATTCTGTAATGATATTTCTTGATTATATATTGTGAGGAAAGAGAGTGTAAAGCATGAAGGGTGATGTCGTGCCATACGATGTACCATTCTGTACTGATACTCATTGATTATATACTGTAAAGAAAGAGATTAAAATCACGTATGGTGATGTCGTGCATATGATTTATTGATATGATTGATTTGGTAAGGATGAGAGTAAAAGAACGAAGGGTGATGCCATGCACTTGTTGATCTTTATTCCTTATTGTTGTATGAGTTGCATTTTCCTTCATATTAGTCAATTTTACTTGAAATGGTTATCTCCCCACAGCATGCTTCCCCTCCTGTATTGTTTACTTGTCTGGTATTTCGATTCCGTCGTATATTTACAATTGCACAAGTTTATGTGGTAGTCCAGTCTATCCTCGTCACTACTTCGCCGGGGTTATGCTAGACACTTACCAGCACATGGGGTCGGTTGTGCTGATACTACACTCTGTGCTATTTTTGCACAGATCTAGCTTTCGAGCAGCAGCAGCAGTAGTGTGGAAGCAGACTTTCAGTCCAGCGAGATCTGAGGTAGCCTTGCTGATGTCCGCATGCCCGTTGTCTCCTCTATCCTTTATTTTGTCTGTTATCTCATTGTGTTCGAGACAAACAGTTTATGTTCTCTTCAGGCGTTTGTATTTAGTATTCTTAGTAGTTCGTGAGTATTATAACACCAGTCTTGGGTAGAGGCTTTTGTTAAACTTTTTGCATTTATGTTTAGTTTTTATAGTATTAAGACTTCCACTTAATTATTTGAATTTCGTTGCTTTTGTATTACTGTAATTAATTGTTAAAATGTATTAGATTATTAATGGAAAAGAAATTAAAATTTGGCTTGCCTACTCCATTGGTATGCGCTATCACGACTTTCGAGGGTAAAAAATTCGGGTCGTGGTAACTGTATTTGCAGACTTAGCCTATTGTTAGTTAGAAGAGCATGTTTAGTTGACTTAAATTGCTTATTTGCTTAAACTGTCTTAATTTCATTACGTGCAGAATGTTAGGCTAGAATAGGCTATTTACTTATACGAAGTTGGCATTTAACTTAATATTCTTGTGTTGTTGTTGTGTATTTTAAATTAGGACTACGGAACGGCATTCCAGGAGATCCCCCGTATAAAATTATGATTTGGACTGAGGTGCGGGATACCAAGAGATCCTTGGCACGTGTATTGAGGATACCGAGAGATCCTTCGGATACCAAGAGATCCTCGGAATACCAAGAGATCCCTAGTGTATACATTGATGATACCAAGAGATCCTCGGAATACTAAGAGATCCCCAGTTATTATTCTTAATGTGAGCGGTATTTCCTTGTGTTCTGCCTTTATTTCTGTTTTTCGTTATTGTACTCTTGTTATCCTGTATAGACTCTTGCTGTAGATTCTCAATTATGCTGTTCATATCGTCCTGTCATTATTATTGTTATTTACCTCAGTAAGGCCTTGACCTTCCTTGTCACTACTCAATCGAGGTTAGGCTTGGCATTTACTGAGTACCGATGTGGTGTACTCATGACTTTTCTGCGCATGTTTTTCATGTGCAGATCCAGGTACTTCTGCACAGGCTTATCATCCTTGAGGCAGGGAGAGCTTTTGGAGACTTCGAGGTACATCTGCCGCGTCCGCAGACCGAAGAGTCTCCATCTTTATTCTATTTTGTAGTATTAGCCATTCTATCGTACTGTTAATTTAGATACTCTGGAGATTAAAGCATTTTACTGTATTTTCTTCTAGCTTGTATCTCGTGAGTTTCTGGGTTTTGGGATAGTGTTGTAGAAGCTTGAGTTATTGTGCTGTATATGCCGAGTGGCATTTTATATTTCACTTTTATTTTGCCAAATTTGTTTTTTAGTTATAATTCTGCAAAGTCTCGATTGTTTTTTTTCCGACACTTATCAGGCTTACCTAATTGTATGGACTAGGTGCCGTTACGATAGTTTACGGAGGACGAAACGAGGTTGCAACATTGTCTCCTCCATGTGGCCCCACGTCTCATCCCCACCTAAATTGTGTTCCACCTCTACATTTTTCGGGTATTCGTATCATTTCAATTGTCGTACTATAATTAGTATCTGACTGAAGTATCATTATATGTAAAAAATGTGACTAATTCTTTTGGAAATCCTTATAAATTATTTTAAAATAATTACGTAATTTTTTGGTTAAATAATCGGAAGTATCGTAAATTTCTTTTTTGATTTTATTCTACTTAATCATATTATATGTATAATTAACATGCTTGCTGATAAGAATAATAAGAGAACACAACCATTTGGTTATTTCTAATTTTGTCATATCATTATGCAATATTAAAGACTTACCTTTTCCTGATTAAATTTATTGTTGTACAATCGCTTAGATTCAATAAATACTTAATAAAATCTAAAAAATACTTGGAAATATAATACTATTTATTTTTTCAGATTAGTTCAATACTGCACTATAAAACTGTATTACACGCTATCCAATATATGTAAAATGAGAATAAGAAACTGACAAATATCAGCTTATTAATATATTAATTTTAATTATTTGATTATTAAATTTTATTTTAAAGTCAAAAATATCCTTGAACTATTGAAATAGGTTTAAAAATACCTTCAATCTACATATTGGGCTAAAAAATACTTATTTAAATTCCACGTGACAACTTCTTATTGATCGAAATTAAAATCTAACCTATTAGAAAGTTCCACACTTATCTACTCGTTTTTCGGACTAATCCGTCCCAAATACTAACCTGGCCTGAATAAAAGATTCAAATAAAAAAAGACCCCCCACTTCCATCTAACCTATGGACTTATGTGTTCATTTTCTTGATTAATCTCATGTATAGCACTTTCATCGAATAAAGGTTCATGAATAATTTAAACAAATAAAAAAAGCTTGGCATGAGTGAGCTAATGATTTTCTTGACAATAATGTGGGACGAAAAACTAAGGCTAGTCCAACAGTCTGTGATATCTTCAAAATAATTACTTTGAGATTTTTGTGTTATGTGAAAATAATTAAATTAAGCTCATTCTGAATATAATACAACTTGTGTCTATCAGTAAATTAAATTGGATATTATAACAAGAAAAAAATTACATAGTAAATTTACATCTATATATTCACTGCAACTTCCATGGAGCTTTTGTTCCATGGAGTTTGATAGTAGGGCTCTTTATTTTTAGTTATTCTTGTTAGGATTATGATTCCTACTAAAGACAACAACCTTCATATTGAATAATTCGGATATATAAACTACATGAGCGGAAGCTAACCTGAATCCATATGTGTGGAATTTTATGAACCACCTTTGATAATTGTCCTTGATTCCTTTTGAACCTCTTGATCCTTTCTTCAAGTTTCTTGAAGTTTGTATGTTACCACAAGAATGAATCCACAAGATTTAACAATATGAGAATTGTTACACAATAACAATAATATGACAATGATCAAATTTGGCTTATGGTTTTCCACCCTATTTGCAAGACAATGGACAATATGGTTCTTGATTCAATGGGAAGAAGAAGAACTTGTCTTGCACTAGAATGGGAACCATAACCCCACTTTATAACTCTAGGAGTTACATAACCCAAGAGACAAGAGTTACAAGACAAAAGTTATGTCTTGAGTTATGTCTTGCAAGAGTTACATAACTCAAGAGTCACAAGCATGTAACCATGGTTACATATGTAACCTTAGTTAGCCCATCATAAACTAAGGTTACCCTTTTGGGTATCTACACATTAGTCCTACACTTTAGTATGACAATACATTGGCCCCCCTTAACATAATGTCCATAAGACCACATAATTAGGCCAAACCAAAAGATAGCACATAACATATAATTATCCATATATTGTTCATATGTGTGTAGATATAAGTCCATATATCTAGATATAAATCCATATATCTTACAATCTCCCACTTGGACGAGATATACAAACATATGTACAATCCTTAATATTATATGTTACAAACCTTAGGTGCACAAAATTGCTATCACAATAAAATTGTCATGAACATTCCGGTCCATCAATCATACCAACATAGGACCTAAGAGCTCGTCGTTACTCATTCGTAACTAGAACCAATCATAGATCACGTATATCAATATAACCAACGACATGGATCAAGTGTAGGTATGTAGCATGGAAATAACATAAAGTGTGGTCAATAGAATGTCTATTTCCAACTGGTTCTCCTTATTGAGATCAAACTTATACTGTAAGAGTACAAAAAACTTTAAAACTGAATATCTGCGCAGATATAACTGAATTACTGAATTTCTGAATATAATGAACAATACATAAATGTGCAATACAAACTCCCACTAAAATACATAATCCTTATCTGATTTGACACCCATACAAGCAATATGCTCATGAAATACTTTTGGTGTCAATTCCTTAGTGAGCGGATCCGCAAGCATGGAGTTTGTACTTATGTACTTAATGCACAATTGTCCATTTTGTACTCTTTCTTTAGCAACCCGAAATTTGACGTCCTTATGTTTTGCTTTCATCAAACTACTGTTGTTATTAACATATGCAACCATGGTTACATATGTTATTAGCATAAATGGCAAAATTGGAGTCGGTATACCTGATGATCTCAAACTGGTCCGAACTCCGATATGTAAGCATGTAATCCTTTGTTCTATGTATGTTCCTCATGACCCTTTTGGCTGCCTACCAATGGTCCATACCCGGATTGCTTAGATATCTGCCTAACATCCCAACAATGTATACTATATCAGGTCGTGTTCATACCTGAGCATACATCAGACTACCTACCGCCGAAGCATAAGGCGTCTTCTGCATTTCCGAAATTTCATAAGTATTATTTGGGCACTGTTTGAGACTAAACTTGTCTCCCTTAGTAACAGGGGTGTTGCCTGGTTTACAATCCTGCATGCCAAATCTTTTCAGAACCTTATCGATATAGCCCTTTTGTTACAGACCGAGAACGCCTTTAGAGCGATCTCGTTGTATCTGAATTCCTAATACAAAAGAAGGTTCACCAAGATCTTTCAATTCAAATTTCTTTGAAAGAAATTTCTTAGTTTCAAGTAATAATGCTATATCGTTACAGGCAAGCAGTATGTCATCGACATATAAAACCAGAAAAATATACTTACTCCCACTGAACTCATGGTATATACAGTCATCAGCAATATTCGATTCAAAACCAAAAGATGTAATGACTGCATGAAACTTATAATACCATTGACGAGAAGCTTGCTTGAGCCCATAGATGGATTTCTTTAATTTGCAAACCTTCTTCTCTGATTCATCCGAAACAAAGTTTTCAGGTTGCACCATATAAATTGTTTCCTCAATGTCACCATTGAGAAAAGCAGTTTTAACATCCATTTGATGAAGCTCAAGATCAAAATGTGCTACTAATGCCATTATAGTCCTGAAAGAGTCTTTCGATGAAACTGGAGAGAAAGTCTCTTTATAATCAATGCCTTCTTTCTGAGTGTAGCCTTTTGCGACAAGACGAGCTTTGTACTTAATAACATTGCCCCCTGAATCCCTTTTGGTTTTAAAAATCCATTTACAACCAATAGGTTTCGTACCTTCGGGCGACGTAACAAGCTCCCAAACGTCATTATCGCTCATAGACTTCATCTCATCATTCATGGCATCAATCCACTTTTGAGAGTTAGAACACTTAATGACTTGAGTTGATTGGATCATCTTCCTCAAGTCCAATATCACTTTCTTGTTCTTGGAGAAATACATAATAATCATCCGAAATTGCATTTCTCCTCTCTCTAGTGGATCTCCTTAATGGCATTTCAGTTTCTTGAGGTTGTTGAGTTTGATTTTCATTAGTTATATCAGGGTCCTGATGGGGGAGATTTTCGAGATTGTCTTGAACCGGAGTTGCTTCAACAACTTGAGGGAAAGACACATGTTCTTCCTCAAAGACAAAATCTCTAACAACTTTATCTCCCCACCCCCCCAAACTCAATATCCTCAAAGAACCTAGCATTTCCCGTCTCAAAAATAGTTCGTGATGTGGGATCATAAAACTTAAAACCCCTGAATTTTCCAGAGTATCCAACAAAATAGCTGCTAACCGTCTTAGCGTCCAGTTTCTTTTCATTCGGCCTATATGGCCTTGCCTCAGCTGGACAACCCCAAATGTGAAAATGCCGAATACCGGGTTTATGCCCAGTCCAAAGTTCATATGGGGTTTTTATTGTAGCTGCAGTTGGAACTCTATTAAGAATATAAGCTACGGTTTTTAATATGGATTGGGACTTTTCATGAATAAGATATAGGTACCCATAACGAGAGTAATCGTCTATGAATGTGATAAAGTATTGTTGACCATTCCGACAAGGAGTAGGAAATGGCCCACAAATATCCGTATGTATCAATTCTAAGACGTCCGAATCTCTCTTAGCACCTAATCTAGTTCTTGTTTGTTTGTTTTCCCTTGATACACTCAATACAAAATTTCCGAATTTGAGGAATCAAGAGGATCAAGAATTCCTTCTGACACGAGTTTCTGAATTCTTTGAATGGATATATGACCCAAACGTTTATGCCAGAGTGAAATAGAATTCTCATTAGTTAACTTTTGGTACCATTAAACTTGTATGCAAAGTTTCTTTATTTGAAGTTATTGTATCAACCAAATATAAGCTATCAAATGTTGATAAAACACCAGTACCAATAAGATTTGAATTCCGAAAGAGACTAACTTTATTGTCCCCAAATGTACATTTATAACCGGATATGTGCAATTGGGGAACTGAAATTAAATTCCGTCTAAAAGACGGTACAACAAAAGTCTCATTCAAATCTAAATGAAAACCGGTCTTAAACAACAGCGTAAATTTGCCAATAGCTTCAACTGGCACCTTCTTGCCGTCACCCTCATAGATGTATCTTTCACCATCTTTGGGTTTTCGGCAGTTCAGGCAACCCCGCATAGATATCCTTATGTGAGCAGCATAACCGACCCACCAATTATCCTTAGGTACCGAAATTATATTAACTTCAGAACAAACAAGAGACAGAAATGTACCTTTTTTCGCACGCCAGGCATGGTACTTGGTACAATCTCTCTTTACATGATCAGTCCCATTACAGAGAAAGCAACCTAATCCAGTAATTTCAACCTTAGGTTCCTTATGTTGCTTAATCTTGGGCCTTACAACCGCAACTTCCTTATTTTTCCTCTTCTTAGTTTCCTTAGAAGAGGATGCCAAATGAGCACTTTCAGTCGTATCTTGCTTAATCCTTTCCTCTTCTTGCACACAGTGTGAAATGAGCTCATTAAGAGTCCATTTCTCCTTCAGGCAGTTATAACTGACCTTAAACTGATTAAAGTGTGCCGGAAGAGATATCAAAACAAAGTACACAAGCAGTTCCTCAGGTAATACTAGCTTGAGTAACTTAAGTTTCGAAGCAAGATGAGACATTTCCAAAATGTACTTCCTAATGTTTTTCTTGCCCTTATACCTCATAGAAACAAGTTTACTCAATAGTGCACTTGTTTCCGCCTTTTCCTTTTGAATAAAACGCTGTTCGAGGTTTTCAAGGAAAACTTTGGCATTAAGTTCATCATTCATAGTGCCCCTGAATGATTCTGGAATTGCACGCTTCATGATCATTAGACTCATGCGATTCGAGCGTTCCCACTTCTCCATCGCTCTCTTTTCATTAGGAGAGGATGTATCCTCAAGAGGAGTAGGTTGCTCAGTCCGAAGGGCTAAGTCAAGATCCATGCAACCGAGAACGATCATTATATTCTCTTTCCATTCCTTAAAGTTAGTGCCGTTAAGCACAGGGATGCTATTGATATTGGCAGAGATCGTAGAAGCAGAAGAGTTTACTGAAAATTGAACAAAGGATTACTAAATACATGCTTACAAATACTTGAACTTTAACTTTATAGATTCAAAATTAGGCATTTCCCATTACAAGATACCTAGCACAACATTGTTTTTAGTCTTTGGACAGAAAAACAACTTGTAAGTGGTACTCTTGGTGTAGTGATCAAACATAGACAATAAACTCCTGTCAAATATTAAACCTTCCTTTGGGCCGATTTAATATTCACATGGAAAACCAAATAATCGTCTCATATTTACCACCACAAGAATGTTCGAATTCCTGCCAAATAACACCTTCCTTTGGGCCGGTGTTAAACGCATGGAAGACTAACATCCACAGTCATCTTATATTTTAAAATTAATCAATCTACACAATAGAGGTTACTTTGGCAACATAGTGCTTCAATTGAATAACTAAAATATTAGATGCTATAAACTTTAGTTCCTTAAGCCATTTTATGAATCTCAACTTAATGTGTTACATATTTTGATATGTAACACTTGAATATTAATCGTTGTGTACATGATAGGACAATTCTAAATATATTAGAATTGATGGACTATAAAACAATTAACATTCACTGAAACTTAAGAGAGTTGAAATGTTTTTCTTAAACTTTACTGGACCAGACAATCGATTGTCAACACAGACAATCGATTGTTTGGTTTTTTCTGAAAATTTTAAGTCACTGGATGTGACAAGGAAAAACTTTTCTAAGTTACTGGACCAGAAAATCGATTGTCAAAACAGACAATCGATTGTTTGGTTTTTTCTGAAAAAATTTTAAGTCACTGGATGTGACAAGGAAAAATGTTTCTAAGTTACCAGACCAGACAATCGATTGTCAAAACAGACAATCGATTGTTTGGTTTTTTCTGAAAAAATTTTAAGTCACTGGATGTGACAAGGAAAAATTTTTCCAAGTTACTGGACCAGACAATCGATTGTCAAATCCAGACAATCGATTGTCAGGTATAATTTAAAAACATTTCATCTCACTGGAGTGTATACAATCGATTGTACAGTGTATACTTTTTCTGAATTATAACATGATTTTTAACATGAATCTTTAAACATGAAAACATGTTATTTACCAACTAAATCATGCTATATACAACGTTTTAACATGATATAAAAACATCAAACTGAATCAAATCATAACATTCATAAGATCATGCTATCATGCTATTTCATGGTAGAATTTCATAAACAAAATTCTAATTATACTTTAACATGAATCCTAATATAACATGAACCTTATGAACATCCAAATTATCCAAAATTGAAGGGTGGCTCTGATACCAATTGTTAGGATTATGATTCCTACTAAAGACAACAACCTTCATATTGAATAATTCGGATATATAAACTACATGAGCGGAAGCTAACCTGAATCCATATGTGTGGAATTTTATGAACCACCTTTGATAATTGTCCTTGATTCCTTTTGAACCTCTTGATCCTTTCTTCAAGTTTCTTGAAGTTTGTATGTTACCACAAGAATGAATCCACAAGATTTAACAATATGAGAATTGTTACACAATAACAATAATATGACAATGATCAAATTTGGCTTATGGTTTTCCACCCTATTTGCAAGACAATGGACAATATGGTTCTTGATTCAATGGGAAGAAGAAGAACTTGTCTTGCACTAGAATGGGAACCATAACCCCACTTTATAACTCTAGGAGTTACATAACCCAAGAGACAAGAGTTACAAGACAAAAGTTATGTCTTGAGTTATGTCTTGCAAGAGTTACATAACTCAAGAGTCACAAGCATGTAACCATGGTTACATATGTAACCTTAGTTAGCCCATCATAAACTAAGGTTACCCTTTTGGGTATCTACACATTAGTCATACACTTTAGTATGACAATACATTGGCCCCCCTTAACATAATATCCATAAGACCACATAATTAGGCCAAACCAAAAGATAGCACATAACATATAATTATCCATATATTGTTCATATGTGTGTAGATATAAGTCCATATATCTAGATATAAATCCATATATCTTACAATTCTTTGGCCCAAGAAGTAGATAAAGGATATTTTCACACACTCTCAATAGTTTAAGGGTATTTTTAATCCTTTTTTATTATTTTTTTACAAGTTTCATTAAATTAAACAACATACAAAACTTATTAGTTAACAAGCAACAATACATATTTATTCGAAAGTTAGATTTTACTCAACAATTGGTTAATAAAATAAAATGAATCAGGGAGACTATTCACTATTGTAACACGAAAAACTGAAATAATAAGTAGAATTTCAATATTTTAAGATGAATTATTACGAAATTATTTATAATTTGAGCAGATTAATGTAATATTAATACTGATTTGACTTTTTTGACAATAAATAAATATTTAAGTGTTCAATTTATTGGGTCCGTGCTAGCACGGACCAACGCCTGTCTTGTTACTACGTGGCTCCTTGAATTAATATCTATTCTAAGGGTATTTTTGAAATTTTGAATTCTTTTTTATGAGCTGTATTGCATTGTGTGGTCTAAAAAGTTGACTTTAGGCCAGAACTATTTTCTCTATTCCAATCGCGTCCTTGTACAGGTAATGGAAAGATTTGCAATTTTTTTGCGGGTCTCATTTTACCCCTGCTTTTTCACTTTTTTACAATAAATATGCTTCTACACCTTCGTAAATGCAACAGACAAATGAGACTTCATTCAAAGCCCAAAAAGGTCATATGGATGCTGATGTCACGTGAAGGTGGCATGCTTTCTCCCACTTACTTTTTAACACATGTGATATAAATTTATTCTTCTTGAAAGTAAATACTCCATCATATACATTATACAAATAGGAAGCTCATTTTTCTGACTTAATTTTGATACTTATTTCGTTTATTGATGGTATATTAAAATTAATCTAATCTCCTAGTTTGATTGTGTGCTACTTCTTTATAACTTATGATTTTAGATATATCATAATAAATTTATAATTATAAAATTATATCATTAAGAGTAAATTAAGTGAAGATTAAAATTATTTATATATATATATATATGTATATATAATATCATTCTTTTTACAATGTATTCAAAATATAAATAGTGATACTAAAATGATTGGAGTAATAATTTGTACTTCTATTGAGTCGTGTAATATATTTGCATATACATAAGTAGTAATTTTGTTGCTAGCAATCTACACCAAATTGCATCGATTATCTAACTTTTATTTCCAAGACGAATTATCAGTATCTCAGTTAATATCACGTGTTTATAGAACAAGCAAGATAATATTATACTCTATTTATTTCATATTATCAGCCGTCGTTACTAATACAAATGAACAAAGATTAAATATTAAGATATAAATAAGAATAAATCAATTGAAATTTCATTCTAATTAATTTTTTTAAGAGATATGTACAAAAGAATTATGGTTGATAATATGAGACAGATGAAGCATTTATGGAGAATCAATAAATAAATTTTCTAAGTTAATAAACTAACTATTAAAATGATCTAATTAGAACATACAATTCTTTTTATAGTTAGTTGGCATGAAAAGTTGGAACAAAATAAAGTGTTCATTATTTTAAAAAAATTGATGAAAACAATGATCAATAATTTGTGTAGTTGTGTCGGAGAAACTATCAGCAATTATACTAATATACAAGAATTATCTTTTATCTGACAATGATATTTTACATTTTATATTCCAACAAAACTATGACACTCTTATCTTATTTAAAGATTTTAAGTGATATTTTAATAATAAAATTAAAATTACACTCCAATATTTAACAGTACCATAGAAAAAGACTGTAGGTGCTATCTTTCAATTTCTTGGTTACATCTTGAAATTTATATTGTCGTTCATATATTATTTCACAGGGATCAAATGACTTGTGTAAAAAGAGTTATTTACTCCATGATATTCGAGCATTCTATTCCGATGTTATTGAATATGCTCCACATCAAGAGCTGATAACAATCATTACTTTGGCACAAAAATTTGGAAATCGGATATAACATAGAAAATTGCCGAAGACTTCCGCTAAAAATGTTTTATCTGTTATGAAAAACAAAGAACAAGACCAGTATTACAGAAAAAGAGAAAGAGAATTTTTTTTTTGAATTTTGGGATTATTTACAATATGGTAAGACCCATCTATTTATAGGAGGAAAAATAATTTAGCCTCAAAGTAAAACTCTCTACAAGATAGACATTCTCTCTAATTAGAATTATATTCTTAACACTCCCCTTGAATGTCTACTCAATAAGTAATGTGCCTCATTAAAGCCTTAACTAAAATAAAACCATATGGGAGAAAAAATTCTGGAAAAGAAAAAAGAGTACACACGTTTGGAAATGTGCCTATTGTTGCCTCGTTAAAAGCTTTGTAAGGTAAAGCCAGTGAGACAAAACCTTATAAGGGAAAAAGAGTGCAACGTGCATTAACTCCCCCTGATGAGAGCATCAATTCACATCCTTGAGCCTTCGCATTCCAATCTTGTGCACCATCTTCAAGAGATCCTTGGTAGAGATTTGATAAATAAATCAGCCATATTAAGTTGAATGAATATTTGCACCTTGAAATCATAACTCGTGATAGATATATAATGTCTTCACAAATATCATGGAATGGCTCTTCAATATCTCCATAAAGGTATCCTCGCTATCACATTAATAAGCTTATAGTTTTAGCAAGATACATTTGTGCATAAATTGCACTGAGGAAGTGGTACCTCAAGATCAAGAATTGTAGATGCTTCAAGCAACTTAAATCCTTCATGGATTGTCATATAAGTTAAGTCATATAAGCCATATTATAAACTTTAGATGCATATCAAGTTTTCATGTCTTGCTAGACAAATAAGATATTGAAAACTGATTGCACATACCATTGACTTTATACTTTTAAGTATTTGAACTACATGTCCAAAACTATATGTCTTTTGATATGGGATCAATTCTACTTGAATTGTATCTCTTCCATTTGGCCAATACTTTTGTGTCTATATTCGATAGACTTAAGATCCTCATCTAAACTGAGCGCCATTAAGATGTTGTCGACGAACATGCTATATCGGTTCCAATAAATTTTCATAAAACCATAACATATAGATCTCTTCATTCATATATTCAGGTACATGAATCTTTCATGAGATTTTATAAAATGTTATGTCATGTGATCTTCTAGATCGCTTGCCTCCTCTATTATGATCACTTTGATCATTTGCTCATCTTCTTTATCAAGAAGTTCTATTTGAAACTTATTTGTCTATACGCTTTAAGCGTACCATAGATTTTGTCCTTCTAGGACTTAATATGAGCATTTGCAATGAGAATATAGTTACTTTTTTGGGTCAATAAATGCGTATGGCATGCTTAGCAATATATTGCAAACGAATTATCTTTTTATGAACTTCAAGTTCATATTATCGTAATCGAGGATCTAGATATACAAATGATAATTCATTTTACGTAACGTTTTCTCAACTGTTTATCATGTCTCTCCCTCATGTTAGAAAAACTAACTTATTTCCTCAATTTTGAGAACCCATCTTTGTGTTTTGTGGTGTTAATCAAAATATACACCGCACATCAATAATATTGAAATGAAATTATTTGGTTCCTGACCCTGAACCATTTGTGAAGGGAGAATATAATATACTCTCGTATATAACGTATATCAAACTGATATTTATATAACTTTGTTGTCATAAGAAACAATTTAGCTATTAAGTGGAGGCACTCAATAAATTATTTTGCTAAACCAACTATGATGTAAACCAACTTATCAACATGAACTTCTTGAATAGAAAATCTGAAATTGTGCTCTAATTTGAATTATTGAGAAAGTTACCTCGCAAAATACCATGTTGCGGGTTAATAATAATCGCACATGTAACCATCTCATAGATGCATTTTATGTGGTATACATGGCAGATGAATGGGCACATATTCACCTTTGATATTTCCAGCATTCATGGGCTTCAATCCCAATTTTAGTTGGTCAATTAATTAATGAGAACAAGCAATATAAGAGAATTTGTAAAGAACTTTCTAGTTATTTAATATTTACCCATGTGAATTCTCTATTACATCATATTTAAATTGATATGGCTAAACTGATTATGCCAACTGAAAAAATTATCAATATTGATAAGTTCATGTTTACACCATGACATGTGCAATTATCAATAAACTCCATGTTTATTATGATATGAGTTTTTATATCAATAAGCATCCACTTTATTGTGGTCTTCTTTTGTTTGTGTAGTATAAATTAGAGAATAAAGCAATAGCTTTTCACCTACATATTATCCCGCTACAAGTTGTAGTAATAGAATATATCAAATCTTTCCTTTATTTATAGTCTCAATATAATCAATCACTTTCGCATATACTTTGGAAACTGAATAAGTTTCTTTGAGACTTACTACAATACAATACCTTATTGGTAATCAATTGTGTTTCTCCAAAATAGTAATAATTGGCTCTTCTAGAGCTCTCAATTAATTTTGTACTACCACAAATTCATCAACATCCATGTGGTGAATATCTCTTTTAAAGAGAAAGTTATTCCATTATGGTCATGGTTAAAATCATTATAGGCAAGATATGTTGCTTCTATTACTTTTTCCATATAATAATCGCATTGCCATAATATTTTGGCTAATCACAACAAGCACGTGATCAATGACCATTCATGCCATAATAATGACATTATTTTCTTATATCATCTCAAACCTCCTTCTAGAGGCGAGTGTGGCATATTCACTACCACTAGCACGTTCATATTCTTCCAAGAATGAATATGTATTCATAAATTAGATGTTGTCAGACTTACATCATGAATGGACCATAATCATCTATATGTGCTTTATAAAATCTCATATGGTCAAATTTATGACAAATATTACTTTCACATAGTGAAGGATTATTTTGAAAATCCTTATTATCTTCATTATCACAATGATGACGATCATAATTTCGTCTATTGCCACGTCCACATCCATTGATACCTTCACGATAATAATTTTGTCTTCTTTCAGACTTATCACATACTGCTATCACATTCTCTAAAGGGAATGAGAATTGAGCAAATTCAATGGGACAGGTTTTCAATTCTTTGCCCACAATCATACATGAATTTAATCATGGCAAGGCATAGAAGTTTTACCATTTCATGTGAGTGTAATTCCTTACAAACTCCACTAGAGTTATAATTAAACTTTGTTGTATATGAAATCAAATCGTAGAATTTCAAGAATTTGAAAAGAGAAAAGTAAATTACTTACCTTAAATCCAGGATTTAATCAAGAAGGAAATTCATTGAACAATTGACAATCTTTATGTTCAATCCCAAAGCTTCTACTCAATTGGTTAGAGTCTCGTGTATAACTTCATGTTCAGCTGCTTGACAAATTATTGCTGGTTGTACTGTTGTGCAGTAATCTTCATAAGGTCCATGCAACATAGCTCCGACCACGTTGGCAACATCTTGTTCCTCCATATTTACCCCATGATTTTTCTCTGATCTTGTATTCCTCTTGATTCGGCACACTACAAAATCCTCTTTAGGAATGTTGTTTCTATGAAGAAATCAACTCCCACGAAATATTCTTTCATCAGCCAAATTTTATTGTTCTCTCCTTCTTTACTACTACTTTGAAACTTGAAACTTCTTCTAAACCCAACCACTGTTCCTTTGCCATTCTTGACAGGAAAACCTTTGGTTTGGACTTTCCATGTCCCATGGCGCAAGTTCGACGAACCCTTGTATATTCGCTCTTCTGTTTCTTCAACCGAGTAAGAAAATAGCGAACCTTCTCTTCGGGATGATCAGAATTAGCTCCAAATATCTCCCATGGTGGTTGATCTCCATAGATATCGACATGTTGGAAATTAGGGAATTCACTCGGCAACGGCTCGCCCTTTAGGAACCTTTTAAGAAAGTTGATCAACTCTGCTTCAATTGGGTGAAACCGAACACCCATGATACACTCACGGCGTACAGGTAACGACGACATGGTATATATATGTATATGGTCGTCTCTTTTTCTTGCTTATAGAGAAACCACAAGAATGAGACAATAGTAATTGCCACAATACGTTCTCTCTAGTAAGAAGACAAATTAAAGAACTATGAAAAGAAACCCTAAACGAATGGCGGAAGATAGTTCTTCTTGATAAGTTGATTTTCGGTCAGATCCGAGGAGAGTCCATGAGGGAGCTTTTGAAATAGAACTTCTTGAGACGGTAGAGTCTTGTGCTGATAACGTGTTATGAAACAATAAAAGAACAAGAGCAATATTGCAGAGAAAGAGAAAGAGAAATTTCTTATTGAATTTTGGGGTTATTTACAATGGGGTAAGACCCCTCTACTTATAGGAAGAAAAATGACTTAGTCTCAAAGTAAAACTCTCTACAAGATAGACATTCACTCTAATTAGAATTCTATTCTTAACACTATCACTTAAATTGTCGGATGAATATAGCTAACCTTGAGGTCCTTTTAAAATATCAAAAAAAATATATATTTAAAGGGTACCACGATGGTGTTACCATTAACAGTTAATGGAGAAACAATCAAAGAAAAATTACCAAGGAATGAATTTTACTCAAGTGACGATGAACACTGAACCTAACAGCCGAGGAGAGTATCACCGGTACACATGAAGAGTATATTACCAATCCTGTAACCGCCATTAGTTTGTAAGGGGTTCATTCCTATTCAATTTGCATCTCGAATTCAATGTATTCATATCAGATAGAAAGATTCAATCTTGTTCTCTGTCTGGGAGTCGCTCTTGAATCGAGTTAGTGAAGATACCACCCTAAATGGAAAGCTAGTCTTCTTTTTGATAGTAACAACAACTATCCAGTATAGTCCCACAAAGTGGGGTGTGGGGAGCGTAATATGTAAACGAGCCTTACCCCTACCCGAAAGGGCAGAGAGACTGTTTCCAATCGACCATCTTGTTGTTGTTATAAGCAAGAGTTAAGGGCCTGTTGGTCGTCCTGTCTGCCTGTCCACACGGGGTACTATTGGAAATTTGGCCTCTTGTGCTTTAAGTGTGTGATTTGGATGGACAGATATATAGGTGCGCCTTATGCTAAGTCGTTCCTTTGTGCTGTAGCTGTGAATTTTTTCCAGTGCTAACTATGAGCTCTCCTGGAATTTGTTGTGAATTAATCGTGTTATCATCGTCTAAATAGTAGCTCAGTTGTGAACACATCAACTCTTCATGAATCCTAAACTAATACGCATGGTCATTTTTAAGTATTCTTTTTTCCTTTACAAATTACAATTCCTCCAGAGATTAGTCATGAACAACATCGATTGAATACTGTATTTGTTAGTTGTTTCAACATGTGGATATTCTGTATTTGCATGTCACAGACTTTTATAAAGGTTGTCAACTAACTCATCATGCTATGAAAATACCGGAAGAACAGCGATAAGGGAAAGACATAAGAAAATAGAAAAAAAATTGTAACCAAGGAGTGTGGCATGCTATCATTTTGTTTACTTGATTACTTCCGCTATTATTTCAACAAATACCCAAAGTTGTACACCAAAATACTATATCGATCTTATTATCACATACAATGAGAACAACGACTGAACTAGAATTTCAAATTTCATATAACCTAAAACCAAAAGAAAACTTGACAAAGCATGATAAAGTTCCAAACATAACATATGCGAAAATTGGAGTAGCTATTAGGTTTCTCTTTAATTAGGCATAAAATATATTTTGCATCCATCTGTTTATGCGACCGCCTAATAGATAACATAACAAAAGGTCATTCATTTTTGGTCTTGTTTGTGCTCTAAAATATACATTTTTAATATGTGTTCGTTGCACAGATTTCAGAAAACACAACAACAATAACTACAACAACCCAGTATAATCCCACTTAGTGGGGTTTGGGGAGGTTAGTGTGTACGCAGACCTTACCCCTACCCTTGGGTAGAGAGGCTGTTTCCGAATAGACTCCCGGCTTCCTTCCCTCCAAGAACTTCCCACCTTGCTTTTGGGGAGACTCGAACTCACAACCTCTCGATTGGAAGTGGGGGTCGCTTACCATCAGAGCAACCCCTCTTCATCGATATATATTCCCAGTAGGTTCTTCAGTTCCAAATTGCAGAAAAATGTACAAGTCATGCTGCGTTAGTCTATTTTGATATGCAAGTCGCATCCCTTAAGAAAAGTTTCTTCCATACCAATAAATCGTCTCTGACTCCGCTCCTTTGGACCAAGGTGTTACCTGATATTTGTAGCATTTCGTGAGTCCAGCTTTTAGAAAAAATCATTTTCGTGCAACTGACATAAAATAAATACGGTTTTTATGGAACTGTACTTGTTATTGGGATATTTACACCATGTTCTTTGTATTTCTTGCTCACATGATTACAATTGTCCAATGTTTTGTGTTGTGCGACTTAATCTTTATCCCTTGTCCTGTAGTATACAACGTATTATCTTTTCTTTGTAGGAGGACTTTGCTGACAGTGATGGAAGCAACCTAGCTATACAGGTTGATGAATATCCAATAATTGTAGCAAAACGAACTGCACGAACTAACTATGCTGATCAGAAACTTAGGCTTGCTTTATATCTCATAAAGAACTGTTATGAATTCTTTACTAACAAAATGTCAAATATAGGATTATCGTAGTCTACAATATACAACGAAATCTCCACACTATTTCTAAGTTGGAGAACTTATGAACTGGTATGAAATGAATGTTGACGTGTTTAGTTAATTAGAGGTTTCTAACAATTTGGCCCTATTTTGCTTCATTATATCTTCTTGAACCATATTGCCTTCAAGTTAAGTTTTGGTGTCTTTTGGGTCGCAATAAATTTGCATTGTCTGTTCTTTTTCTTTGACGTTCAGTTTGTCAATGGATATTTTCAGCTTAGGTGCACTAACCGCAATAGTACTCGAACTGTGAATTGCAATAAATTTGCATTGTCTGTTCTTATTGTATTGTTTATGCCGTTGGGCGCATATATGGAAAGTTACTCAGCAAAATACTGTACCATATATTTCTATAAATTATCAGAGGGAGCTGAAAATTTTTACGATAACTTCTGACTATGATAGTACTATGTGTTTTCAGCATTATTCCTTTTCAGCTTCTGATGCGGAGAAGGCCAATTGAGAAGTGAGTTAATACTATATTGTTTGCATTACGGTTATCGCTAAGAAATTATTAATGGTTAACCAAATCTTTTCTGTTGAACTACTTCAAATTGCTAATGACGCGTATTTGTCTGCTTCTTCTTTCTATCAATTATTGCTATTACTGTTGTAACTTGCTCAATTGAAATAATGAACTTCTTGCAGCTTATTTAAGGTAATTTTAAATTTGCCCGGTGTTTCGAAATGTATAGGGTTGGAGAAAACAAAGATATATTGGTTAGATGAAGATGTTCTCTACATTTACAACTCAACAAAACTTACAAAACTTCTTCTACTCCCCTTCACATATACAACTCTCACACTTCCAAGATGAAGTGTTACTTCCAATTGAACCAAGAGTTCTCTGAGTTACTGTGTTCACGTTGCATGCAATCAGGGGGTACGCAGAAATTTTATAAGTGGTGACGAAATTTATAAAAAAACTGGAATATAACTTTGATAGTCATACATTTAGACAAGAAATAGTCTTAGTCTATTGATTTTGTTGAGTCTTAAGTAAATATTTACAAAAGAAAAATGTCTTAGTTGAGATTTGAACCTTTGACCTCTACAGAAAAATCAAGAACAATGCCAATAGACAAGCACATAATTTATGTCAAATGGTGTCATTTTTTTCTACTTAACAGTTTCCGCACAATATTAATACATATATTTAACTAAATTTTTCGACGAAGCGGTATCGCATGACACTACTTCGATAAGCGTAAATCTGCCCCTGCATGCAACAATACAAGACCATTACAAGGAGAATTGTTCATTATGCTAGCTGCAGCCCATATGCGATGTAAATACCCAGGTATAACGGGTTAGATTCCAAGCTCGTTAAGTTAACATCGTTTAAAATTCATAAGCTATTTCTGTTGCTTTAAGAAAATTAAAAATGTAGAATAAATTGCGGATCAACACCCGCTTTGTCACGATTCAGATTTCTCACCATTGAGTGTCGTGATGGGGCCTACTAATGGGAGCTAGGCACACCAAATTCAATCACTTTTCCTCAACCACATAATCCTTTTTAATAATTATCGACAATAAGATAAAAACGACTTATTAACTAAACAATGGAAGACTTAATAATAATGCAAACCGAATAACAATGCGGAAGTTCAACATAGTCTCTACCCAAAATCTCATGTCACATAACTCACGAACTGCTAAGATTTACTAAATACAATGGTCTGAAAGAAAATGTAACTGTTTGTATCGAAATACATGAGATACAGGCTAAAATAAAGATGAAGGAGACGCCGGGCCTGCGGACGCCTGCAAGGCTACCTCGGTGTCTCACTGGACTGAAGGCTGGCTCCCAGGCTATTGCCGCTACTCAAAAGCTGCTCCAGTATCTGCACATAAGTGCAAAGTGTAGCATCAGCACAATCGCCCCTATGGGCTGGTAAGTGTCTGGCCTAACCCCGGCGAAGTAGTGACGGCTAGGACCAGACTCCAGATAAATCTGTGCAATTACATAATATATGACGAAAGAAACAACAGGAAATAAACAAGTAAAATTGGGGAGGGGAAACATGCTCTAGGGATAGCAAAAATGAACAAAATTCTAAGAACTGGCAAAGAGACCAACTATAAAGCTGCTAACACGAATCAGAATAGATAAAAACAACTTTCACTTTAAATGTTCATCTCGTTGCAAGCGTGCAACCCGATCTCATTTCTCAATTTCTCATGGTAGGCGTACCACCTAGGCGTACCACCCGATCCTATTTCAATCAATATCTCGTGGTAGGCGTACCACCCGATCCTATTTCAGTCACTATCTTGTGGTAGGCATACCACCCGATCCCAATTCAATCAATATCTTGTGGTAGACGTACCACCTGATCCTATTTCATCACTATCTTATGGTAGGCGTACCACTAGATCCCATTTCTTCCAACACAATACACAATATAATCTCGTCAAGGGAACAAGAAACCTGGTCTCGTAGTGACTGTCATAGATCCCTGATGGAGACGCTCGAATTGCCTCCAATAGGCCTCTCACTGAGTAATAGGGAGAAACCTCTCCAAAAATACATGCGCGAACTTCTCCCAGGTCAAGGCTGGATATCCTGCTAGTCTAGCTAGGAAATAATCCCTCCACTAAGTCTTGGCAGATCCAGACAACCGAAATGTAGCGAAATCAACCCCATTGGTCTCAACGATCCCCATGTTCCGAAGAACCTCATGGAAACTATCCAGGTAATCCTGGGGATCCTCATTAGATGCATCGCTGAATGAATATGTGAAAATCTTGGTGAACCTATCCAACCTCCACAAGGCATGTGTGGACATAGCTGCTCTACCGCCGGTCTGAACAACCACTCCCTGCTGAACTGCCATAGCTGGCTGAACCACTGGAATCTTAACCTGGGGAGATACCTGCTCCGGAGTACGAGTAGCATGAGTTTGGGCCCCTCATATAGCCTGAGAGACGGCTGGTGCTACAGGAAGCAACCATGCCCGGTGACGCTCTCCATAAGACCCACTAATCGGACTAGAGCGTCATGAAGAACTGGGGTGGCAATAAACCCCTCTGGGACCTGAGCTCGCTCCGGCACTGGTGCTGCTGCTCGGGGTTGAGCTCTGCCCCTACCTCGGCCTCTAGCACAGCCTCGGCCTCACCCTCTGCCCTTAGTGAGGGTTGCCTGGGGCTTGGCCTGCTGATCAGAAGGTGAGGAAGCACGTGTTCTCGCCATCTGCGAAAGAACAGAGTAGAAAGACAATCAGTATTTGAGAAACAGAACCGCACGACAAGAAAGAACAAATGTGAAGTTTTCCTAACTCTGTAGCCTCTGGGGGATAAATACAGACGTCTCCGCACCGATCCCTCGGAATCTACTAAGTTTGTCCGTGAGTTGTGAAACCTATGTAACCTAGTGCTCTTGTATCAACTTGTCACGACCCGAATTTCTCACCTTCGGTAGTCGTGATGACGCCTACTAATGGGAGCTAGGCAAGCCAAATTCAATCACTTTTCCTCAACCACATAATACTTTTTAATAATTATCAACAATAAGATAAAAATAACTGATTTAACTAAACAAACGGAAGACTTAATATTAATGCAAACTGAATAACAACGCGGAAGTTTAACATAGTCTCTACCTAAAATCTGGTGTCACATAACTCATGAACTGCTAATATTTACTAAATAAAGTGGTCTGAAAGAAAAAGTAATTGTTTGTCTCGAAATACATGAGATACAGGCTGAATAAAGATGAAGGAGACGCCGGGCCTGCGGACGTTTGCAAGGCTGCCTCGTGTCTCACTGGACTGAAGGCTCGCTCCCATGCTACTATTGCTGCTCAAAAGCTGCTCCGGTATCTACATATACGTGCAGAGTGTAGCATCAGCACAACCGACCCCATGTGTTGGTAAGTGTCTGGCCTAACCCCCGCGAAGTAGTAAGGAGGCTAGGACTAGACTCCAGATAAACCTGTGTAATTACATAATATATGGCGAAAGAAACAGTAGGAAATAAACAAGTAAAACTGGGAAGAGGAAACATCTCTGGGGATAGCAAAAATGAACAAAATCCTCAAAACTGACAAAGAAACCAACTATAAAGATTCTAACATGAATCATAATAGATAAAACAACTTTCACTTTAAATGCTCATCTCGTTGCAGGCGTGCAACCTGATCCCATTTCTCAATTTCGCGTGGTAGGCGTACCACCTGCTCCCATTTCATCATAACTCGTGGTAGGCGTACCACCCGCTCCTATTTCAATTAATATCTTGTGGCAGATGTACCACCCAATCCCATTTGAATCAATATCTCGTGGTAAGCATACACCCAATCTCATTTCAATCAATATCTTGTAGTAGGCGTACCAACCGATCCCATTTCAATCAATATCTTGTGGTAGGTGTACCACCTGATCCCATTTTATCAATATCATGTGGTAGGCATACCACCCGATCCCATTTCTTACAACACAATACACAATATAATCCGGCAAGGGAACAAGACAATTCCCGGCAAGGGAAAACAATAACAACAATTTCAACATCCCGGCAAGGGAGAGTCAGCTATAACTAATCCTATTCGATTTTTACTCGGCATGGTTAAAACCAATACCCAGTATCAAGGATCATCAATCAAGGCTTTTAGAGAATCAATTAAGAATAAACAACTATCAATTTAAGACCCACGGTCATGCTCGACACCAACATATGGATACTTGTCAACATGTCCATACGCGGTACGCAACACAAACAAGTAGCAAATACGACTCAACTTCTAATCCCTCAAGCTAGGGCTAGATCGAACAATTACCTTGATGTTTTGAACTCAACTCAGCCCTCAATTATATCTTTACCCCATAATTCCACCTCCAGTCCACTAGAATCTAGTCACAAGTCACTTAATTACTTTAATAAACACTAAATGAATCAATTTGAATGCGTAAAAAATGAATTTCTTAAAGTTTTGCCCAAAAATTCAAAAATCGACCTCGGAATCACGTGGTCAAACCCCTAGGTTAGAACGAAAACCCAGTTACCCTTTCCCACACGAACTCAAACATATAATTTATTTTGAAATCGGACCTCAAATTGAGGTTTAAATTCTCAATTTTTGAAAAACCTAGGTTCTACCCGAAATTCTCAATTTCACCCATGAAATCCTTGAGTTTAAGTTGAAAACTTGTTAAATGATGTCAAAGATTGAAAGAAATGAGTAAAAATTGACTTACAAATGATTTAGAATGAAACTTGTTCTTGAAAAATCGCCTAAGAGTTTGGGTTTTGAAAGAATGGTGAAAATTCGACTAAGTATTAAATTTGCTGGGCCCCAGATTTGGGATTTGCGAACTCGCGTTTGCAATTGCTAACCCCGACTCTGCAGGTTTGGGAATTAAGAAGCTGGGCACGCATTTACGAACCCTTCCCATTTTCCCAGTTCTCGCATTTGCGAAGGGAAAAGTCGTATTTGCGACCACCCTACTTTCGCATTTGCAAAAAGTAAGATCGCATTTGCAATCAGTGGTCAAAATCCCAAAATTCGCAATAGCGATGCAAAGCTTGCATTTGCGAGTTCACAATTGCGAGATGATCTTCACAAATGCGAAGATCACAGAGCTGAGCATACCAGATTTTCCAAAGTTCAGAAATGTAATTTGTGGCCTATTCAAAATTCACCCGAGCCCTCGGAGCTCCAAACTAAACATGTACACAACCTCAAAAACATCCTACAGACTTATCCGTGTGACCAATCGCCAAAATAACATCATATGCATCGAAGCAAGCCTAAAAACTCATGATTCCTTCCAAATTTTTATAAAACATCAAATTTCCATTTTAAGTCTGAAACGCGTCGAACAACGTCTGTTTTCAACCAAACTTTACATATAGTGCTTAAGTTATATATAAAACTTGTACTGGGAGCCGGAACCAAAATACGGGCCCGATACCATAGTCTTCTAATTAAATTTCATTTTCAACTTCCATAATTATTTCCAGAAAATAATTTTTCTCAAAAATTTATTTCTCGGGCTTGGGACCTCGGAATTCGATTCCAGACATACGTGCAAGTCTCATATTTTCCTACAGACCCTCCGGGACCGTCAAATCACGGGTCCGGGTCCGTTTATCCAAAATATTGACCGAAGTCAAATTTAATCATTTTAATATCAAAATTTAGTATTTTTCTCACAGATTTTATATTTAAGCTTTCCGGCTACGCGTCCGGACTGCACACGTAAATAAAAACAATCTTAAATGAGATTTTTACAATTTTAAAATTACAAAATAAAAAAGAAATAAATAATGATCCCTTTAGGTCGTCACACGCTTTGACGCAGTAATTGAAGATGACAATGGACCAGCGCTTGAAACATTATTAGGCCAATTAGCAGAGAATTTCTCGAAACGACCGCTGCAAAGATATGTTGTCACTGAGAATAATACAACTTTTTTAGCCATTTCTGCCGATTCACTATGTGTTAACGCATATTGTTGACACAAGGTATAGCTTTGGAAAGACATTCTAGGCTATTGTGCTGAGAGGAGGTCCATAATATTTCTGAAAGTCAGCAAGTGGTTTTATATGGGCCACGTAGCTTGAAATAAATAAATAAAATTAGAAAAGTTTTTATTCCTATACTATATAGAAAATAATATTATCAAATATGTTCATAATTTGCATATTATTCTTTATGCTAATAGTATTTTTATAAAATATAAATTATATATTAAATAAGGAATTATTTTAACGGTAGAATTTCTTATTTAGACGCATTAAAATAGAAAAATTAAATATTCTTCAAAATCTTCCACAAACGCAGATCATGCATATTTTATAATTATCGCTGGCTTCACTCTGATCTTCCACAACGCAGAACAAGATTTTTCATACTCTATTTTTTTGATACACTTTGTTTCCAGAATTCATCTCTACATCTCTCTTTCTCTCAATCTCAAATTTCAGTAATACAAAGTAAATAAAAAAAAGAGCAGTAATTTTACTATTGATAACCATTAAAAAGCTTGAAAGCTTTGAATTCAAATTTAAATTTTTGAATATTATTATTTGTTTGGATTAGATGTCATTATTTGTTTGAATATGTATTTGGAGTTTTGTCTTAATTTTGAGGGGGTTTGGTGAAGATTAGACTTGGTTTTGGCTGAATTTCAAGAAGAAGAAGAAGAAGAAGAAGAAGAAGAAGAAGAAGAAGAAGAAGAAGAAGAAGAAGAAGACATGACATCAGAAATTATAGAAAAATTGTAGAAATTGTAGATTATTGTTTATTTATTCTTCTTTTAGTCATTTACATATTGTATGAAAGTTAAACAACATTGTATAAAAATTATATTTAAGTGAATGATTTAGTATTGTTTTGGACAAAAATATGTATAAAAAATGTGAAACATACATTTCAAGGAAGCATGTTGAGTCCAAACATGTACCCGGTTTGTAGATATTTTGAAAATAAATTGTAGATTATTTGTATTTGATTGTAGATGATTTATTTTCTGTTTTCACAAATAAAAAATGACTAGAACTTCTAGAAATCTTCTGAAAAAACGCAATGATGTCAAAAATCCCAATTATGCTACAATTGAATGAGAATTGGGATATTAAAATTCAATGAACCCAGTTTATAGATATTTTGTAGATATATTGTAGATTATTTGTATTCTGATTATAGATGCTTTGTTTTCTATTTCACAAATCAAAAACGACTAAAACTTCTATAAATCTTCTGCAAAAAATACAATTATGTTAAAAATTCGAATTATGCTACAACTGAATGGGAATTGAGATATTAAATTTAATATATCCAGTTTGTAGATATTATTTTTAGAAACATTAAAATTCTAATTTTTCATATTAATTTTTCAAATGATATGTAGTTTTATTGTAGATTAAATGTAGAAACCAAGCCATTGTGAGTCTTATTTGACTCATTTCTCACATTCAACTGATTCTACAAATTCACGCTTCTTTAAATACAATATAACTATACTTCATAAATTTAAATATATAACAATATATATAACTTAAAATAAACATCTTCTCCTCTGCACAAGTTAGCTCCAAAACAGAAGAAGTGGAATAACAAGCTCCTATCAAAACTTTTAATAGAAAAACACAAAGCTAAAAAATGAATAAACAACAATCTACAATTTGCTACAATTTATCTACATTTTCTACAATATAATATATGTCATGTCTTCTTCTTCTTCGAGTTTCAATTTGAAATTTAGTCAAAACCAAGCTTAATCTTCACTAAAACCCTTCAAAATTGAGATATAAACTCCAAATTATATTCCTAATTATTTACAACAACACCCATTTAAATAAATAATAATTTTTTAAAACCCAAATTAGAAGGCAAAGCTTCAAAGCTTTTTAATAGCTGTCAATGGTGGAATTGCTGCTCTTTTCCTTTCCTATATTAATAAAATTTGGGATTGCGAGATAGAGAGAGACGTAGAGAGAATTCTCAAATTTTTGCAACAACATCTAATCCAAACAAACAATGTCCTTTGAAAATCCAAATTCGAATTGAAAGTCTTGGCTATGAAAGAAATAATGAGATTTTGATACAAAAATCGAAGGTGTGAGAGGAAAATATGGGTGAAGGTGTGGGAATTGGAGAGAAAAACATAAAGGGAGTGGTATTAGATAGAATATACGGTACCATTAAATTATGAGTATAATTAATATCCTTAAAAACCACTAATAATGTATAATTAGTAATTAAATGTACTAAATATAATTATATCAAACTTTAGATATTGAGGATAATATAATTTTCTATACGGCACAAGAATATAAAAATTTCATTAAAGAATATATATGTTCAATATTGTGGGTTCCAGGTTTTCGCTTATTAACTTCACCAAAAGAATACTCATAACTTCTGACAATTTTAGTCAACGCTCTCTCCCCTTATTCCCAAAAATAATAAAAAATTACCTTGTCATCATGTGAAGTAGACCGAAACCTTAAACGGCAAATGATATAGTGCAACCTCTTTTTTTCTTTAGCAACAGTAAACGGTGAGAGCAGAGGATTGGTTAGAAGCCTATCATAATCATGTAAATTGCAATTGGTTTAACATACTTATATCATTTTTGTTTCTCTTTTTCTATTTTCGTTATTCTTCCTTGATTGGATCCAGAAAATTTATATTATTACTTGTTGATCAACACTTTGCATAACATTAGAGACCGCACGCTGTGTAGAAAATATCTTACATTTCGAACTTTCATAAGATCTCCTCAAATGAATTAACAAGCTTGGTCCTGCAATGTAATCCATAAGTACTTGATGCGATTGATCATAGTATACTCATATCTACTTTCATAAAATAATATAAATTATGTTCGTGCCCGGGCTCTGCTCGGGTCATCCTGTTGGGCTCATGTCCATATTGTCCAACCAAAGGTCCAATGACCTAATTCTATTTCCTCTTAGTTTCCAATCCTATTCGAAATTGAATTTGGTTTATTCCTATTTTGAGTGGGTTTTGACTTTAAGTGAAATTACCACTCATGATCTATAAATAGGACAACCTTGGAGAATTATTCTATGCTCATTGATACTTTGAAATACTTAAGCACATAAGAGTGGTTTTTGAGAGAGTTTTCGTCAAGACAGAAGAGAGGAAAAATATTTGTTTTGCTATAGATTTTTATTACGACCAACTAATATTTAAATTATGTTTTCGATTCATTAACGGTTAGAACAGGCTGAAATTTTGATTAAGTACTCGTAACATTTTGGTCTTGAATTGAACGGTCGAGATCAAATTTAGAGGCTCGTAGCATCTGATTTCGAGCCTCGAAACAACAACTTCATTTGTGAATTATACTCTTTCATCAATTGATTAGTTGTTGCTCTTATTGCTATTGTTGCTCCGTGTTTGAAACTTTTTGTGTAGCCAATTTGGAGAACTTTTGTAACCCTCTTATTGTTATAGTGGAATTTTTTTATCTTTGTGATCCCGTGGTTTTTACCTTCAATTTGAAGGGTTTTCCACGTTAAAATTTGGTGTTCTTTACTTTATTTATTTTTAGGTTTGCCTCTTCCTCAACATAACAGTGGTATTAAAGCCTGGTTATTTATCCGGGTTGTTACACAATGGATGCAAATATTAGCAAGATGGTATGTTTAAATAGGAGAATTATAATGTTTGGAGAAACAAGATGAACGACTTGTTGTTCGTGAAGAAGATGCATCTACCCATTTTTTCAGCTCATAAACCCGAGAGTATGTCCGATAAATATTGGGATTTCGAGCACCAACAAGTATGTGGATATATACGACAATGGGTTGAAAATAATGTTTGCAACCATATTGTGAATGAGATACATGCGAGATCATTGTGGGAAAAGGTAGAGACTCTTTTTGCTTCAAAAATCGGGAATAACAAATTGTTTCTGCTTAAGCAATTGATGACCTTTAAATACAAGGAAGACAGCCCTATCCTTGATCACATAAATAATTTTTAGGGCGTCCTTGATCAGCTATCTGGAGTGGGAGTTAATTTTGATGAGATACAAGGATTTTGGCTTCTTAATACTCTGCCAGACTTTTAGGAAACTCTTCGTGTTTCTTTGACAAATTTAGCTCCTGGAGGTAAGATGACCATGGAATATGCCAAGAGTGGTGTGTTGAATGAGGAAGTAAGGAGAAAATCTCAAGATTTATCCTCACAAGCATATATCTTGGTTACAGAAGACCAGAGGAGAGAATAGAACAAGAGGCTCAAGGAATAGAGGTAGAAGTAGAAGTAAGTCAAGGTCCAAATACTATAATATTACATGCAACCATTGTGGAAAGAAAGGACAGATCAAAAGGTTTTTCCGCAAGTTGAATCAAGACACTAGAGAAGGAAAGAAAGATGAAAATAACGAGAACAATGTTGATGTTATTGTTCGAGATGAACTTCTTTTTGCTTATGGCGAAAATGTCATCAATTTGGTATCCCATGAGACGAGCTGGATAGTAGATTCTGGAGCTACCTCACATGTCACACCAATAAAAGATTTTTTTTCATCTTATACTCCTATTGATTCTGGAGTGTTAAAAATGGGCAATGCCGGTGAAGTTAAGGTGTTTGGTATTGGCACAGTTTGTTTGAAAACTAATAATGGTTCAACGTTAGTTCTTCAGATGTCAAGCATGCTCTAGACATTCCTTTTAATTTGATCTCCGCAGGAAGATTAGATGATGAAGGTTACCATAACGCCCTCTTTAATGGCCAATGGAAGCTCACCAAGGGCTCTTTGAAATCTAATGATCGAGCACTTACCGTATTTAAGGAATTTCAAGCCTTAGCTGAGAGACAGGCGGGGAAGAAATTAAAATGTATTTGCACTGACAATGGTGGTAAATATTATGGTCCATTTGATAACTATTGCAAGGAAAAAGGAATTCGTCATCAGAAAACTCTACCCAAGACACCTCAATTGAATGGTTTGGCAGAGAGGATGAATAGAACTCTAGTTGAGAGAGTTAGATTCGTACATTCAGAGGCTATACTTCCAAATACGTTTTGGGTGGAAGCACTTAATACTGTTGCCTATGTTATCAATTTGTCTCCTGCAGTTGCTTCGGATGGTGATGTCCCAAATAGAGTTTATTTTGCCAAAGATGTTTCTTATGATCACCTAAGAGTTTTTGGGTGTAAAGCTTGTATGCATGTTCTTAAAGATGAGAGATCAAAACTGGATGTCAAAACTAAGCAGTGCATCTTTATCGGTTATTGTCAAGATGAGTTCGGGTATCATTTTTATGATCCAGTTGACAATAAAATTATTAGAAGTCATGATGCAATATTCTTTGAAAACCAAACTATTGAAGATATTGACAAAGCGGAGAAGATAGATTCTCAGAGTAATGAGAGCTTAGTTGATATTGATCCACTTTCAATTGCTAAGGCACTTATTGCACATGAAGAAACCCAAGACAATGATGGAGATAGTGATCAAGATCAAAATGATCATCAGGTATAGATGTTATGGATTCTCCAGTTGATGAAGTTTCGGTTGATCAGCAACCTATTCATGCACAGGTAACTACTCTAAATGCTCCTGAAACCTCTCTTAGAAGATCTACAAGGGAGAAGCAAAAATCCATGCGATGTCCCCCTGATGTGGATGTACTTTTGACTGACATAGGAGAACCTGAGAGATATAATGAAGCCATGCAAGATACTCACAAAGATCAGTGGATCGAAGCGATGGAAGATGAGATAAAGTCACTCCATGAGAATGACACATATGAGTTAGTGAAATTGCCGAAAGGTAAGAGAGCTTTATCTAACAAATGGATATTCAGAATAAAGCAAGATAACCATACCTCTAAGCCTAGATACAAGGTGAGGTTAGTTGTTAAAGGTTTTGGCCAGAAGAAGGGAGTTGACTTTGATGAAATTTTCTCCCCTATTGTGAAGATGTCTTCTATTCATATGGTTCTAGGCTTAGTTGCAAGTCTAGATTTAGAGGTTGAGTAGATGGATGTCAAGACTGTCTTTCTTTATGATTATTTAGATGAGGAGATTAATATGGAGTAACCTAAGGGTTTTGTAACTAAGGAAAAAGAAAATTATGTCTGCAAATTGAAAAAGAGCCTGTATGGATTGAAGCAAGCTCCAAGGCAATGGTATTTGAAGTTTGAATCTGTCATAGAAGAAAAAAGGTACAAGAAAACTTCTTCAGACCACTGTGTATTCTTCCAGAAGTTCTCTGATGATGATTTTATTGATTTATATGGATGACATGCTTATTGTTGGAAAGAATAAATCCGGAATTGTAGTCTTTAAGAAGCAGGTGAGCAAATCATTTGCGATAAAGGACTTGGGCCAACAAAGAAAATCTTGGGCATTCAAACCCACTGACACAAAGATAGAAAGGAGTTATTTCTGTCCCAAAAGAAATACATTGAGAAGGTACTCAAGAGGTTCAATATGACAGATGCAAAAGTGGTTAGTACTCCTCTTGCTAAACACTTCAAATTGAGTATTAATTAGAGTCCATCTATTGATGAAGAGAAAAAGGAGATGTCTCGTATTCCTTAATCTTCTGTCGTTGGTAGCTTGATGTATGCTATGGTTTGCACTAGACCAGATATTGCACATGTCGTTTGTATTGTTAGTAGATTCCTTTCCAATCCTGGAAAGAACATTGGGATGCGGTAAAAAGGATATTAAGGTATTTGAAATGTACTGCATATTTGAAGCTGTGCTTTGGCAATGGCAAGCCTGAACTTATTTATTTTACAGACTCTGATTTAGGAGGTAATCTTGATAATTCAAGATCCGCTTCGGTTATTTGATCACTTCTGTCGGGGGAGCTGTTTCTTGGAAATCTAGACTACAAAAGTGCATAGCTCTATCCACCACAGAAGCCGAATGTATTGATGTCACAGAAGGTGCCGAAGAACTATTATGGATGAAAGAGTTTATTAATGATCTTGGTTTTGAGATGCCAAGATACATTTTATTTTGTGATAATCGGAGTGCTATCTGTCTTACCAAGCACTCCATTTTTCATTCTAAGACGAAACATATAAATAGAAAGTATCATTGGATAAGAATGTCCACAGAAGAGAAACTATTTGAGCTTGAGAAGATACATACTGATGAAAATCCTTCGGATATGCTGACAAAGGAAGTAGTTACAGATAAACATGAATTTTATAAAAATTGATAGGCATGAATCCTGTCAATAGTTCCTCTACTTGAAGACACATTTGGCCCCTTGGCTAGAGGGGGATTTTGTTGGGCTCATGCCTATGTTGTCCAGCCAAAGGCCCAATGGCCTAATCCTATTCCCTACCCAATGGCTTAATCCTATTCCATTTTGGTTTCCAATCCTATTTGGACTTGGATTTGGGTTATTCCTATTGTGAGTGGGTTTTGGCTTTAAGATAAAGCAGCACTTATGATCTATAAACAGGACAAACTTGGAGAATTATTTTATGCTCATTGATACAAGTTTTTGAAAGACTTAAGCACATAAGAGTGATTTTTGAGAAAGATTTTGTTGTAGATTTTTATCCGACCAGCCTATATTCAATCACGTTTTTTGATTCATTAACCGTTTTTTGACTGAGTGTTTGTAACATTTTGGTCTTGGATTTGAACGGTCGAGATCGGATTTAGAGGCTCGTAGCATCTGATTTCGAGCCTCGAATAGCAGCTTCGTTTTTGTGGATTATACTCTTTCTTCAATTGATTAGTTGTTGCTCTTGTTGCTATTATTGCTTCGTGTTTGGCACTTGTTATGTAGCCAATTTGGAGAACTTTTGTAATTCTCTTATTGTTATGTGGAGTTTTTTGGATCTTTGTGATCCCGTAATTTTTACCTTCGATTTGAAGGGTTTTTCACGTTAAAATTGGTGTTCTTTATCTTTTTTATTTTCCGGTTTGCCTCCTCCTCAACGTAGCGCTTTCCTCTATCCATATAGATGTGAAAATAAGTAACCTATAACAAAACAGGGGCTTTAAGTAGCTTCTTGGATGAATACAGAGCCTTGAAAAGAAATACGAGACATAGCAATCTGCTCAAGATAATAAATGTTTGTTGAGGTGTTGATTGCCGAGGCAACGACTTCAAATGTCTAGTTTTGGAGTTGATGGCCAACAGGAGCCTAGACGATTAGCTGCAT